>OZ010611.1:73435731-73873231 GCA_963932145.1 Acanthosepion lycidas
AGACATATATATATATAGACATATATATATATATATATACATAAATATATATATATATATAGACATATATATATATATAGACACATATATATATAGACACATATATATATATAGACACACATATATATAGACATATATATATACGTATATACACATATATATATATATAGACATATATATATATAGACACACATATATATATATAGACACATATATATATAGATATATATATATATACATATATATATATAGACACATATATATATATATAAACACACATATATATATATAGACATATATATATATATAGACATATATATAGATATATATATATATAGACATATATATATAGAGACATATATATATATAGATATATATATATATATAGACATATATATATAGACGTATATATATTGAGAGAGAGACATATATATATATATATATAGACATGTATATATAGACATATATATATATAGACATATATATATATAGACATATATATATATAGACATATATAATTATATATAGACATATATATATAGACATATATATATATAGACATATATATAGACATATATATAGACATATATATAGACATAAATATATATAGACATATATATATATATATATATAGACATATATATAGAGAGAGAGACATATATATATTTATATATACACATATATATATATAGACATATATATAGAGAGAGAGACATATATATAGAGAGAGAGACTTATATATATAGACACACATATATATATATATATATATATATATATATATAGACCCATATATATATATATATATATATATATATATATATATATATATATATACATATATATATAGACAAATAGATATAAATAGATATATATAGACCCATATATATATATATATATATATATATATATATATATATATATATATATATATAGACAAATGGATATGAATAGATATATATAGATCTATAGATCTAAATAGATATAAATAGATATATATATATATATCTATAGACATATAGATATATATATATAGACATATAGATATATATATATATAGACATATAGATATATATATAGACATATATATATATAGACATATATATATAGAGAGAGAGACATATATATATATATATATATATATATATATATATATATATATATATATGTAGACATATATATAAATATATAGACATATATATATAGACGTATATATATATATATAGACATATATATATAGACACATATATATATATAGACATATATATATATAGACATATATATATATAGACATATATATATATATAGATATATATTTATATAGACATATATATATAGACATATATATATATATATAGACATGTATATATATAGACATATATATATATAGACATATATATATAGAGAGACATATATATAGTCATATATATATATAGACATATATATATATAGACATATATATATATAGACATATATATATAGAAATATATATATATAGACATATTTATATAGACATATATATATATATAGACATATATATATAGACATATATATATATAGACATATATATATATATCGAGAGAGAGACATATATATATAGAGAGAGAGACATATATATAGACAGATATATATATATATAGACATATATATAGAGAGAGACATATATATATAGACATATATATATATAGTCATATATATATATAGACATATATATATATATAGACATATATATATAGACATATATATATATATTTAGACATATATATAGACATATATATAGACATATATACATATATATATAGACATATATATATATAGACATATATATAGACATATATATATATATAGACATATATATATATATCGACATATATATATATAGACATATATATATATATATAGACATATATATTTATTTATAGACATATATATATATATATAGACATATATTTTATACAGACATATATATAGAGAGAGACATATATATATATATATATATATATATATATATATATATATATATAAAGACATATATATATATATACATATATATATATATATAGATATATATATATAGACATATATATATAGAGAGAGAGAGACATATATATGTATAGGGACATATATATATACATACACACACATATATATATATAGACATATATGTATATACACATATATGTATTAGGTTGGTGCAAAAATAATTTCGTTTTCTCACATAGTAACATATGTTAGAAAACGAAATTATTTTTGCACCAACCTAATATATACACATATGTATACATATCGTATATATACACATAGATATCCATATCGAATATATACACACACATATATACATACATATAGTCATATCTTCCTTTTCTCTTGAGAATAGAAATGTTGTACTATTAAGTTTCCCCCATTATCTATCTCTCCCCTTTTCCTGGTTTTATACGGTTACTCCTTCAGAAAACGGTATCAAAAGGATTATCCATGATATTGTATCCGGCTTGTGAATAAAACTATCATTTTCTGAAAAAAAGAAAGCTCAACTCGAAATGAATGCCGTGCAAAATGAAGGTTGTTTGTAACTATTTCATCCAGCGTCGAATTCAAACGTTTGACACATAACAGTGGTAGCCTGCTATGCATAGAATGAACAATTATTCTTAATCATTCTTTTCGCAAAACTGATAGTAAAAAAATATATTACAATATTTTTGTAATAATTTAAAATTGGAAAAAAGAAAATGGATATTTTACCTTTAAAAAGGATCCTAGAATCTCCATCGATATTTAATCGACATGGAGATCTGCATTTATGATAGCAAAATGCAGGACACGTGAACATCTTACTCGATGTATCCTGATATCGAAGAGACTTATAAAGTAAAAAAACATGGAATATTTTACTGTCAGTTTTTGGAAGAGTGATTTCAAAATTTCGAGTAAAGTCCCCAATGTAGCAGCCAGTTTGATTAACATTTGAACTGTAATGTGTCAGTAGAGTGCAGGTTGATTTTTCAAATTTTCCTGTAAAAAGTAAAAAATAAAACTTCAAAAATATTATGGACACCAATAACCTTCAATAGAACATTCCAGTCCTACCTCTTTAATCTGATACTGCGTTGTCCGGTAACTCCCACGTTTCAGCACAAAAAGTATCAGCCACCATGACTTCAATGAGCAGCTACAAGTGCACTGTCACGCGTAGTTTACCCACCAAACAGCAGCAGATTTTTTATGACATGGTCTTAATCATTTCTTGTATATAACTGCATACAGTATAATAAGTATAAATCAATTATGGTTTTAGTCTTCTTTTTATTTTAGACTTTGTATTGAATGAAACAAAAAGCCTTATTTGCAAACATTAAGGATTGTTTAATTTCCTGATTTAAGCTTTGTTCTACCTTTGATAACGACAATATATGAGATGAGTTGACAGGACGCTGTTTACATAGGGCTGTTTTAAGAGTACGTTTATGTCATTCAGGATTTTCTGTAGCCTAGTAATGTTCTGGTCCCAAGTGTGTTGGATTAAATAGTTCGGACTGTATAAGCAGAAAATATCAAACAAATGTTTTCTTTATTTTATGCCTTAATATATTGTTTCATTTTTATTTTTTTATGATGTTGTAATTTTAGAATTCTGCAAAAATATTTGCCGTTGATATTTGTATTTTGAACAAATAAAATGAATTTAAGAACATAAAATAAATGGTTTTCTTCAAACAAATAATTTTTTTTATTTTCTTAAAAATGTTTTTATTTTTGATTTCATGGATAATATATTTTTATCACCACAAAGGAAGACAAATTTCAAACTAAAAAACAATAAAATATTTTCATTTTCCATTGTAGAAATGTCTATGTCAGTGGCATGGGTGAAGTTTAAAGAAAGACATGAAACATACTTACGTTTTATGCAAACATAATTTACATGATGGTATGAAGAACGGATCTGACAAGAACTGTCATCATTGCAAGAATTCATGTATTTTGTAGCATTTGTGAAAAGGAAAGAATTCTGATCACAATGAATTGTTTTCGGTCCATTTGCGGTTTTTATAAATCTTTCATCTGACAAGAAAAATAAAATAAAATATTCTTTAGGATTTGGAGAAGGAAAGAGATATTTATTTCTTCGGGAGAAAATAAGAGAAGAAAATTAAATGAAAGAGAAAATAAGAGAAGGTAAGTGAGAGAGAAAATAGAAGAAAATGAGTGAAAGAAAAAATAAGAGAAGAAAAATTAAATGAAAGAGAAAATAGGAAGAAAATGTGTGAAAGAAAAAATAAGAGAAGAAAAGGAGAGAAAGAGAAAATAAGAGAAGAAAAATTAAATGAAAGAGAAAATAGGAAGAAAATGAGTGAAAGAAAAAAGAAGAAAATGATTCAAAGAGAAAATAAGAGAAGAAAATAAGTGAAAGAGAAAATAAATAAAAGAAAGAAAAATAAGTGAAAGAAATTAAGAGAAGGTAAGTGAGAGAAAATAAAAGATAATGAGTTAAAGAGAAAATAAGTGAAAGAGAAAAAGAGAAAGAATGAATGAAGGAAGAAATAAAAGAAAAAATAAGTGAAGGAGAAAATAAGAGAAGAAAAATGAAAGAGAAAAGAGGAGAAAATGAATGAAAAAAGAAAATGAAAATAAGGCAGACAGAAAAAAGAAAGCTCAACAGTCAACACTAAAGTAAACGAATGCCATGCAAAAGAACGCGTAAATCTCTGCAGATGAGAAAGATTGTAGAAAAGAAAAATATTTTTTTTCTTGAGGAGAAAACAATGGAAGAAAATAATTGATAGGGAAAATAAGAGAGAAAATGTGTAAGAGAAAATTAGAGAAGAAAACAATATTCGCTAGTATTGTATTATTAATCTATGCGATTAAGCAGTTTCCTCTGGTTATACGAG
Organism: Acanthosepion lycidas; assembly: GCA_963932145.1. Lineage (NCBI taxonomy): Eukaryota > Metazoa > Mollusca > Cephalopoda > Sepiida > Sepiidae > Acanthosepion > Acanthosepion lycidas. Next base: position 73,440,627 of record OZ010611.1, read on the forward strand.
CATTTTAACAGTAGCGACGGGGATTAAAAATTCACATTTGGGAGTAATAATAGTTCTGACGTAGTAAGGATTGTTGAACTCACGTCAACCAAGGATTTGAACAACACGCAATATGGAGGACTTTAAAGAGTTATTGAAACGGCATCAGCGACAATGAAAACTACAAATATTGTAACATCAGACGAGGATGTTTAAAGCAATGTTGCAGTAATCAAAGGAAACTAGTACTACAGAGTTTCATACTAATTTCATACTAGTACTACAGTTTCATTCACACCTGATGAGATCGCAAATTCCATTGGCAAGTTTTTTTTATATAAAACTGAAGAATATCTTACATTTTTGTCGTATTACAAAAGGTATGAAGAAATTTTCAAAAATGATTGACAGGGTCGGTCAGATGAAGAAAAAAAGATACGTTTCTTTTTCAGAAAATTGTATCCATCAGAACACGAAAAATATTGTAATTACATTTTATGAAGGAAGTTCCCTATTTCATGCACGTTGACAATGCTTAAATCTCACAACAAAAGATGAAGATTTTGTTACTTTTATTGTCAATCGCGAATGCGAAAAAATTAAACTGAATGAACTACATGTTTAAATATTTCATTTTTGTGCAAGGGCTAAATTCGAGTAAAAACGCAGAAAATCGTTCGCGTATTTTAACAGAAATTGAGCAGGATCCAAAATTAACCTTACAGGTAGTATCAGAGGAACGCCGAAGAATTCTAAATTTAAGAAATGATACTGTAAGAGATTGAAGAAAGGGACATTGTACAAATGTAGACAGTGTGACCAAAGGGAAGAGAAGAAAAAATGACTGCTCGAACCAGCGTTATAGTTGTGAAGGACTCAATTTTAAAGAGAAATGTCCCTTCAAAAATACAAAGTGGTTACAACGTGGAAAACTGAATCATAGACAAAGTCATTGCAAATCAAAGCAAAGAAAAAAAATGTAAGATATTTTAATACAAGAAAAATTTGTATTGACAACTCAAAATGTGAATGAGGACCAGAACTGGAAATTCGTAATGGCTGAAATGAGTAACGTTGAAGTAAAAGTGGACACGAGCAGCGACATTACCTGTAATTATTGATAAAGATATAATGTGAACCTATATTAACGAAAACCAAAAAGGTTGCGCGTGGTGTCTCAAGGGGAAAATTATGTTTTCCAGGCAAAATTGCATGTAATATCATGTATTCTGGTAAAACTTTAAAAACTAAGTTATTCAGAATAAAAAATATACGTTGAGACTATTGGGCGCGTATTGGATGGAACAAAGTAAATTACCCATCCTCTAAAACAAGTATGGCGACTGAAAGTTTTCTAAAGGAGTTAAAAAAAAGAATTTCACTGCAGTGTTCTCCGAAGATATTTGCAAATTTATTTAGGCGAAGGCAATTTTTCACTTAACGGAAAATATAGTTCTGTTTTTAAACTTAAACATAATGTAGCTTTTGCAGTTATAGAACCTATTAACAACGAATTTTAAAGATTAGAAACTCAAGAAGTTATTTCCACCCGCAATTCATTCCGAATAGTATATGTAATAAAGAAAAATAATATTTGTGGATGCACATATTTTCCTACAGGGTCTCATACATATCCGTTACCATCCCCCAGAAAAAATTTCTGTCAAATGGTGGAAGCATTTTTCTTTTCAAAAATTGATGTCATACGCATACTTAGAAATTAGGTGAATGAAACATGTAAAACATTGTTAAGAATTAACACACCCAAGGGTCTATACAGGTTTAATAGACTACCATTCGGTGTCAAAGTGGCACCTAGCATTTTCCAACAAGTAATGAATACGATGTTAAAATGGCTTAGATTTTGGAGTTGCATGTTTGGACGACGTACGCATAAAATAGGAAACTAGGCAGCAGCACTTTGAACATATTTAGAAAATTGAGGAATACGGGTTCAAATTATAAATATAATATAAATTACTTGGGACAAATAATTGATGCAAATGGGGTATAGACAAGACCCATCAAGGATGAGTTCTATTGAAAATATGAAAAAAAAAAAATTTCCCCGTGTTGACCATATTTGCCGTAGTCTTTGAATATAGAATCCAGTGCAGTACGTAATGTGTTCAATGGAACAACGCCAATATCACTAGTAGCAGCTGTTCAATAATTCTTCAGGTCTTCGATATCAGAGGTTGGCAGTGAAGATATTTTTGGAGAAAAAAACAAAATGGCTGCCTTTATACACGTCGGATTGAATATTTTGAGCTTTCTGATTGGTTACCCCTTCTCTTGGTGGACTATAAAATGAGTCAGCACATTTTGGTTGGCTCACTAGCACATATAAGTATCCAAAAAACTGTAATACCCCGGACCAGATGAGATATATAAAGTAAACAGAAAGGAACCGGAGAAGGACCTGTCCATCCACAAGAAAGCCCTTTTATGTCCTTTGTTTAATCTCACATCCGTCGGTGGAGGACCCCCGCAATTTCTCGAAAGTTCCAGGTGCCATTACTTGCATAAAGGACACTGAAGGTGTTGTATCACCTGCTTGAAGCGAAGGACGTCTTCCCAAATATTCGTGTGTTTGAATTAGCAAAATTCTGTGCAGGGAGGGTCCCGGTACTGCTCCATCCCTCGATATATAGGACGTTAAATCTAACGTATCTTATGCACATTGGTGGTATTGTCATAGATGGGCGGATGACATCAGAGATGGGCTCAGGGAGCCTAGGACAATCCGTCAGGGACCTTAACCCCGCCCTCTATGGAAATAGGTTGATTGTCGTTTTTTTTTCTTTTTTCAGATTTAAAAATGTCTATCAAGATAGCCAGCCTGAATGCAAATGGCTTGAAGGATCGGAGTAAGGCTGATCGCCTGCTTCATGACTTCTTGTCGTTGGTTTGGATGTCGTCGCGATCCAGGAAACTCACTTGTGTGCTGTCTAACGACTTTGTCATCTATTCAGCATCTGGGGACCGACAGAGGTGTTTCTTTGCTGGTTAATCTTACCCTGGATACGATATTGCAGTAAAAAGTAGTTCGTTTCGGATCATTACGGTTTATTCGCCCAACGACCGGGACGAGCGTGTCTCGTTTGTCTGCAGTGGGTGCTGTTCCTAATGAATTCGACGCGCCTAAGACTGAAATACCGTCCTGGACCCTAAGTTAGACAGGGGATGGGAGGTAGCGGATGTCAGGCGATGTTAGCTTGGTTGATCTGATTGGCGAGTTTGGTCTTGTCGATAAATACCGAGTCGATTTGGGTTATGGTGAGATAAGCTTAAGTATAGGATTAAGTCCTTCAGCACCGAGTTTAGCCAGTGGCTCGCACTAGATAAGGTTAAAAAGGTGAAGGCTCCCAAGGATAGTCTTTCCAAGGTGGAGGCAGAGGGGATCCCCTAGAGATAGGCCTAGATAGGAAGGCCCTGTAGCGTTTGACTAGCAAGCGCTAACAGAGTCAGGTAATTAGACATTAGTTAAGCAAGATCCCTCCCGAAGCTGTGAACATGGACGCAGAATTGCGCAAGGAAGAGATCCGTCGAGGTTTTGGTCACTATATTCGAGAGGTCAAGACCTCGGATGAATTTACTTTGGAGTGTGACTGACGACATGTGTGAGGCGTTTCGGCAACATTTCGAGAGTCGGTTTGTCAAGGAGCCAGGTCACTGTGACTAAGAGTTTCGCAGCTATTTGGTTGACTTTCCTTGACTTTCGCCGACTGAAACGGCTAGCTATGAGGGGGAGATCACAGTGGGTGAAGTCGACATTGAAGAAGGTCGGCAGTGACAAATCTCCGGGATTTGATAGTCAACCCTATGAATTGTACTTGAGGCTGTCGCATATCGTTCAACAACTGATTCCGCCAGTGGTCCATCCCCGACCGGATCTCCTGGGGTGTGATCCCGCTGTTGAAAAGGGACAAAGGTGTTGGGAGGTATTTAAATGATTGCAGGCCCATAAATCTGCTAAACACAGAGTTAAATATTTTGGCCAAGATTCTGACGGTGCATTTGCAGTCAGTTTCCGAGATTCTAATGGGACCCCAGCAGACATGCTGTGGGGGGGGGGGCGAACAATTCTGCATCTGATCCGCACGATCCAAGAGGATGTAAAGAAAAACGAACAAACCACGCTGATCAATTTGGATCAGTCTAAGGCATTTGATAAGATCGACCATCACTACCTGGCTGCCGGATTCGAACCCGACTTCTGTCGGTGGATTAGCTTTCTGTATCGCACATTTGCGTGGTCTCGGCTGGTTCGTCAAGGTTTCGCGCTGTCGCCCCTACTTTACACTTTGCCGTTGGAATTTCTCCTTCGCCGGCTGAGGGACAAGGCGTGCAATCTGGTCCTACGTCGAATCGCCGAAGGAGTTTGTTCGTGCCACTTACGCCTTTCCTCTTATCCTTTATCGTTTGTCTGTACTTCCTCTCTGTAAGGAACGTCAGAAAGCGATCGAGCGCTTACTCTCCTCCCTCTTGGGGTGGGGGACGCACGCATCATGTCGACAGAGATGTCTGTGCCCAACGTCTGTTTCATGGGGAGCTGGGAATGCCGCACTTGGCGAGTCGGCGACACATCTCGAGGGAGGCTTTCCTACGCCGCACGTCGACAGGGGACTCGATTTTGGCGGTGTGTGTCAGGGCCGCCATCCCTTACTATTATTCCTCCCATCAGGAGGACTGAGTGCCTTCGTAAGGCCAGGGATCAGTCGAGTTTTCTTCACGAATGTTGATCGGTCTTATGGGGCATTCTTTGGTCCAGTGACCTTTCTCGGCCTAAGAGAATCTTTTATCGTCAACTAGTGGATTGGGTCGCGAAGGATCCGCTACGCAGCTTACTCGGCTTTTCAGCAGACGAGTTGCACTCCTTTTGCTCTTGGGCGCCAGTGGCGGATTACCTCAGTAACACTGAGTTTTCGCTTAACTGGAGATTAGTTCGGAATAGGCTATTTCTCAATGACATGGCCTTCATATGGGTCTTGGCGGATTTGCCAGACTGCAATCGGTGTGTTCTTGATTTAGAGAAAATGGCTTTTATTCTCATCAGGATCTAATCCGATTCTTTGGGCATCAGCTCAACGTGAAGATTAGAACTGACAGAAAGCGTTTGATATCGACAAATTTCAGCTAAAGGTGGGTAACTATGGCGAGCCTGGTTTGTGTGAATGGGGCTAGCCTTGATTTTCTTTTTTAAGTTTCCCTAAGTCACAACGGAGTGATTTCTGTGGAGCCCTCCCCTGGTGAGGATAGACCTTTCTTGTACATCTAGGTAATGTGAGTAAATGTTTTTCCTGGTCTGTTCCCGGTTTCTACTTTATTTATGATTCAAGTCGAGGTTCTTAACCTCCCTGGTTTGTTTTTGGCTTCTTTTTTTCATCTCGACTGGGTCAGTTTTCCAATGACAATATTTATTTTATCCATCCCCCTCCCTTAGCGAGAGAGCTTTTTAATTTTGTCTGACGACAGAATACAACGGCCTCTCTTATTTCTTTGAGGGTTGGACGAGTTCAACTAACATAACTTATCTTTAGTTTGTGTGTTTTGTTAAACTTTGGTTTGTTTTCGGGTTCATCCCCTCCCCCTCATTGTTTGTTATCAATAAATTTTTATATATAATTTTATACTCAACAATTTTTATGTCATGGGGTGTTTTGTAGGCTCCTTTTTATGTGTGTGGTATTGTGGTATATGTAGTGTTGAATAATGATGGACGAGTTCTTGTGGTAGATGTGCAAATTGTAAGGAATGAATGGGTCGTGAATCTGATTAGCTAGGATATAAGATAATTAGTGTCGACCAGCCTCAACCGATTCGCCTTTTAGGCCTTGTGTCATAATTTTATTTTATATGCAATAAATCTTGAACCCCAAAAGAAGGAAATACATATTCAAAAGAGAATGTGTATCTTAATAAAAAGGATAGTGTAGAAAGACGACCGACTTTTGTTACACTAAATTGTTGAACATGAATTCTTCCAATGACTATGAGAGGAACTGCAAGTGTGTTACGGTGGAAACACAAAGTAGTCGCAAAGTGTGTCTACTGATGTATTCGCTGATATTGTATTATTAATCCAGGTGATTAAACAATGTCTTCACTAATCTTTTATTCAAGTGTTGTCTTTTGTATATTATTAACCAGAAGAATGAGCTTATACGATCAATATAACAGTGATCAACCATTTCAATGCCACAGCCACACACAGCAACCAACGAAATCAAGGACTTGTGTGCTGGATCATTGCCCTGATGAAACAAGAGTCCTTTCGTCAGTTTTCCTGGGCGTTTGGGCTTGATAGGCTTTTTTAAATGCCTCAACGAGTTAGCATGGCGTGGCCCTTTTGTAGATAGTCAATAAATTCAATACCTTTTGCATTCCAAAAGGAGAGCTATGATTTCCAACATTCTGAAGGACACAGCACGAAGAAGAAAAAGAAGATTAGAAGAAAATTCTACAGACAAATGTAACCATTTCTATAAACCGTCTAGCTTTCTTTTAATACACTTCTCCCCAAAATAAGACAAACTTAGATGATTTTGATGTTTATTTATGTATGCTTTTTTATAGATTATTATTTTTTTGTATTACTAGCTGATAAAAACATTTATAATAGGCATTTTTAAGCATTTCACCTCAAGTAAGGCAGGAGTGACACTGGTTCGCAGGGCTTTACATAGAGTGAAGGTAAGAGAAAAACTGTGTATAGTGGGAATAAGGAAAGGATAAAAGATGAACAGGATTCAAGTCATCAGATGATGGCGATTGACACTGCATTTAAATTTTTGAAGATTACAGTTATCAGGGAAGCAAGTAAACGGAAGGGAGTTCCACAGGTGGGAAGTTCGAGAAAATAATCTGTTGAAGTAGAAGTGGTGGTTACATTTAATTATTTCAACGGTAAAAGCGTGTGTCCTAGATTCTAGTATGCTAAATTTATGTAGTTAGGTCACCAGGAATAAAAGCTCGATAGAATAGTTGTCATGAAAATATTTGTAGAAAAGGAAAGTCACATTACGTCTGTGAGAAAGTGAGTGAAATTGAGATAGCCAGTCAGGACTGATTATATTACTGATGCTTCTTTTGATCTTGTCGAGAACTTCAAGATGAACGGATGGGGCACCATACCAGATATGTCAACAGTACTCAATGCACGGACGAATGGTTGATATGTAGGATTGATTTTGACGAGAAAAACCTTCTGGCACAACACAAAGAGTAAACTTTCCTTGCAGTAGATGCAGCTATTGATTCAATGTAATTGTTCCACTTCAAGTCATTCGAAAGCGTAAGGTCAAGATGGCGCAGAGAAGCACTCACCTAGAGTCTAGCATCAACCATGCTAATGGCGAGCAGAGATTTATCTTTGCGGCGGCTAAATAAGAGCAGTCTCGTTTTGGAGACATACAGATTTACAAGCCATTTCTTATCGCAGTTAATCATAGATTGAAGGTCCTTTTCGAGAGCAGCACCAAGGTCAGCGATGTCGAGTTTACTATTGAGACAGGAGTAAATGGTAGTGCCATCTGCATAAATGCCTACTTGGGAGCTAATGACATCGGAAAGAACATTGATGAAGATCAGAAACAGTGTAGGACCTTGAGGGACCCCCTCATTGATAAGAAATGATCTGGAATCGTGCCTGTTCACGATTTGATAGGAATGATTGGATTAAATCAAATAGTCGTCCTGTAATGCTGTAGCCCTGAAGCTTACACTGAAGATCAGCATGCCAAACATTGTCAAACACCTTCGGGATTTCTAAAGCCGCAGCTCGAGCTTCGCCGTTATTATCAAGAGCATCATATATATATATTCAATTATGATCGTAAGCACATCAGCGGTAGACCGGGCAAAGTGGAATCCATATTATTTGTCAGAGAGTAGGTCTTGAGAGGTAAGATGCTTAACCACTGCAGCATTAATTAAAGCGTCGAAGACTTTACCGAAAATCGGTAGGAGACTAATAGGGAGGTAGTTAGAGGGCTCAAAAGGTTCTCTAGAGTTCTTAAAAACAGGGACTACAGATGAGGACTTTCAACAAGCTGGAAAGTAGAAAGCATCGAGGCAATAGTTATATAGTTAGAACTGGGACCAGCTCAGGAACACATTTCTTTAAGACAACGTGTGGTATTCCATCATCTCCACTTGCTTTATGGGGATCTAATTTAGGAATGATGTCCGAGACTAGCGACGGAGTTATGAACATATCAGTCAGTAGAGCATCAGTTCTAGGGTTTGGGGATCAGGAATGGGCACTCCAGACGAGTCGAGTGTTGAGATGGAAGAGAATTTCCGAGCAAAGCATTCAGCTTTGTCTTCTGTGGATGTCAGGACTTTGAATTGGCGGAATAGATGAAGGATTGAGGATTTGCTATTGTTCCGCACACTCTTGCAGAGCCGACAATAATCTCTTGAACCGAATTTGCTAGATACTATACGCTGATTCATTCTGTCAGCAAACAGTAATTTGGCCTCATTGAGGACACGCTTGCATTCGTTACGAACAGAGACAAAGAATGAGTTCCAATCTGCTCGTTGATAGCAGAAAGGAAGGCAGCTCAACGAATGAGAAATTGATAGCAGAACAAACAGGGATTAGGAGAGAGAGCAAAAACAACAATATTTACTGAGAGCTATAAAGGACAGGACGTAGTGGAGAACCGTGATCACCAACGTTCTGAAGGATGATGACCCACTTCCTAAAAGAAACTGTGAGAAGCAAAGATTTCCAAGGATTTCAAATGTCTTATCACTCTCTATATAAATACTTTTAAATGCATTATTGAAACAGACAAGAAGCTTACGCTGAATTAAATTTTCAGAAAAATATTTATTAAATACGAAATACAATTAGGACTTCTGCAAAACATCATTTTGTGCGCTTCAAATTATCACGGAATGTTAATAGTTCTTTCAAAATAAAATTCTGTTTTCTCTTAGAGCAACAACCGTTAATGTAAAACAAATGTTTTCCTTAAGGTCAGTTTATGAAGATAACAATAACATACAGAATGACTGATATCACAAGAAAGGCGCTTGACCGGGACGAGACTTACAAATATCCAGGAATCCAAGTGGCAGATGCCATAAAGCATGTGACAAACAAAGAAAAAGTTTAGAAAGGAGTTCTACAGAAGAATAAGAACAATACAGTGTAACCCGGATATAAGAGACCCGGATATAAGAGAGATTTTCTCTGGTCCCAAATTAGAGCCTGTGTTAATGTATATAAATTAGACCAAACCCGGATGTAAGAGAAACCCTGATATAAGAGACTTCTTCTCCTGTCCCGACAACTCTCTTATATCCGGGTTACACTGTACTACTACTAGTGAATTCATTTCTTCTAATCAGATTATGGCTATAAATACACAAGACAATACCATTTGGTATTCATAGCTTCAATATTATCAACTGGGCTATAACTGAAATAAAGAAAATGGATTAAAACAATTACTGATTTGCCATAAGATGCACCGTCCAAATGCGGATATTGACCATCTTTATATTACCAGAAGTAATGGTTGTAGGGGTTTAATCCAATCTGAGTTGACCTACAAAACAATGATTATTGGTTTAAAAACTATTTAGAAACTACATCTGACTGGATGCTACAATTTATTTAGTCATGAGAAAATTGAAAAAATTTATAAAGTAAACAACTATTGCTTACAATCTCCTCGGAATCATTCTAAAAAAAATTACTAAAAATAGGTTAGATATGGCACAAGGCCCAAAGTATGCAGCACCGAGTTGTATTCAGTTGTAATTGATCTAGCAAGACAAGCACGCTAAGCATTATCCCATACTGAAACACACATTAAGAACGCCACGAATTATCAGGCGAATATAATAAAGAATGGTACATGTAGATTATGGGAATGACGTGAGACTCAATTTACCATTTCTCGTCAGGCTGTTCAATTTTGAAAGTCACGTCTCATTATTACAGTGTATCACTTGGCGAAAAATGGTACAAACATTTCCCCGAGGCCGTCAGAGAAATCTATGAGGTTAGTATTTTTAGTACTTTACCATTCATGTTATTAGAGCAGACATAGCGATTAAAGACCACAAAACAAATACCTTTTCAAAGATATGGTAGCGACATCAGATATGTCTGTTAAAGAATATGACAAAATAAAGAAATATAAAATAAAATTTAGCACTACTGTTATATCTGTAATAATTGGAGCACTGGGTACGCCCAAAGAGGGTACAGATAATGACATTAACAAAATCTCCGCAAGCCTTTGTTTATAAAGAAAGATTCAAACACTTCGTACTGAGTAGAATTGGTCATCTACTCAGGAAAGTGTTTATCAATTTAATGAAATATATAAACAACGTAGATGTTAACATTTACCTAACATGAGAAATTGCGTAAATATGAATATAGCCTTTCCTTCTCCAAAGTTTTTTTTTTGTAATAACCCACTAAGGCATTGCACTTTATTTATTTTTTTATTTCTGTCTTTTTGTTTTTTGTTTTATTAGACAGAAAACAAAAAAGCGATGATGTTGATGGTGGTCATGATTATGCAATTAGTAATCACTGTAAATAGTGCAAGGCATAATATGGATAACTATCATCATCATCAGCGTATATAAAGTACAACCAGAACTCCTGCCTTAAAACTTATGCTGGCGGCAATAATGATAGTAGTAGTAGTAGTAGTAGTAGTAGTAGGCATCTGTAGGTCTCGCAAGATAAAAGTAAAACCCGGTTTAGTTAAACTTCGGTCCTTTGGTGATGAGGATGAAGTGACCTCTCCAGGGCACATGGCTGGGCAATATTATATAGAGGTCAAGCGCTACCCAGATTAAATGGTCCTCCTGTCGACCGTATCAACAAGAACCAATAGTAATAATAGTATCTATAAAAAAAATAACTATCATAGTAAATAGAACTGGTTCATAAATTATATAATAATAATAATAATAATAATAATAAAAGCCTTTGATAGTGTTCCACATTCTTGGATCCTTAAGACTTTGGAAATGTACAAAGTCTCCCCTGTGGTATTAAATTTCCTTAAGCACAGCATGGGAATGTGGAACACCAAACTATACCTTAGTCACACCGGGGGCACTGCCATATCCAACCGTCTGAATATCCGACGTGGAATCTTTCAAGATGACTCTCTGTCACCCCTTCTGTTTTGTTTATCCTTAATCCCTCTTACACATGAACTGAACAACAGTAGCTATGGTTACAAAATAAATAAGAAAATGTTCAATCGCCAACTCTACATGGATGATCTCAAACTCTTTGCCAAAGACGACAATGAGTTGAAAGGCCTCCTCAATATTGTAAAATACTTCAGTGACGACATAGGTATGAACTTCGGATTAGATAAATGTGCAAAAGTAACATTCAAGAAAGGTAGAATTACAGAAACACCTTAATAGATTTAGATTTTGTCACAAAGATTAGGGAATTGGAGCATGAAGAAGCTTATAAGTACCTAGGAATTAGCGAAGGAGATTGCATACAACATCCCCAAATGAAGGAAAAAATAAGAAAAGAGTACTACGGGCGTGTACGTCTGGTACTAAATACTGAACTAAACTCAAAAAATAGAATATCAGCTATAAACACATTGGCTGTCCCAGTGGTGCAATACAGCTTTAATGTCCTTAACTGGACCATAGCTGAAATTAAGCGAATGGACGCCAAAACGAGAAAGCTTCTCACTTGCTATCGCATGCATCATCCCAAAGCTGATGTTGATCGTCTGTATGTGCCCAGATCCGAAGGAGGCAGAGGATTAGTTCAACTAGAACTGTCCTACAAAACTACAACAGTTGGCCTCCAAAGATACTTGGAAACTACAGAAGACTGGATGATGGTATGCGTCAAGGAACATGAAAGTAGTAAGCGTCTTTACTCCGTAATGAAAGAAGCCAACAAATTCAAAATGGAGTTTCAAATGGGCGTAGAGATGCAACTATAGCACAATACACCGACTGAAACTGCAAAATACTTAAAAAGGACAGCAAAGACTAATGCAACCGACCAGATACAGAAGCGATGGCAAGATAAACCGCTTCATGGCCAATACTCTGCCCGTACCAAACAAGCTGATGTAGACAAAACCCGTACCCATCAGTGGCTACACAGTGCAGGGTTGAAAGCGGAAACTGAAGGTTTTATCCTTGCTGCGCAGGACCAATGCTTGCTAACTAGGAATTATCAAGCACATATACTAAAATATTGTGTCAGCCCAAAATGCAGATTCTGTGATAAATATCCAGAAACGATTGATCATCTTGTATCAGGTTGCACGATGTAGGCACCCACTGAATATAAAACCCGACATGACAGAGTGGGCCAATATCTGCACTGGAAAATCTGCAACTTCTACGGGAAGGAAACTGAAAGAAACTGGTATGAACACCACCCAGACCCGGTTACGGAGATAGGATCTGTTACAATTCTATGGGACTACACAATACACACTGACAGAACAATCAAGGCCAACCGCCCAGATATTGTTATTAAAGACCACAAACAAAAGCGTGCCTCCTTATTGATATGGCAGTCCCTGCTGACTGCAATGTATCTTTGAAGATATTCAAAAAGCTGTCAAAATACAAGAACCTTGAAATAGAAATCTCGAAAATGTGGCATATGGGAACATCAACAATCCCTGTTGTAGTTGGAGCCCTAGGACTGGTTGGAAAAGATTGCAGTAGACTAATTGAAGGGATTCCTGGAAGTCCATGCCTCAAGGAGATACAAAAAATTGTTCTGACAAGTACAGCCCACACTTTACGAGGGGCTTTATCTATGTAATTCTTTTTTTTTTTTTTTTTTTTTGTCAGTGGAAAGTGTCATGATGCCATTTCTAACCTTAGGTCCCTGGGCGGGTCCCGGAAAGAAATGTGTAAACGCCAGAAATCAAAGAAAAAAAAAATAAATAAATAATAATAATAATAATAATAATAATAATAATAATAATAATAATAATAATAATAATAATAATAATTCAGTATATTAAGGGTAGAAGGAATGTAGGATATTTGAAGAGAAAAAGAAATCTCATTGCAGTGAATAAAATACGAAATATAAAAAGATGTCGGTAAAAGAGAAAATGCGTGAAAAAGAATGAGATACTCACAGGAATAGGCTTCTACAATCGAAAAGGCCAAAATTAGGATGTATAAATTCATTGTGTTATTTTCAACTGACTTGTGGACATGAGAGAATTAAAATCTGAAATGATGTCAAACATCTGACGAGTGAGCAATAAAACCTCTTTTGTTTTCTGATACTTAGGTTTAAACAGGATGCTTACTTAAGTCCTTCACATCCGGGTTTTTGCCTAATGTAATGACACTGTGTGTAAAGAAACATTTTTTAAATACATATTTTTGCGGGGATGGACTCTAACAATATTTTTATGGATAATCATTGTTTCCTAATTGCATCTAAAAACTTCAACATCCCAGACATGTTAATGTTATTACATTTGTTAATATTTTCTTTTTGTCAACTCAGTAAAATGCAAACTCAGAGTGGACACTTATTTTACAAATCTCTCATTTCCTAGCCACTTTATGAGACCTGAAATTCATATTAACCAAAGTCCAGTTCTGTAGGAATAATTACCCTGCATCACTGCACTGTACTTAAAATGGAAGGGTCAGGTTCAATCAGTCATGTATGAAGCATCATTCAAAGAAAAATTGCCAAGAGAATTAAATAATTTCTAGAACTGTCTGCATGTAAGCATCGGATCTCCACTTGATTTTGCGTCATTCTCATGAGGATATCGATAAATTTTACAGGGCTAATTATAATTTGCAAGTATTTTTATCCAAAATATATATCCCATAGTTCCATGCATTCATTTCAAATTATAATTTTTTGTCTGAATTGTTGAGAAATGATCCTAATTTTCTCTGACTAAAAAGTCATTTACTCTGGTTCAGTGGAAGAGACGCAACCTCTGTGAAACGGATGCGCATTCATTCGATTACGCTTTGCCAGGGTCAGCAGAACACGTGACCAATCTATACCAATAGATTGAATAATAGGTTTGAAAGATTATCAACCATCACAGATGCAGCACACAAACACACATACACACACACCGGAAGAAGGCAGAATGTACATGTGAAATGTTGTTACAATTACAACCAAGATAAGGATACTCATTAAAGAAAATCAATATAAAATAAAAAATAGTTCATCATATTATTCCGAAATCATTTTAATAAGTAATTGTAGTTTGGAAAAAGTTTTATGTTTAAAAATAATTTCTAATTTTGAATAAGCCTTTAATTTGGGTTGCATCCATTTTTATAACTGAACGCCCTTCAACCTCCAGTGATCCATTTTCGTAGCTGTCCAAAATTATTCTGTTGGTTTCAGTAAAAAAAAAAAAAAAATACATTTTAGATACAAGTGTTAAAACTTTGACATTCAGAATCCCAGATGCTTTCAATAAGAAATAAAATATTTAGTTTCTTGTCTTTTATCAATATGTAACAAACAAAAAAACAAATACAAATAGTTGAAAAATGCATCTCGTCGGCCTCTTCCCTCTTGTTTACTGACATTATATGCGTTCGAAGCTAGGTATACTAATCCATAGCCAGCACATCCGGGTTATTCCATAAAACCCCATAGGTAGCACATCCGGGTTATTCCATCAACCGTTTTCTTTTATAAAAGACGGAATCAGTCTACCTCGGTCTTTGTCTGTATCATAGAGCCGATGGCATCGGCAGGTGCACGCCCTCAGCCTTTTTGAAGTTAAGTGGATTTCTTCGTCATATTTTGTTATTAATTAATAATAATGAATAATTCTTGACTAAGGTTATATTATATTTAAATTATTTTTTCTCATTCTGTCCCCCAAAATACAAAAACAAACATTTTGGCAAATATCCGTCAGGTAAAAATAATGAAAGTCAAAAGAAACCTTCTTCCAAAGAATCAATATTTGGTTAACAATCAAAGATTCTGGTTAATTTTTTAAATTCATCTTTGAATGACGGTGATTATGAAACTTTCTTTTCCGCTGGCCACTGGTTTTATTTTAGAAAATAAGAAGCACGGTTAAAAAGAACTCAATTCTCGTGATTCTCGTGAGAATAAAGAGCAAAATAATGAACAGAAATGCGTCAAGTTTCTAATTTTTAATCACTGCTTGATCATTACAAATATTTTCTGAGTTATTGTCATCCTTCATATTACATACATATGTATCTGTCTATATTTCTGAGATGAGGTATTATGTACATTGAGGTATTCCGTACATTGAATACTGCTGCTATATCTCCTCTGGTGCTTCTGCTGTATATCTAGAGATTCTTCACAAAATCCAAAGGACGGTCTGTTAGAGAAAATACAAAGGATCTTTGGTTCATATAACATCAGAACAACCTTCAATATCTCTCCAGAATAAGACACCCAGACACCCCATACAGGTGAACATGACTGTGTGTACGCTATCCCATGCAGCTGCAGAAAGAAATATAAAGACAGCCCCCACCCCCTTAAGGTAAGGCTTCAAGAATACCAGAAATCTGTAACAGGAGGGGAAGAGGAAAAATCAGGCGTGGCTAACCACATATGGAGAGAAAAGGGAGATCACCGCTCTCTGTGGGATCAGGTTGAGATCATAGACAAAGAACACCATTGAAAAATTCGTAAATTTAAGGAATCAGCACATATGCTAGGCCACAAAAGTCTCTTGAGCCGACCAAGCATAGAAATGAATACAATATGGGAACCAGTAATAAAGAGTGCCGGAGAAAAGCAATAATGACAACAAAAATTGCAATATGAGCTCTGGAAAAACATACAATGATAACAGCAAAAATTGCAATATGAGCACTGGTAAAAAATGTTGCTGAAGACATTAGGTTTATAATATCCAGAAAACTCAAGGACACATGGCACAGTGGATAAAGGTTTTAGTTATATCTAGTGACAGGACCCAAAGAGTGTGAGTTCAATACCCGGTTAAGGCCGTGGAGAAGTTGGAGAGGTGAATTAACTGACATCCATTAAACATGGCACGTAGAACTAGAACAGTCTACCCCAGTGAGCGAAATAAAAGGGTCAGTTCGATATTCCAACCACCTGAAGAAGGCCGAAGCGTACAACGGTCGAAACGTTGTGATAAATAGGACAATAGTTCGAATAATGTAAATAGTGTACATACATATGTATTACAATTTGTTATACGCACGTGTTAGCTGAGTTCAATTCTTATTCAATATTATTAGCAGATTCATTTTTTCTTAATAATTTAATTCCAAGCAAGGCGATAATGCCACTAAGACGCAAGGGGGTCACAGAAAGTGAAAGAAAATGAGAAAACTTTAATGAGAAAACGAACAGTAAAAGAACAGGATTCAAGAAGACAGAAAATGTCAATTGATGTTGCCTTTAAATTTTTAAAGAACGTAGTTGTCACAGAAACAAGAAACCGGAAGACAGTTCCACAGATGCAAGAAAAGGAAAGTAATAGAATAGAACTGATGGTTGCATCTATCTAGTTCAATAGTAAAACGGTGAGACCTAGTTGCCAACCCAGTAGTATGCTTAACTTCATACAGTTGAGGTATGAAGAAGGAAAGCTCACTAGAACAATTGCCATTAAAATATTCATAGAAAATACGTGAAAGCAGTTTTGTTTTAGGGGCATTAACATTTAGAAGCCATTTCTTACCTCTGTTAACTACTGATTGCTATTTTCAATAGCAGCTGTCAGTTATCAGACTTAATAGTAAGACAGGAGTAAATAGTTGTGTCATTAGCATAAATACTCATGACATCAAGAAGGGTGTTGACGAAGATAAGAAACGGCATAGGTCCGAGGCTAAAGCACTGGGGAAAACTTACATTAATGTGAAATGATCTCGAAGCGTATCCATTCAACACAATCTTCATTACACAATTTGTTAAGAATAATTTGATTAAGTCTAACATTTGTCTAGAGACACTATAACCGTTGAATTTATAGAGAAGGCCAGCATAGAAAAACATGTTAAACATCTTTGAGATATTTAATACCAAATCGAGACCCACACCGTCCTTATCAAAAGCCTGATAGGCAAATTCAGTAATAACTATCAACATATTGGCGGTAGACATGTACAAATGAAAGCTATACTGTTTTATCTGAAATAAGGCTGTGTGGAGATCTTCTTTATTTGCCTGGTTCCCTCAGGACATAAGTGATCATGGCTCTCCACAATTTCCTCTCCTTTGTAGCTCTTAATAAACTTTGTCTTTTTTGTTATTTCTCCTAAACATCCATTTACACAAGCTCATTATGTCCCTCTTGCCCTCAATTTTCTCTGAAGGTATCAAATTTTCCAAGCCCTCTTTCCTCATTATATGCTCCAAAAATTTCAACTGTCTCTACCTGAAGTTAAGCGTAAGTTTCCTATTTGTTTTAATTTTCTCCAAAACTTCCTCATTAATCACATGTTCGGTCCATGGTATCCTCAGTATCCTTCTGTAGAGCCGCATTTATGTTGCTACAAGTATCTTTAAAGAGGATTTTGAGAAAGCAGAATTTAGGTATTTTCAGAGGTGATAGTCAGTCAAATTCGGAAAAGAAATTTACTTCATAAAAATTAAAAAAATGGGAATTGATTTATTTCAGGATTTCCTTTAGCCATGATGTCAGAGAAGTTAGAGAGAAAATAAAAACAAATTGTCAAACAATGATACTTTTATAAATTTTGTGTCAGCTGGGTTACCGTATGTGCGTGTGTTTGCCTATGTATACAGGTATGTGTGCGTGTGTCTGTGTATGTGTACGTGCATGTGTGTTCGTGAATGTTAGCGCGCGTGTGTGTTTACGCGTGTGTATGTACAATAAGTTAAATTCGCAAAACCATCAGTAGACTGACCTGAATAACTCCGTCATCTTATGTTTACTGACAGACCAACTGACAAAACCAAAAGCTGAAGATTTGACTCTCTTTTTTCTCCCTCTTCCATTCATCTTTTCTCTGTCTCTCTCCTCTCTTTCTTTCGTCTTTCTATCTATCTTTCTCCCTTTTCCACTCCCTTTCTTTCTTCTTCCTCTCTCTCTCTCTTTCTCCATGTATAGAGTGTCATGGGTAAATTGTCGCAATTTTATGTTTTTAATTTCGCGCATGCGCGTTGTGTGTTTTTAATTTTGTCGACTGCACAGTATAATAGAGTCAGTTAGGCACCGTCTATGTGAAAAAGAGCACCATGGCACAATTCCCTCAGCCAGAAATTTGGAAACGGCATGCTGTATTGCTTGGCATTTGCACTGGAAGCTTCAATACGAATATTTCAGTGTGTTTGAGGACAGTGCAGAGGATTCGGAAACAGTTAGATGAGTCTAATAATGATTATGAAGGTACAGCATCTCAGAGAACTCACTCTGATCGTTTTGTTAAAAGAACTCCCGAGTTTGTTGTTGAGAGCCTCAAACTCAACATGGAGGCCTACATCAAGCGTCTTAAGAAGGTAGTGCTACCCTGGGTTAAGAAGGTGGTTGCTGGAAGACACTATGTCTGGCAACAGGACTCTGCATCATGCCACACAAGCAGGAGAATCCCAGTCATGGCTGTCAGATAATTTCTGCGACCACATCAGCATTTACATCTGGCCGCCTAATTCTCCGGACAGCACCTCACTTAATTATTATGGAGCGCAGTTGAGCGAGAAACTAACAAAACTTCTTGTAACCCCAAAGATGAACTGAAGGCAAGGATTATGACAGCAATCGCCAACTTAAACAAGAAGACCATCCAGAAGATTTGCAGGAGATTCCGAGGTCGTCTGGAGGCCGTGGTTGAAGACAGTGGCAATTTTATTAAATAAATTTACTCTTTAGTATTTCAGGATATTTTTGCATAATTTTGGTAAATATATCTGTTAAAATGAGAAGTCAGTGTTATATTTTGCATAATTTTGGCATAATTTAGACGACAATATATCTATCGCATTCTCCCTCCTCTCTCTCTCTCTCTCTGTATATATATATATATATATATATATATATATATATATATATATATATATATATATATAATGGTAAAAGGCAATAGGAAAACTGTATTATTAACCAACGTGTTTCGTTCAATGTCAACTTTATAAATAAATATCCAGAACAACCTATCTTATCTAAATAATCTTAAAATAATCACAAACACTTCCAAAACAATTATGGATATAATCAGATCCTCAAACACTGATAGCAATAATATTTCTGGAGCAGGCATTTATAAATTGCCAAAACTATTCCTCCCAATATATTGGAAAATCAAGCAGAAATTTTTAAAAAAACGCATCTATGAACACAAAAGAGACCTCACAAAAAACAACTTAACTAATTCACTAGTCATACATAGAAATAAATTCAACCAAAAAAAACACGAAGGAAAATCCTCGAGAGTGCCGCCATTGAATATTATCCAAATATTAATCTACGCTCTGGCTTTTTCTCAATATCACATTTCCTAACAGAATTACTACTCTCCTAAGCCAACTTACACAACTGTATCAAGAAATCCAAAGAAAATAGTTGAATCCGTCAACACAACAATAAAAACAATATTTCTACACGTGATAGTACTTGACATAATTTTCAGTTGACTATGAATACAATAGCATTTTCTAAATTCTTCTAGTTGCTAAGGACATTTTGTTTGTTGTTAATAGTTATTTTGTTTTCGAAATTTTTTGGGAATGAACTTATTTCTGAAATTTACGAGTATTAATAGTATGGTCAGAATTGAAATCAAAAATTTCCATGGTAACATCAAGGGCGGATTGTTTAGAATCGGCAGGGGTGGGGTGTTAATAATTTGTATCAGTATAGAGTTACTTTCATAGATGCCGAGTCATGGTAAGGTGGGGGTGGCTAAATTTACGACGGAGGAAGTTTTCGCATAGTCTGGCTTGAGCGTCTACGGAGATTTATTTATTTATTTTTATTTTATTCTTTTATTATATCTCTTTATGAAAGGGATTTGTGTATATGAAAAGGCCGTAACGTTTGTTATTTGACGACTTCATAAAGGGTTATCAATTTTTGTAGGTTATTAAAACTATGTATATGGGCTATGGATTTTAAAATTTATTTTTTTGTATGCGTGTTTTTAGCTAGTTATTCAGAGCGTAAGTTCGGTTGTGTCGGCAGAAAACCGTTAATTCTTGCCGGTTGTTTAATAGGTTTTTATTGTTTAGAGAAGCTTAATAATGTGTAGTTTCTCATGGAGGCACAAAGGGCATGGGTCATCCCAAGTTTTGCAAGTTCTAGTCCTGTTGATGATTTTCCATTTTACTTTAGGTGTCCTATTTTTTTCTTTCAGGTGCCAAAAATATTTAGATAGAGAGGTCTGATGTCTAAAGTTTATGTTGTTGAAGGAGCATTTATGCTGCTTCCATCTGGTTTTAAAGGCATTTTTCGTGGACCCAATGTATATCATATTATTGTTAGGGTTCTCCGTGGATGATATAGTG
Organism: Acanthosepion lycidas; assembly: GCA_963932145.1. Classification (NCBI taxonomy): domain Eukaryota; kingdom Metazoa; phylum Mollusca; class Cephalopoda; order Sepiida; family Sepiidae; genus Acanthosepion; species Acanthosepion lycidas. The sequence goes on from OZ010611.1 coordinate 73,461,094, forward strand.
CATTGGTATACCACAGATTTGATGCAGCACTTATTTTCTAATGGGCAGTCTACCGGGTTTCTACAATCGCATAGTTTTTCCCTATCATTATCTGATTTAAGTGTAGAGTTATTAAAACTATTCAGGTAAGGGGGTTTGTTCAGGATATTATTATTGTGTCTTCTTATTATACCTTCTAGATTTTCAGTTCAGCAATAACTCAATTTTAGTGTGTTCTTATTGAATATATTACTAAGCCTACTTTTGGTGGGAAAGTGTTTATCGATTAGAGCTAAGAACTCCTGTCCTAGTTTAATACTAACCATTTGGTTGAACGGAGGTGTATACCAAATGATGTTTCGTTTCCTGTTTTTTTTTCTTTTGGTTATTGCAATTGTCCCTATATTTAATGTTAGCATTTTTATAACCACTACTTTTTAGGGCAATGTTGTAGAAGTCATTATGTTGGTGGAATATTACTTTGTTAGCGGAGTTACTGCTAATTCTATTTTCTATTGATGAGGGTATATGTTTAATTGTGGATGGAGGGTGGTTTGACTTCGGGTGTATATATAAGAGGTTAGCATTTGGTTTTAAGGTTGGTACGTGTTGCTCGGTAAGTCTATGCTCATAAACAAATAACGTCACACATTATGAAATGAACAAAGTCCGACAATTATTTTAAGAGATTTTTATGTTTACACATTCTTTTTATAGATACAAATATTTAAGTAAATGCTCTGTTTTATAATAAACAGTATTAAACAACATTTACTGGCCTGAATGAAAATTTCTCGGACATTCAGGCCAGTAAATGTTGTTTAATACTGTTTATTATAAACAGAGCATTTACTTAAATATTTGTATCTATATAAAGAATGTATAAACATAAAAATGTCTTAAAATATATATATATATATATATATATAATAAAAATATAGTTTTAACGTATGTTATATTTATGTATAAAAGTACTCAGTATCAAAGATAGAGCATATGTAAATATAAAAGTTGACACTGAGGTCAACACCAAGTGGTGACACAGTCTGTTTCATGCTTGAATGCAATCTTCAGACCATGTATGTTGTGTTTTGACTCGACTATTCATATATGCTGGTAAATGTTGAATTATGGATAGCGAGATCTATTGTATTATCCTAATGGTTATTGGATAGGCCGTAATGGTCATATTTCAAATTACTCTAGCAGCTATTGAGTAGCCATAATTGTGGATCCAAATTTGGTTATTTGTAGTTATTTCATAATGTTGTTAACTTTAGTGGATTTGTGAGAGTTACCTGACCTTGTCTGCCAGGACACTCACTAGATGTCAGTCTATTCAGCATTCAAAAAGTAAAAGATTTACCCTTTCTTCCTCTCTTTTTGCTCTGGAATGTAATAGCAAAAGCAACTGGACTTCTCTACGCCAGAAGATATTTCTCCCCTTGGTAACACCCCAACTCTCATATTAACTTCAGTTAGCCTTGTGGCGCAACACACACACACACACACTCATTCTTTTAATGGCAAAGCCTATAGATGTTAATCTTAATTCTTTAACTATTTGTTTACATGCAAGTATATTTTCTTTCTTATATAAAAATACATGTGGGGTAACAATTTATAAATTACCATATATGAAGAATATCAGGAGAAAGTTTTCATAGAACATGTTTCATCCTTAGTTTGATGATGTCCTTAAGGACAAAACTTTTTCTATTTTGTCATACATCTTTTTCCCAAATACATAAGTGTCAAATTCTTCCAGGTGTTGAAATTCATTTCTTTTGAAAGTTCTCAACCTCTTTGTTCAATTTCTTAAACAATTGCATCCTTTGCAAAGTAGCCTTTCCAGATGCATCCTTTGCAAATTAGCCTCTCCAGATATAAATTGTTAACCAACAGCAACTATGTTCATTTCAAACCTGTAGCATCCATTAGCTACAGACACATGGTTAATTTAAAATTATCCTCCAAATAAAAATTTATCTTTGTTTCCTTTTCTAATAAATGTTGAAGAATAATTCTTTTTTACTGTCAGATTTTGATATGAGCACAAGTAAAAAGTTGAAAACATAAGTGAAAGAGTCTTGAAAATGATACAGTAAAGCCATAATGACCAATCACAGCTTTTTTTGATCAGCCACTGATGGCCACAACACTTTTTATTTCCTTTTGAGAAGGAATTGTAAATTACAAAATTCCAATTACTCATCAACATCCTTGATTTTATCAAATTGTCTAAAACATCCTTGTTAAACAATAGAGTCTAGCAGACTATTAATTTTTAGAGAATTATATTCTACTCTGCTTTTCTCATTTTGACCTTTGAGGTCAGATACAGAAAAACAGAGGAAGACGTTTTTAATTGGTTAAAACTAGCATGGGAATGTTACAGATAGAAAGGGGTTTCTACACAATTTTTACACATCGAAGAATGTAAATATGTTAGATCTCACAAGTGGAACAGCCTGAAGCATCTATTTATCCAAATTCGACACAGTGTGAATGTGTTTAATAAGAAGGAATACTGCTGGAGAGTGTTAAATGCTGACGATACTTGCTGTCACTTAATCTCCAGTGTCAAACCTGTGATGATAGTCTACTGATGCCAAAACTGTAAACCCATGATTCATATTTGACTCATGTATAACAACTAATTTCTTATTATGAATAACTAAGCAGCTGAAAAATAGAAAATAATCTTTGTAATATTGGCCATTAAGGCAACTCCTGTTGTATTTGTAAGATTAATATCAACATAAAGCAAATTTAGTTCTTGCTATCCCCTATAATTTGAATATAAATATATCAACTGAAATGAATTCCAGTAAGAAAAAAAAAAAAAAAAACAATTCAAGGGAGACAACTCTTACTGCCTTATTCTTCAAACTGGAATAATGTATATTCCTTTGTTTTGGAGAGTGGTAAGCAAACAAGTCTTGCTGTTTTGAGGCATGATACTTTATGAAAATACGACAACTTTTCTTTCATGAGACTTTTCCCAGCAAGAACAATATCAGAAGTATGTTTGCTATAAATCTGAGTTAAAAAAGAATATATATATATATATATATATATATATATATATATATATATATATTATATTTCAACCAATAAAATCACATCAGATTTATATGATAAACAATATTTACTAGGGCAATACTACCAAAATACTTGTGGATGTAGTTGTACACCTACCACGTATTATTTTTGGACCATTTAGAAAATAACAATAATAACTCCCTTCATCATTCCCGCAAATTTGAGAAAAAGTTTTCACAAGACAGTCTAAAATTATTTACTTACTAATGAAAACCTTAAATTCAAAAAGTTCACACCTCTATGTGAAATTGAATTTTGGATCTTCCTTACAGATATAAAAATAGAAGCCTACTGCTTCTCAAGGGTTCAAAACAATTTTGGAGTCCTGTTTGATCTACACATGCATACACATGTACCCACATACATGCACACAACGGAAGAGATGAGCCAGCAGTCACCAACTAAACCCCTGTTCACACACTCACAGAAACATTAGGCTGAGTCTCATCTGTCCACATATCTTACATTGCTCTACAAACATTTAATTACTTTATTAAATAAACTTCACTGTAAGGAAAATTGAATATTTTATTGCCGTTGTATATTTCTGAAAAGAATTTTTAAATGTTATTTCAACTGACGTTCTGCTTCTACTTTACCTTCAGAAAATAGCCTTTTTTATGTTTCATTTAAAAGATGTATTGTTGTTGTTGTTGTTGTTTAAGTGATTTTCCAAGCATAGCTTAGATGTGGCACAAGGCCGAACATATGGGGCACCCAGTGAGGATCAAACTCACTATTCAGTTGTAATTGTTCTAGCGAAACAAGCTTCCTACTCATTACACTACATTGAGGTACCCTGTTGTTGTTGTTGTTGTTAAATATTTGGAATCCCGACCCTCAGATAAAAACAAAAACATGGGTAGATGGATCCCAATATATATTGGTGGTAATTCCATTTAAAGCAATGATTTTCAACTGCCATGCTGTGGCTTACTAGTGTGCTACATGATCCACTTAAGTTTGCTGCAAAATATTGTCATAGCATACATATATATGTATACAGAAGTATTAGGTTGGTGCAAAAATAATGTCGTTTTCTCACATAGTAACATATGTGAGAAAACGACATTATTTTTGCACCAACCTAACAGTAATTGTATAGCATTAGTATTTGAATAAATAAGTATGAAACTTTTTAAAAATAATACCAAGCGAGTATTCCCAAGTGAGCATTTATCTAGGTATTAACCAAATTCAATGTTGCTTAACTTTGGTGATCATATGGGAACCAGTGCTTCAACATGATATGGCCATAAGCTCAAAGTCAGTTTGTGCAAGATTTTGGAAATAAAGTATTGTCATTTTTCAATCCTGGCTTGTTTTTCTTTCATTAGCTTTATTATAACACATATGTTTTTATATGTCTCAATGGTTGGGGTTGGGGAAAATTTGGCCTTGTAAAAATATTCAACATGCCCACAAAGAAAAGGGAAAGAAGAAAGCAGATAATGTATTAAACCAAATCTTTTTTATTCCAGTAATTGAGGTGAGTTTGCTTTTCCTTTTTTATAGGCCAGGTTCTGCTTGTGGAGATAGTTTTCATACAACCAGAAATGTATTATTAGGTTGGTGCAAAAATAAGGACGTAATAATGTCGTTTTTTAACGTCAAAAAACGACATTATTACGTCATTATTTTTGCACCAACCTAATAGAAATGGGAAGATTTCTTACCGACTTCAACTCAGATTCTATATCTGGCAGTTACTCAAAGTATCACACCGACTGCCTACTTGTTAAAGTAACCATTATTTATGTCAGATGCACAGACATAAAAGTAAAAAAAAATTGCAAATCAATATTTAACAGCTCAATTTTAATCCGTTACTTAAAGTGTATAAATTTCTAATAATTTCTTTGTAGTAAAACATTCAATCTCTAGGCAAGTAGACATTAATCTCACTGTTCAAACAAAAACTGGGATGTCTACTCAAAACAAACAATTATCCCCTATAGATATACCATTTATAGTTTTGTATTCCATTAGTAAAGATGAAGTGCTGCTCAAACAGTTTCTTAGTCAGAAGTGTTACATTCTAGAACAGGCTTCTGAGAGGATGCTGCTCAACCCACACCATATTCCATGATCTTCAGCTGTTGGTAAAGAGCTTGGAGAGAAGATGGGTGCCGCCAAGCTATCTAAAAAAACGCTAAAAGGATCATGAGGAAGAAGAATCAAAGTAACACCATGTTGGATTAGTCAAAGATTAGATCAAGAATGGCTACGCATCCTATTGACTCACTCCAGGATAGGCATGATAAGTGAGTGACAAACACCATGCTACCAACACAAGTTACAACCAATGGAATGTGAAAAGTTCACACCCTCTGTGCTTTTAGAGAAAGTATGGATGGACATGATAATGACAGAACTCCTGAGAGCCACTGGCAACAGATCAGACTAGAGTGCGTTGTCCGTTTCTTTGGCCCCCATTGATTGAAGCAGTCAAAATATCGATGATGATGATTTGTTTGATTTTGTTATCTCCAATTTGAGATTTGCATATTGGACTGTTCCTTTTGCTAACAACTGGGCAATTCAGTCTTCTTGCTTTCCTTTACTAGCTTCTGTATTTTCCTTTCTGTGTCTGCTATCAATACTGGGTCATCTACATATCTAATGTTATTAAGATTCAAGCCACCAATAATAAATCCTGGTACGACTTCTAATTCACTCAGAATCAACTGTATAGATTGGATAATTTTTTTTGTTTCATTTCACCCCAAGCAAGACAACAGAGCCACTAACATGAAAGGGGGTTACTGAGTGTGAAAGAATATAAGAAAAACATTAAGGATCAAAAACAATAAAAGAACAGAATTTAAGAGAACAGAAGATAACAATTGATATTGAATTTAAATTTTTAAAGTTCAAACTTGACTGGAAAGCAAGAAGCCAGAACAGATTTCCACAAGTAGGAAGTGTGAGAAAAATTGTTAAAATAGAACTTTCACTTACATCTAGCCATTTTGACTATGAAATGAGATCCTGCTGCTAATCTAGTATTGCACTTAAAGTCCAGTGAGAAGGCACATCCTTGTCTTCCACTCTACCCTTTCTATTTTTACTGAATTCATTTTCGGTTTGTATGCAGGTGGTTTGCTGCCAGTACAAGTTCTGGCTTATTATCCTTCCCAAATATATCAAGGTTATTGTAACACTAGAGAAAATGGCTTACTCACAGGACAAAAACAGATTCAAACGTGTCTCACATGCAAAATATTCCTAAAAAGAAAATGGTGGCTTTATGAGTCTTATATTAAAAAAATAGTTCTTCAAGTCAGAGAGACTCTCGCAAGAATCTCTTTTAACATATGCAAATTTGAACTGGCACTTAAATCTATAAAAGGTGCTTAGAGAGACGACAGAGAAAGAGTCTGACTGCAGTAGCAAACAAAAGATACACGTTGTTGGATTGTCTGACAGGTGACTTTGAAGTTTGGAGGAAACAAATTAGAGAATCTTATTACAAGCTAGAAGAAACTTACTGCAGTTATTTATGCCAGTGTTTTTCAAACAGTGGGTCCCAACACTTTAGTGGGTCACGAGATAAATAAAATGGGTCACAACAAAAAAGAAAGAAAAAAAAAAACACAAGTGAGAGCAAAGTGCAGAAGATGAACAATTTTAAATGCTGCATAGAACTAATAACTCATTGCTAGTTTTCACTGAAGTAAGTTTGAATTATATATATATATTTTTTTTTACATATATATATATATATATATATTACACACCAGGTATAACATCAAAATTGGCCAATTGCTAGATTAACCTCTGAACCAGTGTATATATCTTACTGGAATTCTTCCAGGTTTTTATAACACTATGGACTCTATTTCGGGCAATAAGAATGTACAATTAATATCTAAGCTTAACAGAAGTACCATGATGAAATTGATCATAAATGAAAATGACATGTTCATCATTAATTAATCATAACTAAAGATTGGGAGCTTATGAAGTATTGAAATAAAGTTCAAATTATATATATATATATATATATATATATATATATATATATATATATAATTCCAGAATCATTTTCCAAATTATTCAAGATGATCTTCACCCTCTCTAACCTTCTGGAGTAACAAGATGCTTCACAGGTTTCACATACGATTTCATTTTCAAGTTTGCTCTTTGGACTTCCATAACTGAAACTCCTCTTTCTCACATGCCAAATGTCTTATGAATTGAGTTGGATCTTTTCTAGTTGATATCTTTACCACTAAGTTGAAATGATGATTCCTCTTTTTGCTGTGACCTCCTGATTCAGTTTTCCTCTCTAGTGCTCCCTTTTTTTTAAAAACTTATTCACCATTTTCTTGATGGTTTTTGAATGAACTTTAAAGATGGAAGCCAGAATATTAATGTTAGTATCAATACTGAAGGCCTGAATGATCTTTTTCCTCTCTAACCTCTATTAGTTTAGTGTTTTTTTTTTTCATGTATTAAACATTTTGTGTTATGGATAATTATGCTGTAACACAATTTGAACAATTCTGCTGTTACACTTGGTGTGTGTGTGTGTATATATATATATATATATATATATATATATATATATATATATATTTACACACAGTGGGGGGAAACAAATATTCATACACATACAAATTTTTAATTTATGGTTTTTCCAAATAATGAATAAACCTACTTTTCATATAATTCACTGTACACAGAGGCATAACCAAATATTCATAGAAAACAGAAAAAAAATTTTGATTTAATAGAAATAAATCCCATTTATCCATTTTAATGGGTGAAAAGTATTCGTACAATACAAAAAAAAAACACATAACCATCATTTAAAACTTTGTAGAATAGCCATTATTCACTTCTACAGCAACCAACCTCTTCTTGCTATTCTCAATGATTTGCAAAATTAGATATAAAATAAATTAAAAATTTGTATGTGTACGAATATTTGTTCTCATCGAGTTTATATATCTTGTTCATCAAACTTGCTGTCGACTGTGTAATGTCAATTCTCTCCCACAAAGAGTCATCATACCAAAACTTAGCTACAAAGGTGTGTACGATTGGAATTCCGATTGGAATGAGCTGCTTATGAACAAACAAAGACATCCATCTCATTAATGACATTTTTCAAATATTATTTATTTTACCTTTCTGCCGAAATTTCTTTTAAATTTGTTTTTCTAAAAGTAATAATTTTCTATTCATGCAAATAAATAATACACGTAGATACATGCAATTCCAATATGTGTGGATTTTAATATATTAGGTTGGGGCAAAAATAATAATTTTGACATTAAAAAATATGTCAAAAAACGACATTATTACGTCATTATTTTGCACCAACCTAATTCATTGTCGATATTAAATAAATGAACTTTGTGATCAAAGTTTGTCTTTGATTTATTACACTTAGATATAATAGATCACAATGTAAAATGTAGTTCTTCTGGATTGCAATAGAAAAAAAGTTTGAAAAACACTGATCTAAGGCAACTCATGGCTTTTAATATATAAAAATAAGTAAATTATATGCTTTAACAACATCTGAATTAATCTCGCTTTACATAAATTATATAAAATGTCAAGAATTGCAGATAATTATTGATTGCTAGGAGTTCATGAAACAAAGTTACAGAATAATTTTAGATTTTCACTGAAAAATATATTAAAAGATCATTTCATTCTTTTATTAAATGAAACATTGTCACAATTAATAATGGTTAATATCAAAAAGATGTTTACAAAATTTACAATTGATGAATATTGGATATTTTTAACAAGACTTCCAAATAAAAAGAAATTTCACATAGATATTTAGAAAAATAAAACAGCAATGTTTTTGTTTTTGCGAACACATTCAAGTGATTCACCTTAAAATCAGACAGTAACGAAATTAGTTTTCTTTTTCTTTTTAATGGTGGTTATAAGGAAAAATTCAATCAATGATTCATTTGCAGAAAAAGGTCACTTAATTCTGGGTATGAATATTTTATAAACATTCAATAGATTTGAAAAAGAAATCCTTTTATAAGAGTTTATGATTATCATCTGTGAAAGTCTGTATCACTAATATTGGTAAGATAATGGCCTGGCAAGAGAAGCAGCTATTTTGGTTTTTGGTTTTTTTTTATGGCAATATATTGAAAAACAATGATTGAATTTTAAAATTCATGTGAGACATAAACAATCAGAAAATGGAAAAATACCATGCATTGATAAAGAATACTTCTTTGGATTTGATTGTTTGGGAAATAAATTTATACACTGATCTCAAAAAAAGGTCAATGCATAGTTAAGGACCGGATTTTTAAGAGTTTTTGACGATGCCAGATTCATTCAAAAATTTAAAAACTATACAAATTTATAAAATAAATTATACTACGAATAAAAAAAAAAAAAGTATCCCCATTTTTATTTTTTGAGAAGGTGTGAAATTATTGCATTCTGAATCTTAAAAACTTTCTTTTTTTTTAAAATTGAGTTTCTGTTTCAGTTTTGTTTTGACTGAATCAAAAGTTCTTCAGCTTGGCTATCAACAACCGACAAAGAAATGCCAAGCTGAGCTGCATAATATGTAGACATTACAATGGTGTGAGAAAATGGCACAGGTGTTCGGAACTTGTCGATGGCAATAACAAAGTCAGAGATGAGGAATAAAATGGAGCCGGCACAGCCGCACAATTTAGTCCATGTCCACAGCTCATCAAAAAACTGGACCCTGGCAATTGCTCGCCATGCCATGGTCAGTATTAGAACCATATATAGGGCTACCAAACAGAGGAGGACACCTTTCAGATCAGATGCTACGTAGTAATACCCGGCGATTCCGATGACGGACAATACTCCGAGAGCGTATGGGTTAAAAGGTTTCCAGCCAAAAGCTCGAGCATACATCACTTGGGAAACGGCAAACATGGCAATGCCGTGCATGAAATAATTCTGTTTCCAGACAAGAAAAGCATCACCAAGGCAACTGAAGATAAGTCCAACCAAGATTCTTCTTGAATATCGGTAGTAAATACTGAAACTCATGCCTTGGAGAAGGACAAAAAGCATGAGAGAGATGATGGGCAGACATTTGAAGAGGCAGCAAAAAATGGTCGGTGGATTCTCATCGGGGTACAGGACAAAATACAGTGCAACTGTCTTGAAGAATGGCACCAGCTTTGGTCCAATGCTTTTTAACTGGAAAAAAAAAAAACGAAAGAAATTCACGTTAGTTTTCACATCATTCCAAAATTCAAAACATGAAAGCAAAGAAAGATAATTTCAGTTTTTGTGTTAAAATTTTCTTGACCCACTAAAATTAGGGTTTCCATAAGAAATAAATAAAAACAAACTGGTTTTCTACAATCAAGTGATAGAATATCTATTTTAGAGTCCCAAACACATGAACAATAGAGATATATATCCCAACTGAATAAACCATACATATAAGAATTAATATATGCCTTGAGGGATGAAATATTAGTACTATTAGTAGCAATTGTATCAATGATATTAATAGTAACACAGAACAAAGTATAAGACAAGGGAGATCTACTAAAATATTAATTCCTTAGTAATTTCTTTGTTTACATTTCAGATATAAAAATAAAAAAAATTTAACAAATATGGAAGCAATCTGAACAAGAGTTGTGTATTTGTTAAATACAGTCATTGAACTTTTCTTGAATGTTTGGTCTTACACAGCTGAGAGGTCTAAAAGCCTGTCAGAGAGTGGTTTCCCCTACAAGGCAGAGACAGGTTCAAACCTTGACAGAAAGTACATTTTCTTTATTAAGACTTTTGAATGTAAGGTTAGTCAACAGGTTTACACTGTTTAAAAAACTAGGATAATGATTCAAATGCAGGTGTCCAAAAAGTATAACAGTTAATTTAATAACAATTATCATGTTCATCTTCTGCATGCTTGACTTCAAATCACTTGCAGAGATAACTAATGAGTGATCATTACCTTGAAAAGTCTGTTTCTCTTTAAAATCTGACACTCCTGACTTTACAAGGGAGTGTCAGATGGCACAGTCCTCAGCAGACTTTTCCCACGTGGAATGGGGAATGCCACAATGTTTGAGAGACTCCTTCAGTTTGTTTTTGTATTACATCTTTGGTCTGCCAAGTAAGCAATTGCCTGTAGATAGCTTGCCATAGAGTAATCTCTTTTGGAGATGACAGTCATCTATGCAGCAAATGTGGCATCCTCACCAGAGTTGATAGTAGGAAGGCACAGATACTCTTCATCCCAGCATGCTGAGGCATTTCAGTGTTGTGCCAGAGTACAACATTTAATTTAATAACAAACCTTATATAACTAATGCTACTTATATAACTTGAAATATAAAATTTACAGTTTTTCTACTTGAATCTTCTGACGTATCATAATATTTAATGAAGTGTAACGCAAATGTAAAATACTCATGGAAAGTCCCCTATTGCATTGTTAAATATTTGAGATAAACAAATTTAATAAAATATTGCAATAAGAATCATAAGTATGAATGAAAGTCATTATTTAATGAAGTAAGAAGGTGCAAATGAAATGATTTAAAATTAAAAAAAAATTCCATTTCACTAAAGCAGACGTTAAATACAAGAGAGCATTATTGTATTTATTTTTTTTATTTTTCACACCGAAACCAAGCAACATCTCTTGTGTCTTTTCCATTTTTCCTTGCAATCAAAGTGGAATAGTCCATTATTTATCTGAGGTATTGCAGCATGTAATGTAGGTGCTAAGAAATAAGCAAAATTACAATATGATAACTCTTCATCCCAGAAAAACAGTCAGAAAAGAAAAATCCTTAGAATTAAATTAAATTTGATCAAATTTCCTTATTATATTAATATTTATTATATGTGTTTACAGATTTATAGAAAATAAACTGATACAAATTGTCATAGAAAATTCTTGCCAGTAAAATTTATTGCCTGAAAAATTTTGTGATCAAATGAAAAAAAAAAAAAAAATTGAAAAAAAAAAATAAAAATAATAAAAAAAAAAATCTGAAAGGAACATTAAAAAGAGTCAAATGAAACCAAAAATAGATTATTGCTGCCATATCTGGGCTGTGGCTGCCTCTCTTTTCATCCTGCCCTGCTTCATTCTTATAATAGTCCGGTCGGTTCAAAAACGGAGTATTGCTGTCCCATCTAGGCTAGAGCTACCCACTCTCAACTGACAACAAGAATAGCAACAACAATTCCAGGGAACATTGTCGAGACAAGATCAGCAGCAAAAAATACTAGAACAATTATGAAGAGTAACAAAATTCCTCACAGGCCTCACGAGTAAATGCAACTGGCGAATTTAAGTATAACCCTGATAAAGAATTTACATTTGCAGCATACTACAAATGTTATGAGAAAATCTTTAAAAAGACTGTATAAACTGGTCAGATGAGAAAAAAGTGCGACTTTTACTAAGAAAATTGGGGCCCTCAGAACACGAAAAATACGTAAATTACATCTTGCCGAAAAAAATTGTAAATTGTCGTTTGAAGAAACAATTATGTTATGTAAAATTTTCAGTCAACACATTGGCAATGCCTAAATCTTGTAAAAAAAAAAAAAAAAAAAAAAAAAAAAAAAATATGGAGCTTAAAGCACTTATGCCAAGTATCGTAAACAGGGAATGCGAAAAGTTCAAGTGAAGCGAACTAACACCAGACATGTTTAAGTGTTTGATATTCGCACAAGGGACATGTTTAAGTGTTTGATATTCGCACAAGGGACATGTTTAAGTGTTTGATATTCGCACAAGGGACATGTTTAAGTGTTTGATATTCGCACAAGGGACATGTTTAAGTGTTTGATATTCGCACAAGGGACATGTTTAAGTGTTTGATATTCGCACAAGGGTTGACAGATAACAAGAATGCAGAAATCCATTCTAGAATTTTGACTAAGCTTAAACAGGACTCAAAATTGATCTTGCAAGCTGTAGTGGAAGATTATCCAAGAATAGTCAACTTACAACACGATACGGCTAGAATTGAGGAAAGAGATGTATCTTACATAAATTGGTTTTGTCCCAAAACATATGGGGAAATAAAATACTTTACAAAACCAAATCCATGTCACGGATCCAGCGAACTACATTTCAAGAGGAACTGCTCTTTTAAGAACGAAAAACTGTTTCGACTGTAGAAATGTGGGACACAAGTGCTCGCATTTTAAAGTTAAAAAGAGAATAAAGAGAAACTTCAAGAGAACTTTAACGTGGCATCAACAGACAACGCAGACAATGGTCAAAAAAGAAAATTTATAACCATAAAAATAAATAGAAGAAATATAAAATTTTCAGTTAGACACAGAGTCAGATTTGACTATTATAAACAAAGAAACACGGAAAAGAATTGGTAAACCAATATTAACATTACCAAAATATTGCTCAGTGCGTTACTAGGCAGAAATTGAAAATTAAAGTTGAGTTCACATCAGATGAATCGTTTTATGGGCAAACGGTGAAGGCTAAAGAATTCACGACGGAAAGATCTGTTCAATTTATGAGATTTGCCCATAAACTCTTTTTGTAATAAAGTGGAAGGTTCTTCTAGTAACTCTGAAAGGCTAAAAATAGAATTTTTTTCGGAAGGTTTAGGAAGATACACAAAGTCTAACGCCAAGTTCTAGTTAGAGGAAAATGTGGTACCAATTTTTAGACCAAATGGGTATGTGCCTTACTCAGCTTTGGATACGATAAACAAGGAATTAGATCGCTTGGAAAATATCGGAGTGATCTCCAAAGCAGATTATAGCGATTGGGCCACCCTGACCGTCTAGGTGAAAAATTAAAATAAAATCCTTGGAAGTGCCGGTCGAATGATTGCCTACAAAGCTTACAATTACCCCCCGCCAAGTCCAGAAGAATTTTTCAAAAAGTACTTTCCAAAATTGGACTTATCAGACGCATTTTTGCAAATCCAAGTTGACGAGGAATCCCACAAGGGATTATACAAGTTTAAAAGATTACCTTTCGGAATTAAGACAGCACCTGTAATTTTTCAGCAAGTAAATGGACACAATGTTGAGCGATCTAAATTTCGCCATCACCTACATAGATGACATTTTAGTAAAAGGTGAAAATCGAGAGGTGCATTTCAGCACATAGATGAGGTATTCAGAAAAATAAACGAATACGGGTTTAAATTGAGTGATGAGAAATGCAAATTTTTCATGACAGAAATTAAATATTTGGGTTAAATCTTCGACAAAAACGGTAGGAAACCAAACCCAAACAGATTAATTAAAGATATGTCCTCCACAACAATTGTCATCTTTACAAACATTTTTAGGTTTCGCAAAATTATTTTTGTATGTGTGAGCACCATTAAATAATTTACTAAAAAAAGGCTCCAAGTGAAATTGGACAGCCACTCCGATATTAGTGCTAGAATTTGTCATAAACACAAAGATGTTTCTGTAAAATCGACAGCGCATGCGTCAAGAACACTTTCTGAGAAGAAATATAGCCAGATAAAGAAAGATGTGTTGGGAATCATTTTTGCTGTGAAAAATTTCAAATTCATCCACGATTCTCTTGAATTACAATTTTAAAATGGAATTCCTGCGATCAAAAAAGTCACAGATGATTCATTGAGACTTATACCTAAATTATGAAGCTACGATAATTGCAGAGTCAAGAGCTGAGAATGAAATTAAGAACATTCTCTGCAATACCGTACGTGATCTACCAGTGACACTGGATGGAATTAAAATAAACACTCAGATGGATACTTTTATTAGAGAAAAAAATAAGCGAGTAAACTGGAAATTGAAGTAGAAAAATAAGATTAAATCGAAAACTGATGGTGACAATATTTTCTCAGTCTACAATAAGATTTTAATTTCTGGTGAAAGAGTGATAATGGCTGCATCGCTTCAGAAAAGGATGTTGAAAGAATTTTGTGTCTGTATTGACACGCGTCCACCACAATATCAAAACTCCCCCCCCTACCATCCAAGATCGAATGGGCAATCAGAATGCTTTGTCAATACATTCAAAAGGTCATTTAAAAAAACTAATGAAAATAAGAATATGTTATTACAGTAGTTTTTACACATATATCGGGGGGGGGATACTTAATCTTAACACTGTATCAGTTATGTCACCGATAGTACTAAAGTTTGCAAGGAAAATTAGATCAGAGTTTGACAAAATGTTGCCGAATTAAAAAAAAAAAAAAAAAAAATAAAAGTCAAAAACAAGAAAAAATCCGCTATCCATAAATACTTCAAACTCTGCGAAAAAAAAAAAAAGTATTCTTTCGAACATAAAATGGAAAGGAATGCTGGGTAATCAAGCGATGTATCAGAAAGTTATTGTAAATGATAAAAGGGCCTAAATGGGTGCATAAAAGACATCTAAATCAAATAAGAAAAAGGTACTCGGACAAACAGAGCATCCAAGAGGAGCAACCGATGGTGATTCTGTATGACGTTTTCGATGTTCGCATGACCCAGATACTTCCGGAAACCACACGTTCTAATAAAAGGAAGAGACAGCCTACAGAAATGCTGGATCTTAATCTAAAAAGAAAAATGTATAACTTCAATAGGAAGTAAATCTCAAAAGGGAAAATGCTATGATAAAAACCAGTTACCCTCCTTACTATCACGAATGGATTGATCTATATTCATGATAAGTAGTCCTGGGTAATTGTCTAGGAGGAAGAAGATAATACTATTACAGTGACTTGTCTAGCTGAGTACTGAATACTACTATCAGGACTGATTCAGTTGAGTTAAGTGTTGTGTCTTACCAGACCCATATCACAACAATGCTGAAAATCCAAATATTTTCATTGAAACACATTTCTACAATTTGTCATATTCTTAGTATTGTGCTCTGTTTTCATCTTGCCAGTGAAAGATTTGTTCAAATTCCAAGGCATCTCTGCAGTAACAAAAAGTCTTTCATTTTAAAACAAGAAAATACATTTTTAACTCCTGTACATACTAATATCAAAATCAAGCTCAGATGAAAATGGGGCCGACTAATTTTGAAAATCTGTTAAAAATCATAAAAAAAGAGTTTGGGTTTTCAAGAAGATTCCAGAATTACATCGAAGAGATTGATTTTTTTTTTTTTTTTTTTTTTTTTTCGACATTTACAATGTACACATATGCATTTTCTGTGTCAGTATTCATTGATTCCTCACAAAGAATAGTGTAAAAATGTATGGATGTATTAGAAAACACGACACTACTTAAATGACCGTCCTGGGTATGACGATAAACTACATCTAGCAGAAAACCTCTGATCAGGAGATTTTAAGGAGCGTGGAACCACCTCTTAATTACTGCTATTCTCAGGTCCATTCTGACCTGGGGTGATAACCGCTGTTATGGCCACAGCTATGGATAAATAGTTAACACCAAACTTTGAAAGTATATAAAATTTTACAGTGAAAATACCAGCAATACATTTTCATAAGAAAACAAAATTACCAGCAGTACATTTTTGTATTAAAAAAAAAAAAAAAAAAAAAAATAAAATTATATATATATATATATATATATATATATATGCCAGCAATACAAAAAATGTAAATTCTATTTGACCGTCCGTATGTCTGACATCCCTCTAACTCTGGCTACACTTGCTCTACATAAATATCTTTTTGGAATTCGGATGATTCCAGGTTTGAAAATCTGCCCCTTCATTTGGTGCTTGAACATCCAGCCTTGGGATTTATGTCCGGATGAGGAGGGAACAGTTAAAAATTCAAATTTTAAAATAACTGACAAAAATTAGTCATTTAAAAGTTTTTAATTTATATTGAGTTTAAAGTAACACCAAAACTTTGAATCTGAACGTTTTCATTTAAATTCAGTTCAAAATATCTCTAAAATTTTGTGAATTGTGGAAATTAATTTTATTTCTTCAAAATGTCAAAGAATCAGTTTCATGACGGGAAGTTTTGAAGTTCCGCAGAGTTTGATTTGAAGATCTACGGATTTTGTGATTTGAAGAACTCAATTTTCGGCCCAAATCGGATTTTTGCAGAATTGGACTTATAGCGCAAATCAGATTTAAAGTGAGGTTTTGAAATTCCATGGAGTGAATTGAGGAATTCAAAGTTATTTCTTAAAAATTATCATTGCTGTTTTCTAAGCTGGACCAGAGGTTCCTTTAGTTTGGGGCGAGTTGCCCAATTAGTCCTCCACAGGTACTAGCTTAAAAATCGACACGGTGTACAGCTTTTAAGCGAGTGTCTAATAAATACTAATCTACAAAAATTATTTCCTATTTTTTATAAGTAGACAAGTCTATGTAGGTGATGGTGAAAAGATAACAAGCATTTAGTATTTGTCAGTAGTTTTATCTGACATTTTTAACGAGATGGATGTGCTTGTTACTATTTCACAAGTAACTCAATTCTCGGCCCAGTTTTAGAAAGACATAACTGCATATCATTTTCAGTTGATAGTCATATAAAAAATCTGTTTTCGGTTTTGCACATTGCTAGAAAACTTTGCTCACAATGTTAAGTAGAGAAGAACAGAAGAAAAAAAAAAAATGAGGATTTTTGCATTGTTTTTATTTTTAGATACAAATCATGATTAAGACTTTACCATGGAAGCCCAAAATTATTTCATTAGGAAAGCGATTACAAAAATTACTTTGGCTATGGGATCATTTATAAAATATGCAATCTTGCAGATATAGAACTGATCTTGGATTAGTTCTAAAAGGATTTTGAATGTTTTGATAATCCAATTTACTAATGCCAAAATAATAATAATAAAACTTATGTTTATAAAACAAGCATTTAGTTAATTGTAATAATTTTAAAATTTTATTTTTGGGGAGTTTTAGATGCTGCGTCTTGTGTGATTGCAGAGGCAGGATGGAGAAAAGAAAACAATCAAAAAGGATAAAAAAAAGCAACAGAAAACAAAAAGCAATTGAAATCATTCTGGTTTATTCACGTGTTTTGGAAATATGACAGAATAGCTGCTTCTATACCTTTTCAGCGTCAAAATGATAATCAACTTCAAAATGGATTTATTTTTAGGTAAAAAAATTAATCAACTCCAAAATGGATCACTCAACTTCAAATTGCAAAACAACTTCAAAATGGAACAATCAACTTCAAATTGAGAAAATGTCAAAAACCTAAAAACAATCAACTTCAAAATAAGAATAAACTTCAAATTGGAATAAACAACTTCAAATTTTTTGGTAAATTGAAAATTATTTTTTTCAATTAATTTACCCCATGAGTAAGGAAATTGACTGTTCGTCTTTATTATATAGATGAAGAAAAAAAACAAAATACAAACAACTTAGAGGCCAAGAAAGCATTGGGTGAGCCTACAGTAAAAGTAGGAGGAGAAAGAGCCGTATGGACAAAAACGATGATTGATGATGATGTTGGAGAAACCTCTACAAAAGAAGCTGAAGAAGAATTAACAACAGCTCCAAAGAGGACTTACCCCAAGAAAACTGTGTCTGGCGAAAAAAGGCCCAGATTTTAGCTGCACATGCCGCAGCAGGAATTTGGAAAGACCTGGCAAGAACAATTGGTGTGCCTCTGCCAACAGCATACCGTTGGTTAGACCAGGGTGCTGATAAGAGTGACTCTAGGGGAGGAGCAAGAAAATATAAAATTACGCAAGAGCATAAGAATTTTATGGCCGAATTAATTGAAAACTCTCCTAGGGTCACTCTTCAAGACATTGTAAATAAGTTGGTCGAAAAGTATGAGGTTCATGTGACGAAAGAATGCATAAGAAAGTACTTGGACTCTATGGCCTTTACTTTAAAAACGGTTCATTATGAACCAGAAGCTGCCAATAATAATGTCAATAAGGCGAAACGTAAGGATTACACAATAGCTTTATTAGAATTTCAGTCCCAAAGCGTGCCAATTCTTTATATGGATGAAACCAATTTTAATCTCCATATTTCAAAAACAGAAGGTCGCTCTAAAAAAGGCATGAAGTGCACTACAGTTGTGGCCGGATCCAGGGGAAATAACATCCATGTTATTGGATGTGATTAGTAATAATGGATTAATTCATCATAAAATTAAAATAGGTTCTTTCAAAAAAGAGGACGCGAAAGAATGGACTAGAAAGACAAATGAAATTTATGAAAGGGGAGTTGTCTTAGTTATTGATAACGCTCCTTGCCATACTTCACTTGAAGAAGTTGTGAAGGAGGATAAATTTAGGTAACACCAGATTTTCAAATTTGCCCCCCTTATAGTCCGATGTTAAATCCCATTGAAAAGGTTTGGCCAGTCATTAAAGCTGACATAAAAAGAAGTATGGCAGACTCAATTGTTGGGATTTTAAGAGATAATGGCCAGGGATCTTTAACTACTAAAGAATTCCACCTCAGCGAGTTAGAAGCGATGATCTCCGAGGCAATTAATAATATTTCCCCTGAGACTTGCACTAACTTTGTATCTGGAATACAGAGATTACTTCCCTCTGTAATTAACTTAGATGATGTAATCTTTTAAATAAATTTCTTAGGAACGTTTATATTTTTTTATATCCCTTTTAAGTAAAAATAAAAGAATAAATATTAAATTTAGTAGTATTATATTAATTCTCAATTTGAAGTTAATTATTTCTCATTTTGAAGCTGTTTTCCAATTTAAAGTTGACTGATCCATTTTGAAGTTGATTAATTTTTTACCTGAAAATAAGTCCATTTTGAAGTTGAAAAAGTATAGACTTAAAAAAAAAAAAAAACAGGAAGTTAAGAGTGCCAGATAAGTTTCATTCCGCATAGAACTCACTGGGAATGATTGCCAGCAGCTGGCTAAATGGTTCCTCTTTTATGAATCTTGAACTCCTGCCACCTTCCAATTAGGAAAATTCATAAATTACAACTACCAGCCCACAGTTGTCCTAGACCTAAATATTAATATATCACCAAATTTACAAACCAATGTGTTAATCCACTACGATTGTTCAATCCCTGGACCAGGTAGTGTGTACTTCTGTACAGTGGAAACATGGCAAGCAATAACTGAGCAGTACTAAATAAGAACTAGATGAGATATCCCTGGACATGAATAGAAGAATGAGAAAAATCTATGCCCAAAGATTGAATAATGGGTTCAGTTTGAAATTCCCTGTAGTTTACCCAGATGGACGAACACCTGAGGAAGACCAGAGGGTACAACAGCCGAAACATTGTGATAAGAAACATGAGAATAATAATCCATGTGTAAATATTTTTTTCAAATAATAAGCCAAGCCTTTTTAGATAAAAAAAAAAAAAAACATGAAAATATCCAACTAAAAAAGTTCAAGTTCAAAATGCTCTTATTTCATTAAAATATTAAATCCACAGTAATTATTTTCAAAAGAAAACAATGAAGTGTCCGATTTCCAACAAAAAGATGGCGTAACAACACAAGCCAAATATTCAGCTAGCTAAAGAATATTAACCACATATCCTGCAATAATAGACGAACCAGATTAATGTTTATGAAAACTCAGCATGATAGGAAAACAAGCATATAAACATGCAGACAATAATTTTCAGGGTCATAACATTTAAACAAGTTGGTTTTCCGCCAATGTCAAGGGAACTTTGACTCAAATTTCAAACATAATTGGTCTCTTCCAACTTTAATCTTAAAAATTATTTTTTTAACATTAAGAAAGATATTTACAAGTATTAATCATTTACCTCCAATGATTACCGTCATCTTAATTTCAGTTGCTTTTTATAGCAACTTTCAAATCGTCATTCTTCAACTGTTAGCATCACAGGTCAAAAATAAGCCTCCAATGACAACCAAACTTATCTGTGGGTGCCTGTCTTTCCAGAAAAGCTGTCTTACTAATTAGGCAACAGAGACCAATCACTTAAAGTAATTCAAGTCTAACCATATAAATTAGATTTGTCTATTGTCCAGTTCACACTTCTTCCTCATTTTTGAACAGGAGTAGAGGTTTATCCATTGTTTGCAGTTTACAAGTGAATTTCTGATTCCTTCCCCTAAAAACTTCATTCTCTTTTACTTCCAGTAAACCCTTGCATCTTAGTGACATTATCGCCTTGCTTGAGGTGGAATGATAAAAAATAAAAAGCTTTTATTCTTAATTTCTTTCTCTCAATGTCTGGATGTGCAAGTAGCTGTTTGTAATGTGAAATTGGTGATTTGAGTTCGAATTCTGATCAGGTTTGTTGCACTCACTTTTACACACTCTTGGAAAAGGTATGAATCCATCTTTTCTTAACCCTCTCTCCACCTAAGCCATGACTTAAATAGCAAGGGTGAGAAGATTCTCAATCCAGGGTTGCCAACCAATCTAAGAGAAAGACAACTCTGAATTCAAAAACTCATCCACCTGAAGCTTTACAAAAGATTGTTAGAAATGGTGTGCAGATACTATGTTGATAAAATAAAAAACAAATAGATTTCTGTAACTCTGGCTGATCCGGCTGGAGAGTGATTATCCAGAATGTTCTTGTCACGAACGAGCATTGGACCCATAGATGGGTGGATGGATGGAATGCCTAATACACTGCCATCTTTGTTTACAGGCATTAGTAATATTAGATCTTTATTTCACATAGTTTACTAATGACTGGAATCACAATCTGGAGTTGTAATAAAAAGTAATTGAAATTAAGATGAACAAAATACTTGTCCAAAAATTCATTATAACTGACAATGCTTAAAAAATTCAGTCACTATTACATCTAATACTACTAGTTTATAGCATTTACAGATTGTTAATGTTCAAAAAACGTTTCTGCTGAAAAACAATATTCCTTGTAAAAATATTCCTTGCCTGTGTAGCATTAGCAATTCTGAAATATCTGTAGTTAAATACGAATTGGGACGTGTCTAAAATTTGGCACTGGGCTTTGTTTATAGTCATTGATTAGCAAATATGATTTCTATCAGCTCAGTATAAACATTAATGGGTCCATGGGTAGTAAGATAATCTAAAATAATAAATTCAATGTGTTTTGGTGTCCTGGGTGTGACGATAAACTGCATCCATGTCCTGGGTAAGATGATAAACTACGTCCAACAGCAAGGCCTCTGATCAGGAAGTTTTGAGGAGCGTGGAACCACATCTTAATTGCTGGTGTTCCCAGGTCCACCCTGACCCGAGGCGGTAGCACCTGTTACGGTCCCAGCTATGGGCAAATAGTTGACCCCACAACCTGACTCAAAACACTATGAAAACGTAAAAATAGATTTTAATACCAGAAATACTTTTAAAAAAATTAGTATCAGCAATAACTATTTGAAAAAAAGAAAATATTACCAGAAACAGAAATCTTGTCAGCATTAAATAACCCATTGAGGTGTTGATATGTCACAAAACAAAAACTATACATTTTTTTTTTTTTTTTTAAATATCAGCAGCTATACATTTTTGAAAAAAAAAGGAAATTATGTTGGCATTAAATAACCCATTGAGGTTAATACACCACAAAACAAAAACTATACATTTAAAAAAAAATATTACCAGCTATACATTTTTGAAAAAAGGGAAATTTAGTTGGCATTAAATAACCCATTTTGGTTGATATGCCGTAAAACAAACCAAACCAAACCAATGTGTTTTGGATGATGTTGAGAAAAAAAAAAAAAAAAAAAATTTAAATTTATAAATTACATTAGCATATTTTTTCAAAATATAAAATATCCTAATTAGAGTTCAATGAGTGTCTGTGTATTTGTATATATAGCTGTGTACATGTGTATAATTTTGTATATATGTGTATGTGTATTTTTGTATATATGCAAGTGTGTGCAGTTTTTGCATGTATTTTGTAAATATGGGAGTAGTTTTGTATGTATGTATTTTTGTAAATAGTATGTGTGCACTTATTTTTAATATATCTGCGTTTTGTATGTGTAATTAAAACAGATTTTTTAAAAAAGACAACAAAATTGAACCTAATCTAACAGATTTATGCTTTGTTCATGAAATTAAAGCAAAAATGTATTAACTAAATAAGAAGCATAAAACCTGTTTTCATTTTCAACTAAAACATTTTGTAATTTGCAGACCACATATACAGTCACTTATATATAGGCATACCTATATACAGAAAAAGAAAACTAGTGTAGAGTTATGGTTAACAAACTTATTAAAGTGAATTCAGTCATCACTTGATGCTTTACTGTTATGACACTGACTTATGTAAGTTTTGCTTCATATCTACATAAGTATAAAAAAAAGTGGATGGATTGATGTTAGAGGAAGAAAGTAGAAAAGAACAAAGAGAGAGAGAGAGAAATAAAATTGAGAGAAAAAGAGTGACAAATGGTGAGAGGAAATAGCAGCAAAAGGATGGAAATTTGAAGAGAAAAATAAAAAATAAAATGGCTGACAGAAAGAGACAGACAGACAGTGATGAAATATGTGTGCAAAAGAGTTTTCACACAAACTCAAGTCTGGGAACATTTTTTTTAAATGGCATCAGATTTTATTGTGGCATTTCACTTCACCAGCACTAATGACCCACATTGACCAAATTGAATTGACATCATCCTCTCCACAATGACATTTAAGGTGAATCACTGGGACTACTCCAATGACTAGTTGCCCAATTTATCATGAGGCATCTTCTAGTATACCACTTGTCTTTTACTGTCTACTTTTAATAAATGTCATACAAAAATAAAAACAAGGATCTTCAAACATTTAAATGATATATCAATTGTCACCTTCTGTCACCTTGAATTCTGTTCTTTTATTGTTTCTTTCACTCTGTGACCCCTTGCGTTTTAGTGGCTTTATTGCTTTGCTTGGGATTAAATGATTAAAAAAAAAAAAAAAAAAAAAAAGAAAAGGTTTTTCAAGGCCTACATCCATTCTGTCTTAAGTATAATAGTTTCTGTCAGTTTATTCCCTTACATGCTAATAACCTTGGGAAAGGTATGAATTCTTCTTCTCAGCCCCCCCCCCCCCAGCTATGGGTAAATAGCAGGACAGACCAGGTTCTATAGCCTTGGATGGCAACTGGTCTACTGCAGGAAGAAATGGCAACCTACTGCGGGAAAAAATCTGCCCTGTCAATCATGTATCAAAAGATACATGATCGTCTAAGTGTGTATCACGCAAGGCACATAACTGACCGACTGATGTGGATGTGCAAATGGTGTAATAGTGGCTTCAAACAAGAAATCAGAGTTCAAATTCCAGTTGAGTTCATTACATTAATTTATAGGGGTGAAATGATAGGCCTACATCCCTCTTGTTTTAAGTATATCATATTTTGCTGCTTATACGATGCATTTTTTTACCTATAAAATATCTCAAAAAAATACCCTGCATCCTATAAATCAAAGGTCAGTGATGGGAGTTCACTTCACCTCTATTACATTCTAAATAGTTACTATAAATTTGGTACTTCTCAGTCTGTGAGGAATTTGTCCTGATTAGTCAGGTTTTCCTGTTGCTAAATGTTATTCAGTGGATAAAATTGGGGATAGTGGGGAGGGCTATGAACATCAGAGTGACTTATAAGCTGTGTAAAACGGTAACTGTTTCTATCAATTTATACACATATATGTGGATGTGCAGGTGGGGCATAATAGATAGCAGCTAGGAACGAGAAATAAGGGAACAAGTCAAAATCCCAGTCAAGTTCATTACATTCACTTACGTGCAAATACCCTTAGGAAAGGTATAAATCTATCTCCCCCTCCAAGATATGGGTTAAATAGTAGGGCTAGAATCTGGAAAAAAATTGTTATCGTCAAAAAAATTGTCACTCGCAAGAAACAAATTCTTAAAATCCAAATCACGTGTTTTGGCTTTAAATAAACCACAAAAGGTTGATAAGCCATAAATACCAAATCAATTCAAAGATTTAAAAGGACAAGATTCAAAGAAAATAAAGAGGAGAGGTATCTTTAGTGAATTAATAAAGTATTAATGAAGCTAACAAATTTCCTCTTTAAAAATATCAGCTAAAATTGCTTTAGTAAATAACAAACCTTAAAACAGCTTTTTAAAAATTAATGTGAATAAAAGTTTTGTTTTTAGTATACAGTGAAGTAATGGATAGCAGCTTGAATTGAGGAATCGCAGAGCCAAGTTTGAATTCCAGTCAAAACCATTACATTCACTTGGGAAAGGTATGAATCCTCTTCTTTCCCAGCTATGAGTAAATAGCACGACAGACCAGGTTCTATAGCCTTGGATGACAGGTGGCAAAGAAATGGCAACCTACTGCGGGGGGAAAAAAATCTGCCTTGTCAGTCATGTCTCGAAAGATACATGATCGCCGAAGCATGTATCACACGTGGCACATAACTGACTGATTTCTTTGTTTTGCATTATTTCCTTTTAATCTGATCAAAGGCTATATTCTAAAATTTAAAGTCTCTTTTATTCTAGCAGATCCAAATTTGAATCCATCTATTCATTTCTTATAAAATGCCAGACATCATTTTGTTTGTATGGAGTTCACATGTTTCCCTGAAACTTAAAAAGGTTGACGTCATGCATCTAAAAACATTTCTCTTTAATTTTCAAAGTTGTTCAACATAAAAGAAATGCAATATTTTTACTATTTCATTAATATCTTTGTCTTGATGTCTTTTTTCTCCACATTGAACTTTACTAATCCAAGAGATTAAGACCAAACAAGTACAAATATAATAAATTTTCTAAACCAAAGAAACTTAGGATTAAAAAAGAAAAAAAATGTGATAGTTGAGGACAATTATTGAAATTGAATACTGAATAATAATTATTAAAACATTGCTCACACTATTTATATTTGGACTATTGTCCTCATCTTTGTTGTTTATATCACAATGTTTTGGCCATTGTGTCCTCTGGCCTTACTCAAGGGAATTCTGAACAGAGCGCTTTATTTAATCTACAGGGAAGGAGGGATAGACTGTTCGTGTTTCACTATTTGTGTCTAGGGATATCATCTAGTTTTTACATTATTTAGCACTTTCTTGTTATTTTTCACTTGTTTCTACTGGAAACATGTGAAGTCCATACAAGCAAACTGATGTCTGTTTTTTTTATAAGAAATGAATCTAGATGGATTCTATTTTTGATTGCATGAGGCAATACTGATTAAAAAAAGAAAGTTAAGTTCATGCAATTCAACACTTTTTTACGATTAAATTTTCCTTATTTACACTACAGGACCATGACCTAGTGGGTAAAAGTTGATTGTGAATTTGGTGACATAGTGGTTGTTAGTCCTATCCAGGGATTGAACTATGTATTTTTAATGATTGAACTCACAACTAGTATGTCACCAAATTCACAAACTATTTTTACCCACTAAGCCATGGTCCTGTAGTGTAAATAAGGAAAATTTCATCAGAAAAAAAAAAAAATAAAGTGCTGAATTGTATGGACTGTCTGTTTTTTTTTTTTTTTTTTTTTCTTTTTTTTTTAAAAATCTTTATCATCCCATGCAAGGCAGTAAAGCCACTAAGACACAAGGGGTTACTGGAAGTGGAAAAATTATGAACAGAAATATTAATAATGAGCAGGAAGAGCAATCGACAGTAGATAGCAACTGATATTGCATTTAAATTTCTTTAATAGATTAAAGTTTGGAAAGCATGTAGCTGGAAGGGAGTTCCACAAGCGAGAAATGAAACTGTTAGAATCGAACCTACGGCTACATCTAACCAGCTCAACTATAAATTGATGACATCTTGACACCAGTACTGTGCTTACGTCCAAACATTAAAACTAAATCAGAGAATTTTAAAAGTAAAATTCGACATTTGAAATAAAAATTTAAAAATTCAGAGTTATGCATAAACTTTAAAAATAAAACCATAAAAATGTGTGTTATTGTAGAATTCAGTGCTGAAGCTAAAGTTAATTTTTAAGTTAATCATGGACTTAACTTTAAAAGTAAATTGGAGAATATTAAAAGTAAAAATGAACATTTAAAATAACAATCGAAGCAATTTGTGTTAAGAAGAGTAAAATTCATAATGTTTGTTAATATAAAATTCAACTATGAAACTAAAATAAATTTCAAGTTAAGCATGGATTTAACTTTAAAATTCAGAAAATTTTAAGACTAAAATTTAGCTTTTGAAATGAAAACAAAACATTTTGAATTAAGAATAAATTTAACTTTAAAAATAAAGCCTTAAATATTTGATAAAAGTAAAAAAAATAATTACCTTAATTTAAAAGGTAATTTTCCAACTTAAACTAAAAATAAATTTTGAAAAGAGATTCTTTAAAAAATATTAAAGTGGATGATATCTTGAGATTGCAGAAAAAAAACAATACCTTTAAGTTCAGAATTGATGCTATCATTAACATGTTGAAGGTTAAAGAAAACATGCAAAAATACTATTTCTCTCTACAAGAAGAGACAATAAACATGTGGCTAGAGACTAGCTTTTATTACTGATCAAATAAATGATAGTTACATCAATAGAGATTTTGACAATAAAGAAATAGAAAAAATGTAGAGAGATTATAGTTTCAATATACGACAGAAGTTGGCCGACTTAGTATTTCTTTTAATTTATGGACCCAAATGGTGGAAAAATACAGTCTGTTGTAATGGATGTCAATAGTTTAGATCAAAGGTTCTTAACCTTTTGATGATTCCAGACCCCCAATGGATTGTTCAATATGGTCCCAGACCTCCTTCACTTGACTGTCAAAATAATTATTACCAATCAAATTTGCCAGTATGTCTTCCAAATATTTCAATTGCTTGAATTTACTGTACTTTAGATATGGATTGCTAGGAATAGAACATGAAAAAAAAAAAAAAAAAAAAAAACGTAAGCATTGATAACTTTATTATATTTTTTTTTTTACTGAAAGCAAAATAAAGTTATAATTCAGTTTTAATTCACAAGAAAAAGGAAGACAACACAAATGTGCAAGTTTTTTTAGTATCTCTACTACAATAAAACAGACTTTTACTAATCTAGTGAGATATTTGCTGTTGCTTTTGTGCAATGAAAGCATACCCCCAGCATTTGGTTCCCATACCCCCAAGAGGTATGGATACCCTCAGTTAAGAACCCCTGATTTAGATTGTTTGAGTTGCAGTAATGGGGGAAGTATTCATTTTGAAATTACAGATTCTACAATATCTGAAACCTTTAGGGACACTCGTAATACATTGAGTTGTAATATTTGATAATAAATATAGAAATGGAACTAGTAAAACATCAAGTGAGCCCTTTGAAAAGTTTAATACTTGTTAAATAACGAAGAAAAATTTTGAAATTAAAAATATCTTCTGTCTATATTTCTCAGATAAGGTATTGTAACTATGTACACTATATTGGTTAAACTATTGTCCTCATCTTTATTGTCATATTTACAATGTTTTGGCTGTTGTATGCAGTGGCCTTCTTCAAATGATATATGTTGGAATTTCAAAGTAAACCCTTTATTTAATCCAAGGATACATGGCCAAGTGGATAAAAGCATTGGTCGAAATAATCCAAAAAGTAACATGACCCAAAGAATTGTGAGTTCAATACCTGGCCACAGCAGAGGGAACAAAAACTTTGAGAGTTGAGTTACTAAAAGGAATTAACTGAAATTGAGATATCCAGAAAAAATATGTCCATGGACTAAATAACAGGCTTCAGTTCAAAATTTCAATGTGTATCACCTGAAGACGGCCAGAGCATACAACAGCCAAAACATTTTTCTCAAAAGGGACTACTTTAAAATAAAAATTGGTCTTTTCTATATAAATGCCAAAATGTTTATTAAAATTTAATAATTAAATGAATTTTTAAAGATTTTTAAAATCAAAATGTTTATTATGACAAACAAAAATAAACAATAGTTTATAATGACAAACAAAAATAAATAATAGTTTATAATGACAAAGTTGACAACATTTTTAAATACAAATATCTTTGATTCTGCTCAAATTATAGAAATAATATTTATAACAGAATTTTTCTATTCTTTACACTTCCTTTTAGCAGAAAGAATTGACTATAAAAACAAGTTTTATGTTTCATAGCTTTTTACTCAGATCTCAAATTTTTGCAATGAATATTGTAGATACCAAAATTACAAACCTAAAAATATTTCTACAAATTAAAAACAAGATTTTTTTCTCCAGTTTTATGATCGTATTACTTAGCTCGAAGTAGGGGTTGTACAGACTGAGAGGGAAAGGAATGTATTATTTCAATGTCTAATTTCAAAGTAAATCAAATCATATGTGTGTGTGCATGAGCATACATCAAAAGGTCATAGGCACATGTAAATCACTCACATGCACATATACATTGCAGAAATGCGTACAAAGTAATATGGAGAGTGTGCGTGTGTGTGTGTGTGTGATGGACAGAGAATCAGCTTTTCTTTTATTCTATAGATTAAGGCTTGAATGTAAAATTGTTACATAATGCTTTTCCATATATTCTCATTTTAGCCACTGTGGTTCAAGATTAAGACCCTAAACAAGTAGAGTGGACTCATGCCTTTTACAAAAGAAAGGACATAAAAATGAGATACCAAATTCTAATTCTCTTCAGTAAAAGAATTTTTTTTTCTCGCCCCATTACAATATTTTTTTGGTTTAAATACAAAAAAAAACACAATAAGTGCATATGCCCATTGGTGAAGTGGGTAAAATTCCCAAATGGACGAAGATATGAGAATGCAGGATATTTAGTTACCTCAGGTTTTAAATAAAAATCAATAACACACATAATTCAACAGTAGCAGATTGGATCTAAAAATATTGGTTATCAGGAGTCAAAAGGAGCCCATCTACAACTACAATGCTATTATTTAATTTTCAAAATGAATAAATAATTTTTTTTAAATACAACCGGAAAAAAAAGAGTACAGTTAAATTTTTAGTGGAAAAAATATGTATTTCTTAATAATTACAGTGTAATTGAACTTTACATATTAACATCAGTAGATACCAAATGTAAATACAGAATATTATAATTTAAGCATTTTTTTTTTTTTTTTTTTTTTTAAATTTCAAGTAATTGGTTGATATTTTTAAATAGTTTAATGCCCAACTGAGACATTAACAGTTCAAAACCCTAACCCAATCCACTATATTAAGATCAATTGTTTGTGTTCACAAGATGATTGTTAAAATCTGCCAATAATTGCTTCCACATCCAATTCATCTAACAATTCCTTTTCAATGGATAACAAAATGTATGATTCCAAATTTTCTTCAGATAGTGAATATCTTAATCTTATTGGCTGAACCAAGGTTACTGCTTGATGTCCTTTGTCTAAAATCATGAATTATAACTTCATCTTTAAATTCACACACTCTTGCTCTAAACATGGAATTTCCTTAAATATTCCTGACCCAGGGGCCCCTATTCCACATCCTTCCATTATCTTCCCGGCTTTGTTCCATTTTATGCACTGATTATTTGTGTCTTGTTCTTTTTTTATTTCTTCTTATTCCTTTTTATTATTAAAAAAAATTGTCTGTTTCTTTATTGCATTTTTAATATAAGGAGCACACTTCAGAGACACACTTGCCATCGAGCAAGCTGACACACCGACCAGTTTGTTACTACACTTTATACTTATAAATTATCTGTTCTATATACAAGAAAAAAATAAATTAACATCATTGTTTATAAGTAAAACAATTGATGTTTATAACCATTTAAAGTTTATAAATTTGCATTTAACTCAAAGAACATTTTTTATAAACATTGTCACAAATAAAGTGAAATAAGTTATATTTTCTATTAAAATTCAGGTAATTTTTTTTTAATTTTTAAGGTGGCGAATTTTCATACACTAACTTATTTTACTAGTGTCCTCATCTTATTGGTTATAGTCATAAAGTTTCAGTTCTTGTACTTTCCAGCCATCTTCAGGTGTCTGTTGTAGTTAATAACTGTCATGGGTCCTTACCTATAACTACAGAATGAACTCTTCTTAACACTATGTATACTACGTCTCTCAAGAGAGAGGGTCAAATAGAGTCGAGCCGATAGTAGTTCACTCCAAACCAGACTGACAGACATACTAACACCTTCCCCATCTTGTATTATTATTTCCTGTAATATACCTTCGTTATTTCTACTCTTGTGTTCTTGTTGTTCTTCCTTGGTCCTAAACTGGACCATAACAATAACCTTTTTGAAATTCCAAACCAAATCCTTTATTCGATTGATGGGGGCAGATTTTTATTCATTCCTTTTGGCTGAATGGTTGAATAACATGGATGAAGTTCAGTGGAGGAGAGAACAAAGAAGTTTTTTTTATATTGTTTTCTTAATTTTCTTTTCTTTATTTCATACTCAATTTTAATCATTTAATGGCAGTAAATATTATCATGCCATGTCAGGTTGACCCAGATAACATGTGCACTATGGGAAAAAAGTTTATTCTCCTATTTGTATTTCCCCCATTATAGGCATTATTATATCCCTGATATAAAAAAGCAACTGCTCCATTTGACTCCGGGAAGCTGACTGACAACCCACTTTTTGTTACTATGTAGGGACATCACTAAGCAGTAGTCACATATGACTTCATTTCAACCAAAGGGGGATAATCGCCTTTTGAATCCCTACACATTTAAGTATATTCCTTTTTGAATGGATAAATGTATTATATTTTGGCTTGTAATCATCTATTGCTAGCCTAAACAGATTGACCAAAATTCTGTAACTTTCAATGAATATTAGGAAAAAATACAGTTGATAATAGAAAAGATGCAAGTTTCCTGAAAACATTTGCCAACTTCACTAAGGATAATAAAGACTGAGACTGTAAGTAAACAGTTAAAAAGTGATAAATCAAAATTTAACATTTTTGGTTTGATGCTCAGATGTTCTTTAAAAGTGGAGAGAGTTATCACCCACCTTACATTAGAGCGACAATTAAACATAGCATAGGTAAACAAAGTATTGCTGGCAGAATAGAGACTGGTAAGGAAGCTGTGAAAGATAAGAAGTTGGGGAGAGCCATGATCATCCATGTTCTGAAGAAATAAAGCATATACAAGAAGAAGGTAGATAGTATCATGGTATCAAGTAGTATGTCTGGAAATGGGTTTGCATTGAATGAAGGGAATTACAGATAGTAAATTTTTATCTAGAGATATTGAATAAGGTTATGCTAGCATTCACCTAAAAACATATCAGTCATGGGTTTTTAGCATGATAATGATCCAGAACAAAGAATCAGATGAACCTGAAGACAATGTTGGTGTATTTCATTGGTCAGCACCACTTGTCAGTCTTCAACAACCATTTTGAGAATTTATGGTAACATACTGAAGAATTAAGCATCATAATCATAAATGCAATAATAATAGAGTGTTTGGAAAAATCCAATTGGAAGTAATAAAAAATTGAATTGCA
Source organism: Acanthosepion lycidas (assembly GCA_963932145.1). Taxonomy (NCBI): domain Eukaryota; kingdom Metazoa; phylum Mollusca; class Cephalopoda; order Sepiida; family Sepiidae; genus Acanthosepion; species Acanthosepion lycidas. The sequence continues at coordinate 73,493,463 of OZ010611.1, forward strand.
TTAATGACCCACGATGTACTAAAAACTTGACATTCTTTCATTTGCTAGTCATAAATGTTTGGGCCAACTTGTTATTTAAATAACAAATGTCAGAGTACAGATTTGTGATATGTTTGTTTTTGTTCAATTCTAATTTCAATTAGAAAGAGAGGGAGCAAAAATAAAAACGATGTCTACAATGTGATAGAGTTGGTGCAAGTCACAAAATAACACTAACCCAATAAACAACTTTGTCCTACTGTGAACTGGGGGGGAGGCATTGAACAGTCAAGGATAATGGCAGAGGTAAGGAGTTCACTCACCAATTAGGATCAGACATTGTGACAAATTTTTTGGTTTCATTTTGTGTTGAAATGAACTTCAGTTGAAACTGGCAAGCCGATAAGTTGGTAGAAGTGATTAATAATCTTTGGAAAATGAAAGAAGTCGATTTATGTAATGGGGTTCATTCTACCAATAAAATAATCCAGTCTTAATTCTATCAAGCATTATGAAGTCTTTTCATACTGCAAAGGGATTAAAATGTTAAGGCTTATGGCCATATGACATTGAAACAATGGTTCTCATCTGATCATTGAAATTAAGCTACATCAAGTCTAGTCAGTAACTAGATGGGGGACTGCTTGGGAATATCAGGTGCTGTAAACTTGGATGTACAGGGGGCATAATGGATAATGGCTCAGAATTGAAAATCAGAGAACCAAGTTCCAATTCTCATCAGGTTCCTTATATTCACTTATACAGAAATACTTTTGGGAAAGGTATGAATTTACCTCTTTTCCTCCCAGCTATGGGTTAAATAGTAGGACTTGTATCAGAAAATCATTATTATCTCCAAAAAATTAATAAAAGCCAAAGAAAACTATTTTCTGACTTTAAATAACCTGCAAAGTGTCGATAATCCATAAAGATCAATCAATATAAATTTAGAAACAATATTTCAGGTCAGGCTTGGGGATTTTTAAAGTAGACAGGCACACCTCACTTACAAAAATTGTTTTGCAGCAATCTTCCTTCCATTTCAGAATAAATAAATCTCCTTAACAATGCAGGTTTAATATTTTCATACATAAAAAAAAAAAAAAAAAAAAAAAATTGATAAACACCAGACTACTTAAAATTTATTTTTTCCCTCCATCGCTTTTCTTTGGTCCCTAAAATGATGGCATGGCAACCAATAAATCATCCATAGTACTACAGGGTTGGGGGGGAGTGTCTTCAGCCTCCCCACTTTTTACTGAAACTGAGATCTAAATAGACGCCTATATTTCTCCTTCTGAGTTCAATCTATGACAATGCTGTTGGTCTGAGCGGAATCATTTGTCTAAAATCATTAATGTTCAAAATAAATTAGAAAATTTCATTTTCCATTTTTTTTCTGAAACCTAAACTTCTAAAACTTTTATGCAAGTTGTCGTTGTCTTCTTCTATGTGCCTCACCCCTTCAGGATATGGGCGGTCATGACTCTCCACAACTTCCTATCATTTATAGCCCTAGGCAGTGTTTCTCTCTTTGCCAAGTCTCTCATCGCCCATTCCATTTACACAAGCTCATCAGGTAGTTGACTTGCTGCCTTCGCCTATCTCTCTTGCCTTCGATAGGCCCTGTGAGAGTTAAGGTTTCCAAGCCTTCCTTCCTCATCATGTAGTCAAGGAATTTAAGCTGACTCTTTCTGATACTGAGTATGTGTTCTTTCTGTTGCTTACTCACTACATCCATGGAATTCTCAGTATCCTTCTGTAGAACCATATTTCCATTGCCTCCAGTTCTCACTTCATCTGTTATGGAAGAGGAAGGATCAGTGACATGCAGAGGTTTAGTGATGATTGGAGCCAACTCCTTAACTGTATGCCACTAAGACTCAAGTAGGTGTGTGTTTGGGGGGCTATATGGCCCATTACTGAGAAATATGAGAAAGGAAGACATTTTATGAAACATGTCACACTTTGATTGGGTGTCCTCCTGATATGGATGACCAGGTCATCGCAACCTCTTTCCACCCCCCACCCCCACCTTCTGCACGCTGCTACTGGGATGGATTATCACATTACAATCATACTCTCTTTTCTTCATTTTTCCCCATTCATTTACCACCTTGTCTAAGAGGTCCTGTAGTTTTCTTTTTGTGACTGAAATCAACACAATCTCCTCTACGTATCTTATATTGTTCAAATTATGCCCACCAATAATAAATCCTGCTAGGGTCTCCAGGTTCCTTAGGATAACCTTGCTGTTGAGGTCGAATAAATCTAGAGAGAAGACACATCCTTGTCTTATGCCCCCTTTTGATTTTTGTGTACCTATTCAGTTCGTTTTCTATCCGTATGCTCTCAATATAAATTCTGGATTATTCTAACATCCTTTCCAAATAGATTGAGTTTCTTGAACATTTCAAATAGATCTTTGTGCTGTATCTTATCAAATGCTTTTGGATAATCTATAAAAAATAAGCGAACATACTTGTGCATTTTTATTGCACTTTCTAATATCATTTCATTCATAAATATCACATTTCTTGTGCCAGTTTCCTTCACAAAGCCACACTGTTCTTTGCTCTATTTCTGCTCGAATTCTGTTTTGCACTCAATTCGTCAGGATTCAATTCATTAGTTTAGTTATACTGAAAAAGTCTCTCAGTTTCAATCATAATGTTCTATACTACAAGCTTACTCATGATGCAACTCAGGACCAGAATTGTGGACCTAATTCAAAAGCTCCTTATTCTACTGTGAGCAAGACATTTTAGTTGCCGTTTTAGGTTTGCAATATTTCACTACTGTAGTCACCTTAAGAAATTGAAAGAAATTTTTGATTTTACACTTGGAATTACTTTAGCTTATTTAATTGAAATAAATATGAAATTTATTTCTATGCTTTGGACTTGCTATTTTATTTTTATTGCAAAAATAATCTTTGTGTATATATATATATATATATATATATATATATACATATATACATGGAATCAGTATCCCAAATGTTTATTTTTTACCCACAGTTCTTGTATCATAACGTAACTTTTTACACAGCAAAATTTTTAAAAGAAGATCCAAACAAGACAGTAACAAAAAAAAAAAAAAAAAAAAATGTATAATTTTATTTGCTTTAAAGAAATAATTTATTCATCCAATTTTTTCTTGTCTTCTTGCAAATATTACAAAATCTCAAGAAAGTTAATTTGAATATTTATTGCTTTTGATTTTTAACAGATTTTCCTTCCAAAGCCTTTTTCCTAAATTCTCTTTTTACACCATATTTAAAAATGCGTTCATTCATCACAAAAATCAGTTTAATATTTTTCTTTTTGATACTGGTATTCATAAACATTGATGATAAATTTTAATTTTCTATGAGTAAATTGTGCTTTTCTTTTTAAAATGTATTAAAAAAAGAAAAAAATATGTGTATGATGAAGTTTAAATTACCATTAAAAGAACATTGACATTTTTCTTTGCACACAGTTTTGTCTTTCTTTTATTCTAACCTGAGGAAGCCAAAGAGAGAATATGCTCTCTAGTGAGATGGATCATTAATAAATTTTCCATTTTTCTCATTACCTTCATTACAAAATAAATGAAAAAAAGTAATTTATTAAATTGTTGTTTAAACTTTTCCCAAAAACTTATTTCTCTGAATAAATTATGCTTTCTCTTCTAAAACAAAAAATGTGTATGATAAATTTTACCATTAAAAAGTTTATCATTAAAAGAACATAAAATAGAATAATATATAATATTTTTTATATTACAAAATTAATGTAAAAGTAATTTATTAAGAATGTTGTTTAATCTTTCTCCAAAAATTTCTGAAATTCAAATATTTTGAAATAGCTTTCTAGTTCTTAATTGCATCATGAGTAGACTTATAGTATAGAATGCTAATGTCTCAATCCAGAAAATAAGCGCAAACAAAAAAATTAAAACAAAAAAAAAAAGAAAAGTTTACTGTAGGATAATAGATCAAAGAAATATTCATTTCATAAGAGGATCAGATTAAATATAACATCAGGTATCTTTAAACTTTAACATCTGATCTAACCTCCATCAATTTTTAACATCTAATTTTGTGGCACCCTGTTTATATATGAGGTAGATAATTAATTCTTGGATTTTAGTCAAAACTGAAAAATGTTAGCAATAATTTCAACAATAGTAAATATTGTAAGGGTTTCAACATTGTCAGCATGTGGCAAAAAAAAAAAAAAGAAAAAAAAAGAAGATTTCTAATAAAATATAAAGCAAAGAAACATTTTTATTCCTCATCTGAACCCCCATAGATTGTTAAAAGGATGTGTCGGTCAACTTTTGGAGTCAGGGAGATTTTTTTAGGACTAGAATTTTTTTGCAACATGCTGAAGTGTGTTGAAATCCTTGCAGTATTTAGTATTGTTGAAGTTATCGCTAACATTTATTGTCAAGATTTACAAAATCTATGTTTCAGTCAATTTTGCAAATCAATCAATAAAATTGAATAAGCTAATTTGTTTGGAAAAATATTTTAACAAAAACCCTACTTCACAGTTTAATAATTTAATTCTATAGGACTTTTTATGGTAAACAATATTTTTTAAGAAAATTTCTTTTTTTTCCTTTTTAACAGTGGAGAATAAATTCTTAGGATTTCTTACTCTTGAGTATGCAACTGGCCATGCACAAATATTTCATTCTGGAGCCAAATTCCAACTTTTTTGAAGTGTTTGTTCATATGATTTTTTTTTTTTTATAGTTCTTGCAAATGCAGGTCAAACTAGAAACTGGATTCTTGTGTATAAAAACTTAAAGATATGCAAAAAAACAATATTGCATATGTATTAAATAAGTATTTGTTATTTTAATCATTAACTTGTTTTTTAAAATAGTGGGACTATTTTGTTTGTTAAATAATAAAACTTTTAGTTTTTCCAAAATTAATGAAAATGTATTGTACTATGGTATGCTTCCTAGTAAAACCACCTACACTTTGTACCCCCTGTTGCATTTCTCCCAAAGATTTGATTTCAATCAGTCAATGTATGGCTATTTTAGTGGGTGTGATGGACAGACAGACAGATGAACTAACAGAAGTCACAGAATTTTATATATAGATACATTAAAACGTCAGCTGATATTGATCTGTAGACACAGAAAGGAAACTACAAAAATTCCTACAGAAAGTAGTGAAGGAAAGGGAGAAGAAAGGACTAAGTATCAATTGCAAGAAAACTGAATACATGGTTGTTAACAAAAGGAAGAGACCAACATGCAAATTAGAGATACTGAAGAAATCAAACCATTACAACAATTTAACTATCTGGGAAGTGTTTTAACAGAGGATGGAAAGTCTGATAGTAAAATCCAAAAGGCATTTTGGGATAGCCAAAGTTGCTTTCCAAAAGCTAAGCAAACTATTAAGAAACAGGAAATTTTGTTAGAAACAAAGAAAAGAGTACTGAACTGTTAAATAATAGCATTCCTCCTATATGTCACTGAATGCTGGACAATTTCCTCACAGATGAAGAAGAAACTTGAAGTAACAGAAATGTGGTTCTACAGAATGATGCTGAGAATACCATAGACCGAATAGGTCAGCAACAACGATGTTTTAGAGAAAATGGAAACAAAAAGGACACCTATACTTAACATCAGGAAGAGTTGAAATTTCTAGGGCACAAAATGAGGAAAGAGTGCTTGCAAAATTTGATACTCACAGGATAGATCAAAAATCAAAATCGAGAGGGGCAGAGGAATCAATGCATAACATACCTAGCGTGCTCGAGTAAATGAATAGCGGATAAAGGTTTAGGAGAGATAACAAAAAGAAAATTTATTAAAGTACAGGAAATTGTGGAGAGTCATGATCGCCGACGCCCTGAAGGAGCACAGCACATAGAAGTAGTAGAATTGATCACAAACTGGTAATTGGGACAAATCTCGTGTTCAAATCTTAGTAAATTCAAAACAAAAATGATTATCTTCCTCGATTACTTTCTAGCATAGCATCTCTCTCAGTTTTCCTTTAACTTTCTTTTTCTAACCTCCCCCTCCCGCCACATCTTTGAATTCGTTTGAGAGAAGTGATATTTCTCTTACTCTCTCTGATTAATGGTCACATGCGTCTTGCAAACTTCGTAGGTAGGGGAAGAGACGAGAGAAATCCGCACGTGTTAGGAAAAACATAGCTGGGGTGGGGGTATTTTGAGTCTCAGAGTTAAAAAATGTGCTAAATCCTCAGAATTATGTCCCATGACCAGATAAAAAAAATTTTATTTATACCATTTTCTTTCTTTTTCAATAAAATAAAAGAACGAAAACGTAAAAAATTCAAAGTTGTAGCTACGAAAATGAGTGATTTAAAAAAAAAAAAAAAAAAAAACCTTCAAGTTCCCTAAACTAATTCTGCTTTTCTGACACACAAACATTAAAAAAAAAAAAAAAAAAAAAAAAAAACTTCTTAATAATAACTTATTATTATTCAACAAGTCGATCATGTGCTTTTTCGTTAACGAGTCAAGTAGAAAATTCTTTTAATTAATTTGTAACAGGTTTTCAAAGCTAGTTCTCAGCTGAAGAAAGAAAAAAAGTTACTGTTTTATACTACGAATGAAATAAAATAAAAACAATCAAGTCACCATAAAAAACTAACAAACATTATGAGTCATGACAATTTTTATGCTTTAATGTCATCGGATAACCAGAACCTCAATTTTTTTTTTTTAGTTCTCAAAGACTCTATTGTTCGAACTGAGGGAGCGATATTTAAAATTTAATTAAGTCTCGCATTTTAATTAAACTATTTACTAAAGTTTATTAAGCGCACTTTTTTTAAGCATAATTAAGAATTATTTGGTCAGGAATTGCGTCAGTTCCAGATTAACCAACATTAACAACAATCAACAAATATCTATCTTCAAATCTAACTTATTTATTTAAAAAAAAAAAAAAAAACCTTTGAAAAAGAACAATACTGCGCGTGAAATGACAACTGAAGAAATTCACTGCCGAGATCATTGTTTGAGAGTTGATGTTTAGTCTTCTTACCATATGTGGCACTTTAAATGCAGATGATTTAAAAAGCTGAATAACATAAAAAAAAAAAAAATGTTTCAAAATTTAAAGAATATCAAACAAGTTATCTTGAAAGTGGCTATATATTTTTGCAAACTTTGAGATGAGATGTTAAATTATGTGTACACTTACTGACATTATTCGGACTATTGTCTTCATCTTTGTCGCCATACTTACAACGTTTCGGCCGTTGTACGCTCCGGCCTTCTTCAGGTGTCAAGGACACATGACACAGTGGATAAAAAAGCGTTGGTTAGATCCAGTGACATGACCCAACGAGTGTGAGTTCAATACTCAATTAAGGCAGTGGAGAATTTTCAGAGGGAAATTAACAGGAGATAACTGACATCCATTAAACATGACACGTGGAACTAGAACAGTCTACCACAGTGAGCGAAATAAAGGGTTCAGTTCGACATTCCAACTACCTGAAGAAAGTCGGGGCGTACAACGGCCGAAACGTTGTAATAAATATGGCGACAAAGATGAGGACAAAAGTCCGAATAAATGTAAATAGTGTGAATAAATAACATAACGAGTATCAGAAATTATATTTTTTTGGCAAAGATTAAAAAAAACTTAAACCGAAACGAATTAAAAAGTGATCACAATAACGAATTTTAAGTTTTTGAAATCTTTTCGTTTTCAGTAAAAATAAAAGATTGAAGAACATTTTTGCTTGGTTAAAATAAAATACTTGATCATTTTAAAAATATTTTATTTTTATCTAACAAAGAAGTAGAAAATAATGATGAAAAAGAAAACAACCCTTGAAAACATGGTAACCTTTCTCTATCAACCAAAAAACAAAAAGACAAAAACATTTTTTTTTGATGGCATAAAAACTGACAGACAAAAATCGAAAGAAACAAATAATTTCAAAAAGGAATTAAAATGAATGACTTGTTACGTCCCAAATAAATCATCACATTTTTTAATTTTCAAGTTTGAAAAAAAATAAAAATAAAATAAAAGCAAACGGATTTTAAATTTAAAATAGAAATTTATCGTTTCATACATTCTTATTTTTTAAACCATACATCACATAATGAAAGTTAACAATGATTTCATAGCAAAATATGTAATTTATTAAAGACAGAAAAGAAAAACAAATGTAAAAAAACCAAACGGTAATACATAGAATTTTTAATAGATTTTTGTTTTGTGTCCTTTTGCTTTACTTATTTGCTCAATAACCTTACAAAAGAGAAAGAGAGATTTTTTTTTTTAAATGGTAAATAAATTTCTTTTTTTTTTTTCTAAATGGTAAATAAATGAATGACAACGATCAACATTTTATTTTTTAATAAATGTCTTTCATTCATAAGAAAGAATGAAGTTTTCTCTGTGGATAAAAAATAAAATGTTCAGAAATACGATTTAAAAATCCCTATTTATTTTTAGAAAAAAAGAAATGGTCACTGCTTTCTCATATTTTGTGGGACTTATTTTATCTGGGTCTTTTTAAACTTCGAAAAACAGAAAAAAGAACAACAAAGTGAGTTTAAGTCAATAATTAAACAAAAAGGCAAGCTTCGTTGGTAGCTTCTCTTTGTCTAAGAATGAAAATTTAAAAATACAGCAAAAAGATGGATTTAAAAAAAAAAAAAGAAAGATACAAAAAAAGATACTGCCATTAATTGTTTTAAAGTTTTTAATTGCATTTAGAAAGTAAACAAAAAAATCACGAATAATAAAAATAAAATAAATAAAAATACTTGACCTAACAATAACATTTACAAATGAAACAAAGAAAGTTTTTTTAATTGTGTAGTAAACTAAAATTTTGTTTGTTTCTTAAGCAAAGAAACAGATTTCGTTTAAAAAATAATTACACACATATAAATTAAAATGCATTTTTAAAAAATCTTAATTTTTTTAATCAAAACTACATCTTTTAGCAAACCTAATTAATGTAAAAATTTTGTCAACTTTCAACAAAAGAAGTTGGGATGGTGAACAAAATAAAAACAAAGAAATCAGTCAATACTAGACATTGAGTTCTGTTTTTAATTAACCCTAAAGAAAAATAACACAGGTGAATAAAAAGAAGAAATAAAAATGAACCTTTTCTTCGGTCATATGACAAAGTTTGTATTTAATAACAAGATAACAACTTTTGAGGGACAAGGTTTGTTTTTGTTTGTTTCTTAATAACTTTGATAAGAAGTTCATAATTTAGTGCATCGGATTAAGAAATAAAATAAGTTTCTGGTGTTTATTTTCTTTCTTTGTTACAGAAAGAAAAGGTTATTTTTTTAAAAATTATGTATGAAGAAGCGAAGACGTAAAAATAGCTTCCTTTTTTCTTCTTCCTTCTTCCTTGTTTTGTTGGGATGTCATAATGACTGCAGTTCCGTGTATTAACGTTAAAACTCAAGGGTTTTTTGTTTTCTAAAATCTGTTTCTATTTTTTTTTTTTTTTTTTTTTTAGTCAGTTAAAAGTTTTAAGAGTAAACTGAAACAAATTAAAGTTTTATTACTTTTGTTTATCATTCTGGACGATTCAGTTACTGTTTTGTTTGTTTAATTAGAAATTAAACTTTATTTTAGACTAGAGAGTTTTAAAGTTTAACTAGTTCGTAAAAATTAAAACCAAAATTAATAATAATGTAAAAATTGTTTTTTTTTTTGTTTTTTTTCGTGTATTATTTTGTGAATGAAACTTTTTAAAATAAAAATACAACAAAAAGGAAAGTGTTTATTTACTTTTTACGATAATACTAAACTACTGCTACCACAAACTAATTAATTTTTCCAAAAAGTATTTTAAAAGCTTGTTGTCAATTAACAACAAAATTTTAAAAAAAGTAGATGAAAAATTAAAAAAAAAAACAAACCAACGTACCACTGTGATGGGTTTTGCCATTTTACTTGAGATGAATAATGACTGAAAAAATCCTTCTCTGTTTTCGCCATTCATCAAGTCGCTATTGCTAAAAAAGGCCAACCAACTGCTACAAACAACACAAAAATGTCTATGCTTTTCTCAATATTAGCTTTTTTTTTGTCTCAATTCTCGGTGCGTAAATGCCGTGGTTTTGTGTCAGGGTTTTCGCTCTTTTTTTTTTTTTTTCTTTTTTTTTAATAATTGGTTCCTCTGTTTACACCAACCATTTGTGATTTGTTCTCTTACGTCATTCACCTAATTGATATTCATGAGCTTCGATTGGTCAAGAACGTGGGTGTGCAAAAGCCTCAACAAGTACCCGAGAGTTGTGTAAACAAAATTATATGATTTAAGAAGAAGAGTTGTTTACGTGCAGATGTCCTTGTGAAAGAAACTGCAAAGATAAAGCAACTGCAGCCAGAAACGCTTCGGCTTACATACATTGTTTTACTTGTAAAACCTGCAACAATTTGACAAAATTGTTAGAATTAGTACTAAAACTTCTATTAATAATAATTACTTGTACTTTGTAAAATAAAAGAGCTCGTGTTTGTGATTCATTGATAAAATGCGTCACGATGAACTCGACTGACATAAGGGCATTGGTTTTGAGTTCCCACTCAGTGCTAAAATGGCGAAAAAAATCAATAGAATAATTTTTCTAAAATAACTTAAGAAGCAAAAATTTACAGGGAGAAATCTGATTTTGTTTTTGTTTTTTTTTTCCATATTTGTAAAAAATATAAATAAACAAAAAACTTTTACAATCTAAAAATCATTGATTCCACATTTTTCTTCAGAGTAAGAATATTTTGTCTGAGAATTGAAATGGATTGCTATATTGTTAGAAAAAATTTGGAGTCAGTCTTCTTAAGTCCTCCAGTAGAATTCTTATTTTATAAATAGCCTTTTCTGAAATTTTGTGTCAGTCAAACAAAAAACCATTTGAATATCTTTATTATATGCTTTTCTGTTCAAACGAGCATCCTTAGTTGTTATAATCATTAATCTCTCATGCTCATTTTATTGAGTGGCTTAGGCTCGGAAATTTGCATAAGCCACAAATTTGTTTCACAAAATTTCTGAGCTCCGAGATCAAGTTGTTTTTAAATTGTAGCTTTTGGATCAGCCATATTTACTTTCATGTATTTTGCACATGAGACACGTACGAGAGCGTTTTGTTCCAGGAGGTAAGCCATATTCCCTCCTACAGAACTCTCCTGCCTTCTTCAGGTTACTGCTGTTGTACATGGTAACCGTCTCGGAATTTTGAACAGAATTCTTTATTAAATCAATGTGGGTTGACTGTTCTCATTCTACTTTCCATGCTTAGGGAACATTTCATATCAGTTAATATTCACTAGTTTTATTCCCTTTGGTGTCACTCATTCTCAACCGTTGTTGAGCTCAACATTTGCCAGATCAATGCTTTAATCCAATTTAAATGAGCACATAGCCAAGTGGTTAGAATGTTCACTTTCTAGCCATGAGATCTGGGTTCAAATCTCACCATGATCAATTTGTTAGGAAGGTGACTTCTTGATGTTATCAGCCTAGGAGAGGCAACCACAGCATGTGACACCTTTGGAAAGTCTCTGAAAAAGCATACCATGCGTTGACCCAAGACTCGTGATTAAAATTGGGTAGGTGGAAGTATTTGAGATCCATCAGTGGTTGAGCTAGTATGAAGTCACAAGTCATTGTGACCAAGGGTTTCAGCATACTGGCCTTGTTCACACCAGATAACATGCTAAAGTTAAAGTGTAACTAACGCCTGCTCTGCACAGTTGCAGTATAAACCTTAGGTGGGCTCTGTAGTGTTGAACAAACACAAATGTGCCTGAGCTGGCGTCTGAAATAGGGATTGGCTAGCTGCTCAGGTAGACAAGCATACTCGGATATGAGTGTTCAGTGATTACATTACTAATCCACGTTAATTTATCAAGAATTCCTCATTTCAAAAATAGTAACAAAAATCATTAGAATTTTTTAACAACATTTTTTGCTATTCTCTGTCTCATGAAAGCCTTTACTTTTGTATACATAATTCTTATATGAAATGTAACAATTATTACAGGAAATTAATTCAGAGGAAATATGAAAACATTGACATAAAATTGCAAGTTTTTCATTTTAGAATCATACAGTCAAATCACTCTGAAAACACCAGTTCTCATTTGATCAGCAAAGTTGTACTGAGCTCAGTCAGTACTTAGATGTGGTACTGAAAAAAATATGGTTTAATGATTCCATTTTCTGTACTGATGACTGCTATAAAACTATAGCTACATGCTTTTCCCAGGGTTATTAGTGCAAAAGTGAATGCAATAAACTAAATCCAAATCTAGACTTTTCCCATTTGTGTGGGTTTGTTTATTTTAAAAATCAGAATTCAAAATTTAGGTTTTAGTTCAACTGAAACACCAACCACTGGCACACAACCACATCAACCACCAAACAGACCAAATATATTTTATATTCTTTAGTGTCTTGTTAACTTAATTTGTTGTTCAATACTTCATTTATTAAAATTTTTTTAAATTATTTTGACCCAAAATAAAGGCTAATTTCTAAATAAAACTGATTTCCAAAAAAGGTTTTTTTTGGAGGTGTTCTGTTTCTTTGGGGGGCAGGAGGCTGGATTTCTCTCTTTTTTTATTTTCTAACTTGTTTCACTTAGTTTAGTGAAGACTTTCTTATTTTTTGCCTTCTGTCTACTTTTCCCAAAAATGAAAGACAAAAGGGAATCTGATACCATTTCCTTGTTTTTTTTTTTCTCTCTCTCTCTCTCCCTCTCTCTCTCTCCTTTATTTGTGCTCTTTATCTTTTCTCTCCCCATCTTACATATGCACAGAAAAGTATACACACATATACCCATGTACACACACATACGCATGCCTACTGTTGTAATAAACTGAATTAAAATACAGTATTCTACAACAGGTAGGGCATCATTTTTTCTGTCCTCAAATACACTAGCAGACTTCTCGCTATCTCTTCTATACAAATGTGAGGCCTTCCTTGAAATTTATCACTGACAAATATTTCCTGAATATTCTTTACTGTGCTAAATTCAACTAAATATGCCATCAAATATATAATTTACACTTACTGCCACATCACATTGAAACACCATTTCCCATACAATTACTGAAGTCAAGCAACATCAAGCCAGGTCAGTACCTAGATGGGTGACTGCTTGGGAATACCAGGTGCTGTAAGCTTGGATGTGTGGGTGATGTAACGGATAATGGTTTGGAATTGTTAATTAGAAATCTGAGTTCTAATTCCAGTTGGGTTCATGATATTCACTTATGCATAAATACCCTTCGGAGATGTATGAAGCCACCATTTCTCCCCCAGCTATGGGTTAATTAGTAAGACTTGTATCATTAAATCATTATCATCTTCTAACAATTCCTACAATTTAATAATATTTAAATAACTGGCAAAGGGCTGATAAACAGTAAAAAATGAATGAATCAATCCTTCAATCAAATATATAATTTGTAGATTCAATTTTGTCATTTCAAGATATGGGATGTAATTATAATCTCTGAATAGAATTTCAGTGTAAGTTTCATAAGAACAAGTCTTGTCACATAAATTTGTGGTTAGGTTTTGAAGGGTGAAAATTTGGCCTTGTAAAAATATTCAACTCATCCACAAAGAAAAAAGAAAGGAAAAGAACAAAGTAGATAAACGATGAATCCAAAATTTTTATATTTCAGAAATTGTTGAGGTGTTTCACAAAAATTGTTTTATTTTTTAGTCTAGTCTCTTCTTCTAAAGACCATTTTGATACAACAGGAAATAGACTAGATACAGCAAGATTTCTCACTGATTTTAACTTCTTCTGTCACATCCGTCTGCTACTTAGGCTATCAAGCAGACTGACTACTTGATATATTATCCTTAATGTTTACCTGGCACACAGATGAAGTAGCAGACATAGAATATTTATTTAACAGAAAAATGCTCAAACCCATTTTAAAGTTTGTTGCTTGAAGTGTATCAAATTTCTAATGACTTAATAAACTATATATTTTTTTATAATGATGTTCACCCTGTACAAAGCCTAAGAGCCACTCAAGGTAGCAGGTTACAGAATAAGTGGCACAGTTTATACGGATATGTGGGGAAAATAAGGTTTAACCCTAGACTTGAATAGGTTAAGGTTATAGTGATCGTGGAAGCATCCTCTTGGGAGTTGGTTCCACAAAGCAGCATCTTTTAGGTTTTCTTTTTTTTTTTAACTACTGCTCAATTATTGCTAGACTGCTTTCCATTTCAAGTTTGTGCTACCTGACCTAACGATTGAACTCACAATTACTTTGCAATCAAATTCATGAAGCAACATTTTAATCCTGAACTCAATTTTCCTTGCAAAAACTTGGAAGTGTATTTCCAGTTAAACTTAAAAGTTAAATGACAGGTATTTTCCACCTCAATTTTTTTAATGTTTCTTTTAAAATATTTGGATAGAATGTTGTAGAGTAAGAGGCACAGATTATGGGGATGTGTGGGGAAGATAATTGAACCTAGACTTGAATAGGTTAAGATTATAGTGATTGGAGAAGCATCCTCTTTGGAATCAGTTTGTGGGAAGAAGTTGCTTGAGTGAAACTTACATCTCGTTAATGGAATACAAGGAGAATGAGTGTGATTCACTACAATGTGCATGGCATGGTGAGTCTTAGCCATAAAGGTTAGAATTTGGTTGAGCTAAGGAATGTAGTTCATCTGAAGACTTTCCACGGAAATAGCAATAGAGTAGCAAGAGGCTGGCAACATTTCATATGTGAGAAAAGGATTGCACGATAGAAAATAATTCATCACTCACAAGGAGACATTGCATTAAAACTGTCAAGTGAAGACTGGGCAGCCCCCTCCTGCCCATGTAGAGCATCAATACTCCATACATGCTGAAAAGCTGAAACTTTATCTATTAATAATTTGATATATGTTTTAAATTCTGTGTAAATTTTTTCTCCATAAATTATCAATTAATTAAATTTTATTTCAAGTTGGTATCCTCTCAGTAAGGATATTATATTTTATTAATAATTTTCAATAACAAACACTTTTATTTTGTCTGAAATTGATTAATTAACAAAATATGGTAATTTCGTAAGGTGTCTGCTATAATTTGAATCTGTTTAAATATTTGTTTTTATATTTTAATAGTTTTTCTTCACAAATACTACAACTTCATTGTTCTTTGCTTTCAAAAATGAGTTTTTATCATGAAGGGAATGCCTGGTATTTGCAAGCACACCTTTAGCAGGCTATAAATAAAAAACAACATATTGTAATACAACATGCATCAAATTTTGACATTCTTATTTCTCTTTCAGATATATTGAGAGCATTAACAAAGCAACTTCCAACATGACACAGAAAATAAAAAAAAATGCTGTGTTTATGGTATTAGCTACCAACTTGCTACCAACATTGAGATAGCAAGCATCATGAAAGTGGTCAAGTGAAGAGGAAGAACATTTGTTGTCCCTGTATCGACCCCGTGGAGGTATCCACAGTAGAGCACAATAAGTTCACATCATCTGTGATGGTCTAGGGAACAATTAGGGCTATCTATCTTCTGATGGGTCTCAGGGCCAATGCCATTACCTATAGAAAGGTATTGGATGATAGGTTCTGGATTAATGATATGGCCTGATGGTTGGGCCCTGGATTAAGAGGATAGCCTGATGGTTAGAACCTGGATTAAGGGAGATGGCCTAATGGTTTAGCCTTGCATTAAGGGGATGGTCTGATGGATGGGTCCTAGATAAAGGATATGGCCTGATGATTGGACCCTGGATTAAGGATATGGCCTGATGATTGGGCCATGGAATAAGGATATTGCCTGATGGTTAAGCCCTGGATTAAGGATATGGTCTGATGGTTGGGCACTGGATTAAGGAGATGGCCTTATGGTTAGAGCCTTGATTAAGGATATGACCTGATGGTTGAACCCTGAATTAAGGGGATAGCCTGATGGTTTAACCATGGATTAAGTATATGGCTTGACATTTAGGTGCTGGATTAAGGAGATGGACTGAGTGTAAGGCCCTGTATTAAGAATATGGCTTGACAGTTAGGCCCTGTATTAAGGAGATGGCCTGATGGTTGGACCCTGGATTAAAGTTATGGCTGGATTTTTAGGCCCTGGATTAATGAGATGGCCTGATACTTGGATTCTGGATTAAGCATATGGCCTGATTGTTATGCCCTGGATAAAGGATATGGCCTTATGTTTGGGCGATGGATTAAAAATATGGCCTAATGGTTGAACTCTGGATTAAGGTGTGGCCTGACTGTTAGGCCCTGGATTAAGAATATGGCCTGATGATTGTGCACTGGAGTAAGAAAATGGCCTGATAGTTAGGCCCTAGATTAAGGGGATGGCCTGATGATTAGGTCCTGGAATAAGTATATGCCCTGATAGTTTGGCTCTGGATTAAGTGGGTGGGCTGATTGTTAGGTCCTGGATTAAGAGGATGGCCTGATAGTTAGCTCCATATATTAAGGAGATGGACAGATGGTTAAGCCCCGGATTAAGGATATGGCCAAGTGTGTTCCAGCAGGACTCGATTCTCTCACACATAACCCATTTTAATAATCACATGAGAGACATGAATTAATAATATAATAATAGTGAATACCGTAGTTCTGTGCAGCAATCCATACGATTCAACATTACACCTTGTGACCCACTTTATAACCATGGCTGCTATGAGCAGACATTCCACTCATATTGAATGGACGAGTCTATGTTCAACAATTAGTGTAGAGAAAGTCAGTTATCTTTTCACACAACATAGACCAATTTACAGCCCACACTATCAAGGATTTGTTGAAAACTACCATTGTGGGTGTGACAGCCAAGATGAATAGGACTCACCTAATCAAGGTGTTCACTCACTTCAAAGGAGGCCACATTCAAGCCAGTCTGAAACATGTTTTATTAAATAAGCTTTTCCTGTTTTTTCAAAATTAATCATGTGTACAATTTATTTTTAAATATACTGATTTTTGTTATTTATACTATTTAAAATGTTTGGACTGTTATCCTCATCTTTGTTGCTATATTCATAATGTTTCAGCCATTGTACACTCCAGGCTTTTTCAGGTGATTGGAATTTCAAATCAAACCCTTTATTTCATTCACCAGGGTAGAGTGTTCTAGTTCCACATGCCATGGCTCTTCCAAATATCTCAGTATCAGTTGTTTCCCTCTAACTAAACTCTCCAAATTTTTGTTCACCTCTGCTGTTGAACAAACAACTCTTTGGGTCAAGTCACAGGATTACTTCAGCTAATGCTTTTATCTACTGGACCAGGTGTCCTTGAGGACATCAGTGTATGAATTTTGGGGATTTATAAACCTAATGTCACAGTAATCATTTTTTACCAGAACTCATATTATAATTTGTTGTTATTATTGTTTTTTCTCTAGCACTCTGTATTACTGTTTCCATACTATATTCATTCCTGAGGAAGGCTGGAGTGTACAATTGCCAAAACATTGTGAATATGGAAACAAACAGAGGATAACAGTCTGAACATTGTAAATAGTGTAAATAATTACAATACCTCATCTGAGAAATATAGACAGATGTTGAAGGTGAATATGGCAATAAAGATGAGGACAACAGTTCAAACAATATAAATAGTGTAAATAGTTACAATACTTCATCTCAGAAATATAGACAGATACTGATTTTTGTATTGAATTTGCTGTCATTTATCTGGTGTATCTACTAAGTCTGACACAATGCCTTAATGAGGAAAACTTTTTATACTAATGAACAGTGTTATTCATTGCTTTACAGTAAGTAGGTGCCATTAAGAGTTACTAATATTGCCTTAGTCTGGCACAAGGCTATAATAGTTTGTTTTATGGGATATCAACCTTTTCCAGGTAATTTAATGCTAAATTCTTTCATTTTAAATAATAAATAAGTAGACATAGGTCTGATTTGCATGAGAGTCAAAAAAGATCGACATATATATGGCAAAGAGGTGGCCACTTTTTAACAGGTGTTTACTCTGCATAGGGATGCAGTCATTGAATCCTTGACCCCAACTGACATGTTGATAGAATAGTTAGTCATTTAGTGAGTATTGAACTCAAAATGTTTGCATCATCTGATCTTTACAAATATTAAGTAATGTCCTATGACAGGCATCTACTTTTTTCTTTTTTTTTCATTGTTTCTTTTCTTTTAAAAAAATTTTTCTTAGTTGGAAGTAATATTACTTTGTTATATTTCTTGATAAGAACTATTTTTGTATTTCCTGGAGCGATAGTGCAGGGATTTTGTTAATTTGTTCTTGAGTTTCTTTCTTTAACAGACCCAAAGCTTCAACCATGACAGGAACAGTTTGAATTTTTAAACAGATATTTTCTATTTTCATCCTCAGGCTTTTGCATTTTTTTAGCTTTTCAAAAACCATTACAGAAGTATCACTTGGTTACTTGGTGCACTCATCAATCAGTGTGCAAACCTCCTTTGATTTCTGTTCTATGCACATTTCCTCCCAGAGACCTCAGGTAAAATAAACCCTATGAGCACATGTATATTTTATATAGATAAATCCTTTTGCAGGATGTGAGCTGTTTTTTTTAAGAACTATTTTTTGTATTCCCTTATGACATAGGCTGTCAGAGACCCCTTCAATGAGTCTATCAGAATATTTTCAAATCAAACCCAGGTCCCCAACCACAACTGGAACTACTGATGTCTTCATGTGCAATATTCTTAAAATTTCCACTTTTAAGATCCTTGTATTTTGATAATTTTTTTGAAGATCTTCAGAGCTATATTAGTCTGCAGGAATTGCCATGTCAATAAGAAAGCACATTCTATTTTTGTGGTCTCTGATCACTAAGTCTGTGTGGTTAGCTTTGACTGTTTTATCTGTGTATATTATAAAGCCTCATAAAATTGTTAAAAGTTGTATATCTGTAAACAGTTCTGAGTGGTGTTTACACCAATGTTTTGCAATTTCCTTCTCATAGAAGTTACAGCTTATTCAATGCAGGTATTGGTGCACCCAGTCATGCTGAGTTTTATATTTGATGGTTACTAATACCATGCAACCTGATACAAGATTGTTTATTTTTTTTTGGATATTCATTACAGAATCTGCATTTGGGGTTAACACAGTTTTTCAGTATATTTGTGTAGCAGGAAACCTGGGATTCTGTAGTACAGACACTGGAAACACCCTCACAATGAATTTTGGTTTAATATGCACCAACGTGAACTACGCTGAATGCCTAAGTTCATTCTGCTGCCTCAAAAGAACTCACCCTTTTTATATGTTCTTGCCAAGCCAGAGAATTTACATATTGTGCACACTGCCAGCCTT
Source organism: Acanthosepion lycidas (assembly GCA_963932145.1). Taxonomy (NCBI): domain Eukaryota; kingdom Metazoa; phylum Mollusca; class Cephalopoda; order Sepiida; family Sepiidae; genus Acanthosepion; species Acanthosepion lycidas. The sequence continues at coordinate 73,512,778 of OZ010611.1, forward strand.
GATTTGACTCACTGATGCATGTGCCTTGTTATTTCAGTGCCGATTCTCGGACAGTCTGCCTTACTAGCAATTTGCTTGCACATATAGGCTACGATATTCTAGCCCTCTTGGCCATCTGAGGTAATTCCCCATAATTTGCTTGATAATTTCTAGTTAGCAAGCATTTGTTTTGTGCAGCAATTATTATTATTAACTTTTGTTTTCTGTTCAGTAGAGTCCCTTACTAAGTCATTATCTGACACCTGAGATGAGTCAACGTAGTATATATACGCATTCTGTTTGCACAAATTCTGATGATAAATGATACTTAATATGTACATTTATGTTTTATGGTTTTTTTGCAGTGATAAGACTCTCCTGAATAGTTGACCAGTTTCACAAAGTACAATGTTTTGAATTTTTGTAAACAGGGGATTCCAGGTTTTATTTGTTTTTGTTTAGTAATATATGAAAAACTCTATGGGTTATTTAATGCCAAAATCTAAATATTTTATATGTAAATTTATGCTTTCAACTACAGAGATTTTGTAAATAATTTTATACTTTCAGGAAAATTGTATGTGCTATGAAGTAGATTATTCTCTGGAATAGATGTTGTCAGGTCAACAGATGGTAGCTCAACTGACATTTACTGTGATGTACTGCATTTATAGTAGTACCTTATTTACCTACATATTACACCTCCCTGTACTGAAATGGCTTTATGGCCTGTCATTGATCTTTGACTTTTAATTATTCTTGGGAATCTAAACTGTCTTTCTTGATGTGTATCTTGCTTTCTTCTTTTAGGAGACCTAGATCTGAGTTCATTTTCCTCTTCCAATTCCTCATCAGATTTCTGGTTGTTATCCTCCATAGATTGTTCAGTTTCACTACTGGATTCATTCCTCTCCTCCTCTTCATGTTCTTTGCTTTCAAATTCTTTGTCCATTTCTATATCCTCAGCTTCCATTCCATTTCATGGACAAGTATATTTTGTCCATTTTTCATTAGTATTGCTGTCTTGTGCCTTTTCTGTACTGCAATGTTTGCCATTTCTTGATTAGATTCTTTGTCTTTTTTATGTCATACATTTTCACTTGTTGAAAAGGACATTGTTATGGGAACTCTAATCTGTCGACTCATTAATGCAGAGGGACTTTGTTGTATTCCAGCATGTGCAATTGTTCTACAGCTTAACAGTAATCTTGGTAAGTAACTGTATATTACCACTAGATGGGGAAAATGCTTTTAGTCCAATCTTCACAGTTTACACCATTCTTTCTATGATTCCATTTGATTGTGTGTGGTACGGTTGTGTTTTATACAGGAAGCATCCAATATTCTTTAGTCACGAGTACAAACTTTCCTCACAAAATTCTGGTGCATTATCTGAGATTAAAATTTTAGGCATCACATTCCTTGAAAATATTGTTCTTAATATTTGATTTTCAGTAGTGGCTTTTCTGTCAGCAAACTTAATTACTTTGGGTCATCCTGAAAGCGAGTCCACTAAAATTAATTAATTCTTTTTTATTTTAGATACTTCTGATATTTATCAGTTTAATGTTGGTATCACAAATACAATATTTTATTGCAATTTAACTCACAGTTATCTCTATTTATCATCATACCAACATTTAATGGGCATGATCCATATGTACCCGAGACCATGGTTCTTTTTCTTTAGGCCACGAGTGAATTTTGTTTTCCTGAAAGTTTTTTTTTTTTTTTTATTTCAGCACACTTTGGGCATTTCTTTACATAGTCTTCTACATCTCAGGAATATCCTGATCACCATGCTTGTAATTTTAATCTAATTTGTGTTGCTTTTATACCACAATGTACATCACTATGTACACCTTTTAGTACTTATTTTCTTAAACTTTGTGGGGGTATTGTAATATCTCCATTGCATATTATGCCTTTCTCTACAGTTAACTTATGCCTTGATTCTTTGTAGGGTCTTTCTGCTATTGGACAATTGTTTCATGTGTTTCTTTTTATTCTGTTTGAAATTCTATTTAACACTGGATCTTGTATGGTTTCCATTCTGAGACGATTTAGGAGTAGCACATCCATTTCAACCCAGTGTAGCATTTTATCTTCTGAATTCCCAGACATTTCTAGTTTTTCACTGATGGACTAGTGTTCTTTACATATACAATGTTGAAATCAAAGGCCATGAGTTTAATAGGCCATCTTAAAATTCTAGATGATATGACTTTTGGTATTTTTTTCAGGGGTTAAATATAAACTCTAAAGGTTTATGAACTGACTTTAACAAAAATGTTTATCCTAACGAAAAATCTTGAGCTCTTTCTGTGCTCAATTGCTAATGATTCCGTCTCAATATTTGAGTAGTTAGCCTCAGCTGACATTAATTTTCTCAACAGGTACATTATTGGATGACCTTCTTGAGATAAAATCATGGCTACAGCATGTTCACTTGCATCTATAGTCAATATCACTTCTTTATTATTAATCAAATTGGTTTTCTTATTCATGCTTTTTTTAAGCTTTCAAAAGCTTTATCTTGCCTTTGCATCCATTTAAATTCTGTATTCCTCTTCTGTAATTCTGCATATGGTTCTATTAGGTCACTGTATCTAGGTAGATTTTTACTATAAAAATTTGTCAATCCCCAAAAGGATTCTAATTCTTTTTTATTTTAGATACTTCCAATATTTATCAGTTTAATGTCCAGTGAAATTGGTATCCCAAATATGATATTTTATTGCAATTTAACTCACATTTATCTCTATTTATCATCATACCAGCATTTTTTAATTTGTTTCAAACGTGTTCAGTTTTTCTTTTAATTCCTCTTTACTGCAAACACCTATGCATATATATCATCTTCATATATGATTATATTTTCCCCGCCTCCAGAACTTTTTCAGTTGCCTTTTGAAAAATATGGCTTGAAGTTTTAATTCCAAATGGAAGACAAGTCCATCTTAGCCTATTGTAGTATTAATTGTAGTGACTTCTTTACATTTGCTGTCAATTTCTATTTGGTTACATGCCGATTTCAAGTCAATATTGGCAAAGTATATCATTTCTGTTAATTCATGGCTTGCTGTTTCTATGTTAGGTAAGGGGAATAAATCAGTGCATATCTGATGATTCACACCTATTTCGTTAACCCCCCATATCCTCAAATTGCTACTGGGCTTTTGTATTGTAACCATGGGTAAATTTTTCCATTATGCCTTGTTCTAACTTTTTCTTTAGTTTTGCAACTACCATGGGTAGAATGTGAATAGGTATTTTTCAAGATTCAAAATAGATTAGTTGATTATTTTCTTTTAGACAATAATAGTCCTATGTCAGGTCCTTCTGATTTTATACAGTTTACTAATTTTGCCATATCCACTTTTAAAATCCACTTTTCTTGTGCTGGCCCAGCCAAGGTCACAGAAAATGATCGGTGCATATTTGGTTGATTGAAGTCATGGTGGTAGGTTGTTTTCATTGGTTGATAGGCTTGTTCTATGGAAAAGGAGTGATGTTGGATTGGCATGGTTTTGATAGGCCTGTTCTATGGAACAGGGCCACAGTGGCAAGACTAATAAACCAAAAAGTTTACAAAGTAGAAACTGTTCCAATACAAAAGGATACAACCAAGTGATTATAACCTTCTGACTTCAAAGTAAGAAAGAACAAGAATCTTACTTATTATAAAACGCAGATTGTGTGTGTGTGTGTCTGTACGTTTATATATTGGATCAGATTTCCTACATTTTTCAACCGATTTCAACAAAACTTCACAGGACTACGTAAAATTACCTTGCAGTGGTTCTGACAGCACCAAAAATGTTTTTGCACAAAATCAATTTGAAAACACGATTAAGAGGCATTAATGAAAGGGGGACAATTCACATCGAGTTATACTTATTATAAAACCCAGGTTGTTTGTGTGTGTGTGTTCGTTTATATATAGGATCAGATCCCTCCATTTTTCAACCGATTTCAACAAAACTTCACTTTTTTTTTAGCAGGTAGTGATTCTTATTGTCTTGCCCACTTTTTTCTTTATTTTTACATTCAGAATGCTTTAAAAATTCCATTTACAAGACAATTGTTTATAATAAAATTGAAAAATTCTATTCAATCGGTAGACTCATAACGATTGAAAACAATGTTTTTGTTTGAGTTTGGGTTTGATCAATTCGTAAAAAAAAAAAAAATAAAACTAATTAAGACATGCGTGTCCGTCAACCTTAAACAATAATCTTTGTCAATTTTTATTTTTCAGTCTTTATGATGGTTGATACTTGATCTATCTCTTACTGTTACATCCCCGGGCAACACCGGGCTCTACTGCTAGTGTAGGGATAAGACTGAGAATTGTCCATTTTTTATTGGTTAGGAAGAAATCCCAGCATGTAGGGTATATTTAGAAATTTGGGGAGGGGAGGTATTTGGCAGTCATTCCAGTGAGATTGTAGGCATTTTAACATTGTGTAAGGGTAAGCATACTTGATTCACTAGATCAATTATGACAGAGTAGTGAGTTTGATCCACACTGGGTGCCCTATACTTTCAGCCTTGTGTCACATCTAAGCCATGCTCAGAAAATTACCATATTTTATTTTTGTTTTTGGGTTCATTTCATATTCTTAAATTTTCATATATTTTTATAAAAAAATTTGAAAAAAATCAAATAAAGGATATTTGTTATATTGTGAAATTTTTATATCATTGGTCGTTTTGTAGGATTTTCTTGGCAATTATGTCGTATTGTGGTATATGTTGTATTGAGTGGTGATGGATGAGTTCTTGTGGTGAATGAATAAATTGTAATGAATCAATGGATTGTGAATCTGATTAGCTAGGTTTAGGATAGAGTGGACCACCATCTCCCCACTTCTCATTTGGCCTTATGCTACAATTGTTATTTTATAACAATAATCATTCCAAAGAGATTGTAGGCACTTTGACATTGTGTAATGGTTAGAAAGCTTGTCTTGCTAGGTAAATTACAACTGAATAGTGAATATGATCTTCACTGGGTGCTCCATACTTTTGGCTTTGTGCCATGTCTAAGGTATGTTTAGTAAATAGCTATTTCAAGTAGATTGTAAACAATAGTTATTTTATTTATAAATTGAATAAAGTTTATCAATTTTCTCATGACTAAATAAATTCTAGCATCCAGTCAGATGTAGTTTCTAAACAGTTTTTAAACCAATAATCATTGTTTTGTAGGTCAACTCAGATTGGATTAAACCCCTACAACCATTACTTCTGGTAATATAAAGATGGTCAATATCCGCATTTGGACGGTGCATCTTATGGCAAATCAGTAATTGTTTTAATCCATTTTCTTTATTTCAGTTATAGCCCAGTTGATAATATTGAAGCTATGAATACCAAATGGTATTGTCTTGTGTATTTATAGCCATAATCTGATTAGAAGAAATGAATTCACTAGTAGTAGTACAGTGTAACCCGGATATAAGAGAGTTGTCGGGACAGGAGAAGAAGTCTCTTATATCAGGGTTTCTCTTACATCCGGGTTTGGTCTAATTTATATACATTAACACAGGCTCTAATTTGGGACCAGAGAAAATCTCTCTTATATCCGGTTTTCTCTTATATCAGGGTCTCTTATATCTGGGTTACACTGTATTGTTCTTATTCTTCTGTAGAACTCCTTTGTAAACTTTTTCTTTGTTTGTCACATGCTTTATGGCATCTGCCACTTGGATTCCTGGATATTTGCAGACTTTGTTCTGGTCAAGCTCTTATTTATATCAATCATAATGTTATTGGTCTTCACAATTGTTATGGAGTGGTTTCACAGTGGAGGCTTGTTTTTGTACTAAGTCGGTCCTAAAATAGGTTCGACGTACAAAACGTTGATATAATAGGTAATGACGCAGAGTAATCTAGTTGCGGTTGCTGATACTTAGTATCCGACTAACAGTTGTCCGGCATCAACTGACTGCTCGACCCACTGAGTGACTCCCTCTACTTACTACTCCTACTTATTATAGGTGGGAGAGTCTATTAACAATAGAATAGGTGTGTTCCACTATAACAATAATGCAATGTTTGCATATTTGTCTAAGTTAAACAATATACCTATGTCAGCACTTCTTATACTATGTGTCATGACCCCATTTGGAGTTGCAAAGTGAAATGCTTGAATCATGAAAATTAAATTCAATCACTTGAATTTCAGTTTATGTTATTTTACAAATGAACAACATTTAACTTGATGTGCCGTGCAAGTGCTGCAGTAATAAAATGTGCATGCAGAACTGTTGCAACTAGCGCATTATCAACATATGTATTTTCAGTAAAGTTGGTTAATACCGGGGGTTGCAAAAAATAGGATTATGAATGAAAAAAGTTTTAGAAGTGTTGACCTATGTGATCACTGATTTTCTTAATGTGTGTAACAGTATTTTTAATTATTCTTAATGTTCATACTATTGCTAAAATAATTGTTGTGTTAAATGCCACATTCTCGTAATTTTCATCATTATTATTATTATTATTATTATTATTATTATTATTATTATTATTATTATTCCATAGTGGTTCAAAAGATACATGAAATAATAATAATAAAAAAAATTTCAAGGTAGCAAACCCCCTCCATTAGAAAGACAGGTGCAATCTAGCTTTTCTGTCAACTACAATTTTGAAAACTTTTAATGCAGCATTAGTCATCATCTTCTGCCTTCTGGAACCTGTTCTTTTATTGTCCTCTACCCTCAATAAGATTTTCTCTAGTTTCTTTTATTCTCACAAGCCCCTTGCATCTTAGTAGCATTATTGCTTCGCATGGATTGAAATGATTAAAAAAGTATTTTCTAACCTTATTTTGCCATATTAAAGATTAGTGTCAAAAGGACAGGTTTTCCCATGACAGCACTTTTATTTTAACTACCTTCACTCCACGGCAATGTTTATTGTTTTAAAAAGTGATGATTAGAATTGTAATAAAACCTAAATATATGAAAGTAAATTTATTAATTTCCTTTATTCTTAACAATTCATAACAAAAATAATAAACACTATTTATTTAATATCTGTCTATATTTCTGAGATGAGGTATTATGTACACTATTTACATTATTCGGACTATTGTCCTCATTTTTGTCACCATATTTATTACAACGTTTCGGCCTTTCAGTATCTATCTATATTTCTGAGATGAGGTATTATGTACATTATTTACATTATTCGGACTATTGTCCTCATTTTTGTCGCCATATTTATTGCAACGTTTCGGCCTTTCAGTATCTGTCTATATTTCTGAGATGAGGTATTATGTACACTATTTACATTATTCGGACTATTGTCCTCATTTTTGTCGCCATATTTATTATGTTTCAACTGTTGTATGCTCCAGCCTTCTTCAGGTGGTTGGAATGTCAAACTGAACCCTTTATTTCGCTCACTGGGATAGACTGTTCTAGTTCCACATGCCATGTTTAATGGATGTCAGTTATCTCCTGTTAATTTTCCCTCTGAAAGTTCTCCACTGCCTTAACCAGTTATTGAACTCACACTCTTTGGGTCCTGTCACTAGATCTAACCAATGACTTTTTCCACTGTGCCATGTGTCTTCAAGTGTTCAGTTCGACATTCCAACCACCTGAAGAAGGCCGGAGCGTAAAACGGCCAAAACTTTGTAATAAATATGGCGACAAAGATGAGGACAATAGTCCAAATAATGTAAATAATGTACTATTTATTTATTATATTGTTTATTTACTATAATTATTATATTGTTTATTGGAATGTTTGGCAAAACATCAGCTAATTGCCAAACAATTCATAATGGTAAATAACAAGGATTTCCTTAGAGTTGGTTTATATATTCTAATAATTTAGTAAATGTTTTTAAATTTATAAAAACAAAATTATTTTCATATTTATTTTTTTATAAATTGATAAATGATAAATATTGCATTGCATTAGTTTTAATTGTATTAGTTTTTAGAATGTTGTAAACATAAAAATTATTCTTGTAAATAAACAATCTAATAGTGTTTATTATTTTTGTTTTAAAATCACAAGAACAAAAAAATGTATAAATTCATTTTCATCATATGTTTAGGTTTCATTATAATTCTAATCATTTTTTGTTAAATCAATAAACATTGCTGAGGAGTGAAGGTAGTTAAAATAATAGCAGTGTCAAGGGAAAAACTGTCCTTTTAGCAACTCATATCTTTGCAAACATGAATGTCCATGTTTATCATGTATCTTCTGTCCTTCACATAATTTTAATGTTTTAATTGTTCTGTTTTATTATCAATTATTCTTGTTAATCTCTTATAGTACCTAATAAGAGCTATGGCAAGAATAAATCCTTTCTCTGTACATATAACTTTCATTACAGTATATTGTTATGATTTTTTTAAATTTTACTATTAGTTATTGTTGTAGATCTCTTATTGTGTGTAATTGATGAATTTCATTATAGGAATGTAGGTGCATATGTATATAGCCTAATAGCTAAACACATTTATTTTTTACTAATTGTTTACTCAATACAAGGCCTATGAGCCACTCAAAGAAGAGGATTACTTAGTGTTTAATTCCAATGCTTCTGATTTTTCTGTCCCTCCTCATTGGCAGATACACCCAACCAATAAAAAGAAATTATTTCACCTATGCACTACAAATAGTCTGAAGAAATAAACATTATATCTATAGGCAGGCCTGATGCATACTGTCCCCAAACCCCTCGATGGGAGGGGGTGTCCAAGCCTGATTGGGCAGTGCTTGCAACCTTCACTATCTGAAGAACAAAAGAAATGTATAAATTCACTTTCATCATATGTTTAGGTTTTATCACAATTCTAATCATTGCTTTTTAAAACAATAAACATTTGTGAAGAGTGAAGACAATTAAAATAAAAGAATTGTTATGCGGAAAACTGTCCTTTTGACGTTCCATTTTTTTGCAGTTCAACCTTTGTCCAGTCTTTTGAAAAACAGTAGAGATTTATCCTTTGTTTCCTGTTCAGGATTCAGTTTCTGGTTCCTTCTAAAGTTTTCTCATTCTTTTTTGTTCCCAGTAGCCATTTGTGTCTTAGGGGCATTATTGACTTGCTTGGGGTGAATTGATTAAAAATATATAAGATACAATCTTAATTCAACAAAAGTTTACATGTCTTAAAAATCAACAAATCACTCAAACCTACTTTTATTAAATTATTTTTTGTGGGTGCATTGCTGTGGATAAGTTTTACAAAGAAGACCAATACTAATTTGTTGAGTTTGGTTCTCACTTGATGCTCCAAATTTATGGCCTTGTGTCACTGCTGATTTTAACATTCCTCCTTTAAATATACCTAATGTTTAAAGAACTTGAAGGCAACAGAATTGGAATTTATGTGTCCATCATCTGCAAGGCAGAGAACTGATTTAAAAAAACAGTCACTTTTCACAGTGTGATCAGTTTTTTAAAATCTACCATTTCATGTGATTGTTTATTGACAAGATAGAAGCAGACATTGTCACTGGATTGTCTTGATAAGTCAATTACGTCATCATCAAAGATATTTTGGAGTTCTTCTGCACTTATAAATCAACACCTAATAATGATAGAATGCAACTCAAGAGTTAAAGAGCAACTGATAGAGATTTAATGACAGTGATCAAAGGTTCATACCAATTGACAATGTTCACTTGTATCAGAAGCTTAAAAAGGTCAACTGATTTGCTCAGGCTATGACTGTTTTTACTTATTTTGTTTATAGTGAAGATTACAGAAAAAATAATTTACTTTCAACAAAGAACAAAGCAAAAACAAAAGAAAATTAATATAAAAATTCTATTATTATTCACTTTGCTCTGTCGGGAAGGGACAAGTCAACTCTGTCAATTCTGTCAACTCTGTCAACTGAGCACCAGGACAATTCAGAATTGTCAGAAGTCAGAACCGAAATATCTCATCACTAGAAAAACATTACTTTTCTTTATCACCAAATAAAGGTAATTTATTAAAGATTAAAGCCTTAATTAGTGAATATTTTTTTAATTATATTTAACAAAGTAAATTGTAAAGAAATTTATTTTTTAATAAAGTAAAAATACTCACTAATTAAGGTTTTAATCCACAATAAATTACTTTTATTCACTTCCAATTACTTTTATTCAGTTACAAAAAAAGATGTGGTTTTTAGTACTAAGGTGCTGAGTTGGCTTGGTGTTCAGTTGGCACTGTTGAGTTTTCCTGCACCCAGTACAAGTTACTTCCAATTCTCAACCAGATACTTCAATAGACAATAAGTTTTTTTTTTCCTTCAGAAGATACAAGCAGATGAGGAGCCATGCAATCAGGGAGAAGAAAGTATTGTGGTCACTGTATGCAGAGAAATCTACTCAAGATGTGAGAAGTGCCCATGGGTATGATTTTTACAATTTATAAAGGAATTTGATGCACATATTTGTTTGCTCCTTTTGATACCATTTCCAAAGATTCCAATAACAACAGTTAATGTTATTTGTCTTGTAATGCCACATTCTACTGGCTTTTATCTCATAGTCTTTGTAATTATTTAATTTCTGAAATGTTTTCAAAGATGTCTTTTTGTCAGCTGAGACTCCAACACCTATCAGAAGACATGTTCTCAACATAATTTTTCACAATTATTGTTTTTTGACATTTTCTTATAATGGTGGATTTGTCCTGCTTCTTATAATTTAGTATATATCCTTGGGGATGGTGGCATAGTAGAAATAAGAGTTGATTATGTGTGTTAGTGTCATCTAGTGGTTGTGAGTTCAATCCCTGGATCAAGTAATGAAGCACCGATTCAGCAGGAATGAACAATAACTGAAATTACTTGGACAAAATATGACAATTACCAAAAGATATCCCATACCAGCCAAACAATGCATACCTGATGATAACCAGAGTGTACTTTGTCGAAATGTTGTGTCCATAATAAGAATCAACAAAAATGAAAACAATATTTCGAATTAACACAAATGTCGAGATGCAAGTGAACATGCCCATTCCTCAAGAAACTGACAAGCAAATCTGTTCGGAACTGAAATCCATTTTAATGCTTCCAAAACTAAACTGTTAATCATCTGAGAGACATCTCTCTGCCTTCTATCAGATGATTCATGATGCTAACCTTTAGGAAAGTCACTCGTTGCACCTTTTCAGCTGACATGAAGTGGAATGACTACATTGGATTTATTGCTAGGTCAGCTACTGAGAAAGTTGGTTTACTGTGTCGTGCAAGACAATTTTTTTCTCCAGAATCTATCATACATAAGTCTACCATTCAGCCATGCTTAGAATATTGCTGTTACATATGTCCCAGTGCCCCTGCTTGAGCTCCTTGATAAAATCCAAAGAAGAATCTGCAATATTATTGGTTCTGATCTGGCAGCTTGGCTTCAGTTATAGCTCCATGCTTTCCAGCCAACTTTAATCTGCAAAGATTTAAATGCAATGTCAATTGCTAACTACTGTCCTCCTGATTACTCTTTTCTCTTCCTGCTCATTATTAATAGTTCTGTTCCTAATTCTTCCACATCCAGTACCCCCTTGTGCCTTAGTGGCTTTACTGCCTTTCATGGGGTGAAACTGATTAAAAAAAAAATAAATTCACCAAGACAAAACTTACATACATGCTAACACCCTCCTGTCAGTTAAGATCAGAAGACATGAGAACCATTCCTGTTGTAGCATCAAGATGTAAATTATTATTATTATTATGTTGGTGTCTCATGTTCATGGAGTCAATGGGAATTCTGTTCTTGAGTCATGGTGTCAATGAGACTCCTCACAAGAACTTTTCAGAGAATCCTTGCAGGGGAAATGATGGTAGTTTTCTGGAGGTTTACAGTCTTGGTCTCAATTCCAATTTTCCCTAAGATTTTTCTCAAAATTCTAGGTGGTGTGCCAAGTGCTCCAATTACTACTGGAATTGCTTCAACAGTCATGTTTCATAGCTTCTTCATATCCCTAGCCAAATCCTGGCATTTTCCAATCTTTTCAGTTTCTGTGGAGTCCACTCTTGTATAGAATAGCAAAGTCAATATTTTGACACTTGCTACTCCCCTTATCAATAACAATAAGGTTTGGTCTCCATGCTTAAATGCCACAATTGGTCTAGACAGTGAAAACCATATCTTGTGATTATCATTTTCTACCACTACTTCTTGCTGATAGTTATTATTATTATTATTATTATTATTATCGTAGTCGTCATTGTCATCATCATCATCATTATTATTATTATTATATTTCCTTTGACATTTTCCACTGACCAATTAAAAAAAAACAAAAAAACACATATTTTACATAGATAAAGTCATTTGTAAGGTGTGGGCTGTACTCGTAAGAACAATTTTTTGTATTTCTTTAAGGCATGGGCTTTCAGGAATCCCTTCAATGAGTCTACTGGAATTTTTCCCAACCAATCCGAGGGCTCCAACTACAAGAGGGATTGTTGATATTCCCATGTGACACATTATTGAGATTTTGATTTCAAGGTCCTTGCATTTTGATAGCTTTTTTGAAGATCTTCAAAGATACATTGCAATCTGCAGGGACTGCCATATCAATAAGGAAGCATTTTGTTTTTGTTTGTTTGCGGTCTCTAATAACAATGTCTGGGCAGTTAGCTTTGATTGTTCTTATCATTATTGATTGCTCTTTTTATTATTATTATTATTATCATTATTATTAAATCTGGTTTTATTTATATAATTATCTTTTTATTGGTCTGTGCCTGGCAATACTTATCTCAATCTGTTTATATCTATCTTTGTTTATATCCATCTGTCTTTTTTTCTATCTTAATCTATTTCACGTATCAGTCTATTTATACTTACCTGCTTGTATACCTACATGTCTAGCAGTGTGTACATTTTCTTAGGTATTAGTGATCACATTTCCAAATGATATTTTCGTGAGACAGTCATTTTGGGAGCAAAGAGGATTTACCTTTTTTGCAACTGAATTCAAATATTTTCACCCAAAACATAAACCTGTTTCCAGTATCTGCAACTATTACTCTATCTTATTTGCATGCATACGCACACTTTCAGATATATGTGTGTGCATGTATGTCTTTGCAGATGTATGCATGTGCATATACACACAAATACCAAATATGATAGCCAAACATATATACAATAACCCCACTGATCCATGTAGTTATGTTCCAAAAACCTCAGCAGATACTTGGAACTGCAAATGATACCAAATCCTATATACAGGCATGGTGCAAGGGTCTTGTGGCCCCTCCATCTATGACACTGGGCCCCACCACTCTACTACATCTCAATTTTCATAAAGTAGTATTCATGTAAAATAGGAATCTTATTGTAACCTAATTATATACAATGACGGATCAGATGCAATATAGGTGAACAATTCAACTAGAAAAATTTTAAATAAATCCAATGTATCTGAATACAAATTAGAGACATGTCATAATAGATCATTCCATCTTAAATAAATCAACAATGTTTTGCAGAAAGTTTTAACATGAACTTGAGATTTTTCTTGTTAAAAAGTTGAATAATTTTAACACATTTAACATTTAGGATGAAACAATAGTGAATTTTATGTCGTGTTTTTTCAAGACTTAACCTGAGCAAAACAAATTCATGGATTTGGACAAAAAAGAAAAACAGAATTACATTAAAATCTGTAAAAATTTTTCATCTTTTAATTGTTAGGTGTGCTTAGTTTAATTTATTACATATATAAAGGTATTAGGTTGGTGTAAAAATAATGACGTAATAATGTCGTTTTTTGACGTTAAAAAAAACGACATTATTATGTCATTATTTTTGCACCAACCTAATAGGTAGGAAATAAGCAAATGTTGATAAGATAGTGAAGGTCACGAAGCAATGCCCGGGATCCTCAATCAGGCATGGGCACCCTCTCCTGTCAAGGTGTTTGGGGATAGTATGCATCAGGCCTGCCTATAGATATAATGTTTATTTCTTCAGACTATTTGTAGTGCATAGGTGAAATAATTTCTTTTTATTGGTTGGGTGTATCTGCCAATGAGGAGGGACAGAAAAATCAGAAGCATTGGAATTAAACACTAAGTAATCCTCTTCTTTGAGTGGCTCATAGGCCTTGTATTGAGTAAACAATTAGTAAAAAATAAATGTGTTTAGCTATTAGGCTATATACATATGCACCTACATTCCTATAATGAAATTCATCAATTACACACAATAAGAGATCTACAACAATAACTAATAATAAAATTTAAAAAAATCATAACAATATACTGTAATGAAAGTTATATGTACAGAGAAAGGATTTATTCTTGCCATAGCTCTTATTAGGTACTATAAGAGATTAACAAGAATAATTGATAATAAAACAGAACAATTAAAACATTAAAATTATGTGAAGGACAGAAGATACATGATAAACATGGACATTCATGTTTGCAAAGATATGAGTTGCTAAAAGGACAGTTTTTCCCTTGACACTGCTATTATTTTAACTACCTTCACTCCTCAGCAATGTTTATTGATTTAACAAAAAATGATTAGAATTATAATGAAACCTAAACATATGATGAAAATGAATTTATACATTTTTTTGTTCTTGTGATTTTAAAACAAAAATAATAAACACTATTAGATTGTTTATTTACAAGAATAATTTTTATGTTTACAACATTCTAAAAACTAATACAATTAAATATGCAATGCAATATTTATCATTTATCAATTTATAAAAAAATAAATATGCAAATAATTTTGTTTTTATAAATTTAAAAACATTTACTAAATTATTAGAATATATAAACCAACTCTAAGGAAATCCTTGTTATTTACCATTATGAATTGTTTGGCAATTAGCTGATGTTTTGCCAAACATTCCAATAAACAATATAATAATTATAGTAAATAAACAATATAATAAATAAATAGTACATTATTTACATTATTTGGACTATTGTCCTCATCTTTGTCGCCATATTTATTACAACGTTTTGGCCATTTTACGCTCCGGCCTTCTTCAGGTGGTTGGTATGTCAAACTGAACACTTGAAGACACATGGCACAGTGGAAAAAGTCGTTGGTTAGATCTAGTGACAGAAACCAAAGAGTGTGAGTTCAATACCTGGTTAAAGCAGTGGAGAACTTTCAGAGGGAAAATTAACAGGAGATAACTGACATCCATTAAACATGGCATGTGGAACTAGAACAGTCTATCCCAGTGAGCGAAATAAAGGGTTCAGTTTGACATTCCAACCACCTGAAGAAGGCTGGAGCATACAACAGTTGAAACATAATAAATATGGCGACAAAAATGAGGACAATAGTCCGAATAATGTAAATAGTGTACATAATACCTCATCTCAGAAATATAGACAGATACTGAAAGGCCGAAACGTTGCAATAAATATGGCGACAAAAATGAGGACAATAGTCCGAATAATGTAAATAATGTACATAATACCTCATCTCAGAAATATAGACTGATACTGAAAGGCCGAAACGTTGTAATAAATATGACAACAAAGATGAGGACAATAGTCCAAATAATGTAAATAATGTACATAATACCTCATCTCAGAAATATAGATAGATACTGAAAGGCCAAAACTTTGTAATAAATATGGCGACAAAAATGAGGACAATAGTCCGAATAATGTAAATAGTGTACATAATATCTCATCTCAGAAATATAGACAGATATTAAATAAATAGTGTTTATTATTTTTGTTATGAATTGTTAAGAATAAAGGAAATGAATAAATTTACTTTCATACATTTAGGTTTTATTACAATTCTAATCATCACTTTTTAAAACAATAAACATAGGCAAGACTGATGATAATATAGGAGTTAAAATAGTAGCAGTGTCCAGGGAAAAAAACATCCTTTTGACACTTTTTTTTTTTTGTGGGCCCAAAGATCCAAGTTTACCCAAATTATTTTTCTTTATTATGTCAAAAACTTTGACCTTTTCACTTAAAGGAAACAATTTACAGTTTACCAGCAACACTTCTCTCGTGCTTTGGAACTGTTATTAAATAAGACGAATAAATTGTTGATTTCTGAAGATCGACACTCACACACACAAATATGTGTGTTTATGCATATATGTGTACTTTTGGTTGAATGTTACAGACAAGGAAACATTTTAAATGTTCTACTTAATCTCTCTTATTTTCAGTTGCCATAACAGTTAAAAAATGAAATTTAAAAAATAGCTTAACAAGTACAGGCTATACGAGTTTTTCTTCCCAATCAATAAAATCTTGGCTTATGAACACATCACATTGAAACTTCATTTCCTGTACAATCACCAAGGTTAAACAACATTGAGCCTGGTCAGTACCTAGATGGGTAACCATTTCTGAATATGAGGGGCTGTAAGCTTAGATGTGTATGTTGTGTGATCTATAACAGCACAGAATTGTTAATTGGAGAGCTAAGTTCTAATTCCAGTTGTGTTCATTATATTCACTTACATGCAAATACTTTTGGGAAAGGCATGAATCTAACTCTTCTCCCTCTAGCTATGGATTAATTAGTAAGACTTGTATCACTAAAACTATTATTATCTCAAAAAAAAAATTGAAATAAAATTGTGTATAAAATATTTATATTTTGGTATTAAATAACCCATAGAGGTCATGTCACTAAACAAAAACTACCAACCAACCAACCAATAAAATCTTGATAATTGCTGCATGAATAAACAAAAATACTCAAAAACTTTTGAACCTTTCTTACTAATTACTTACACTAATCACTCATTAGTATAAAAGGTAATTTTTTTTTACCTCCTATACTAATTTAAACTTTCTGTATCTATGGATATTAACAAGGTTGTGGGTTTTGTGAGTATTTTTAGGTGCGTGTTCAATATATAAACAAAGAAGTAATGTACAAAAAAAACTTGAGTTTTAGCTATGGATGTTTATTTCTTTTATGTTAATTGGATTGAAAAAAAGTTAAATATCTCTTTATTATGTCCATTTTCCCTTTTGGTTCAGAAATTGTTTATAAGAAGTAAGGATAGAATGAGTAAAGATGTACAAGCTCAAGTCAGCCTCATGGTGAGTTGTTGATGGCCGAATCTCTACTTTATGAATAAGGCTGCTGTAAAGATGTCCGAATGATCTTGTTGGAAAGTAAAAAGAGTTCAGTCATCAGTGGACTAGGGAAACTAACATTCTCCAGTGGTAATGCTATTGCCATTGGGGTTCACATCTTGTAAGCAAGAGCAGAAAGAGAAATATTCTGTCCTTTCTGGAAATGGGGTCATAAAATAGCATATGTGACCAGAAACCCTTTCCAGCTTCTTCATAACTTCCATCATGGGAAAATGAATGTACTGATTTTTTTATACCTTATTATTATCTTATTTATTGGTTTTGTTTCATTTTCCCCAAACATATCTCCATCAACAAGCATCGATGGCATGGCGATTGAAGTCAGGGATCACTTCACATAACTGGGCTCTACTACCACCAAAAACCTATTACTTCATATGAAAATTGACAAATGCAACATCAAAACAGTAACAGTAATGACTAAATTGATCAGGAGAGTATGAGACAACAGTCAGCCAACCTTGTGCACCAAATAAAAGGCATTCCAGGTATGTGGTCTTAGTACTCTGCTTTACAGCAGCAAAACCTGGACAACATACCTCAAGCAAGTATGGCTTTTGAAACTTTCTAACAAACCCTGATCACTCATTAGTATAGGAGTTAGGAAATTGAACACAGTATTGGTTGTACTAGGACAGGGGACAGCAAACTTTTGGAGAGAGTGGGCCAGTCAGTTAGGCAATGTCTTGGAAGTGGACCATGATATCAAATTTACTATAATAAATTGTCTCAACTTTAGACAGTCCCATCCAGAAGGCTGCCTTGATCTGGAGGTTTAAAGAAAAAACAACAAAGTTAATGTTATATTATTTCAACAAGGTTCCTTATTTTACTGCAGGATTGACAGGATAATTAACACAACTAACAAGAAATGCAAATTCCTTACTACAAACAAAATACAATTAGAAATGGTGAATTATTTAATAAGACACTTGTTTTCTGCTTATCATTTGATAATTTCTCCATATCAGGTGAAATATTTGTCAATGACTGGAGCAAATATCATCCAGGTGGTCATCACCAAACCTTGTTCTTAAATGACTTTTACTATATTTCATTTTTGAAAAAAAGTTGTTTACAATCATATGTACTTCCAAATAATGATACCATCATTTTTTCATTATTCAATAGGCTTTTATATTTTCCACTTGGCAAAACGTATTTCTCGTAGAAGTCAGAAGTGGATTTGGAATTAAATTTTGATTTTAAAAATTTGTTGCATTGTATTTCAATTAACTCCAACTGATATTTTTCTGACACTTTCTCCACAAATGAATTAGACAATTAGTGTCCAAGTGTTAAGATGGTAGGCTGGACAAAAATCCTTTGCAGGCTGGATGTGACCTGGGGTCCGGGGGTTGCCAACCACTGCACTAGGGGTATTTTTGTTCAGCACTGTAACATGTTACAAAACTAAAATATTAACCAGAAAACTCAAGTCATGTTTTAAACTAGACTTGTCAAATCTTGACTCTCTTACAGATGTCATACGTGGCATTCAAGTTGTTTAGAAATGTCTAAACTATCAGCAATATACAACGATTAATTGAAAATGGTTTGAAGAATATGAATCTTTTTGGTTTTAAAGAAGACAATATTCATCAAACCTTTGTAGATAGGAACTGTAGAATCACAAGTACTTTACCAAATAAAGGAAATGAAAACTTCCAATAACAGCTAAAATGGGTAGCATGTGCAACTAGGAGGAAAAATAATTACATAATTAAGATGTTGAGTTTGGCTTGGTTTATTTTAAATGTCAAGCTAATTGGGTTATTTAATGCCAACAAGATTTTGAGAATAGATTTGTATGAATAGAATATGTAATCTTTGTAAGAAATCAGTTTGGAGATCAGGTTTCATTGATGGATTTTGGTAAAGAGGGTTTTTGTTGAGAGTCAAATGTAATTTTTCTTTTTTCAAAAATGTATTGGTGTTTATAATATAAAAATCTATTTTTATACTTTCATAAGTGAACTCCCAAACTGGGGACAAAACACTATTTGACCATAGCTGGGAATCTAACAGGTGCTACCACCATGGGTCAGGGTGGATGTGGTAACAACAGCAATTAAGAGGTAGTTCCATGCTCCTCAAAACCTCCTGATCAGAGGCATAAGATGCTGACTTTACACACTAATATGAGGTGGAAAGATTATATTGAATCAATTACTAGATCTGCTATTATGAAACTTGATTCATTGTGTCATATTAAACAATTTTTCTTGCCACAATCTATCTTACATATTTATAAGCCTACTAATTATTTGTGCATTGAATATTGCTGCCACACCTAGGCTGGTGCTTTTGTTATGTATTTAGAGGTTTTAGATAAAAACCAAAGATGAATCTGCAGTGTTATTGGTTCAGGCCTGTCATCTCAGCTTCAGCTTCCACTGTCATAAGGTAGCTTTTCTGTGTCTTTTCTAGAAATATTTTCATGGTAATTCTTCTGATGGGCTTTCCTTTTTGGTACCTCAATTTTATGAATTTGAATACAATATTAGATTTGCAGTTAGGTCATCATTTTATAGCTGAAATGGTGAGATGGAACCATAAGTTCTATGCTAACAGTTTTCACTTGTGGAATTCTCTTCTGACCTCTTCCTTTCCAGTCAAATTTGATCTCTTCTGACCTCTTCCTTTCCAATCAAATTTGATCTGAAAAAGTTGAAATGTAATTTCAATTATTATCTTTTTAATCCCATTTTTTTTTTTATTGTTCTCTCTCCTTTATAATTTTTTTTCTTCTTCTCATATTTTTTCACAATCAGCAACCACTTGTGTTTCAGTGCTTTGATTGCCCAGCTTCGGTTGGACTATATATATATATATATATATATATATATATATATATATATATATATATAATACATAAAAGGTTAATGGTCAGAGTTGAATCAGACCAGGAAACAGTAGTATTAAAAAGTGCTCAATACACAAAATTTTTTCAAAAAGTCTATTTCTGGTAATATTTTTTCCTTCAAATATCTATTTCTGGTAAGAATTTTCCTTTGCTGGTAATATTTTTTTTTTCTTTCAAAAAATGTATTGGTGGTAATAATTTTTTTTTTTTTACAAAGTATTTCTGGTATTAAAACCTATTTTTACACTTTCATAGTATTTTGACCCAATTTTTGGTGTTAACTATTTTCCCATAGCTGGGACCCTAGCAAGTGCTACCACCCCTGCTTACACTCACTCATTAGCCTTTTTCCTCTTTTTTTTCTTCTTTCTTTTTCTTCTTTTCTTTCAATTGTCGCCATTTGTTGCTATTTGATTTCAGTTATTTTTTTCTATATATGTTGTCGTTTTTAATTTTTGAGCATTCTAATCTTTTCTTATATTCCGTTTTTTACATAAATGACTTTAACACTTAAACGATAAAATAAATATTTACATATATCTTCACTTTGTTATTATTTTGTTTTCTTATTTGGTTTGGTGAAATCTTAAATACTATTAAAGCATTAAATGTAGGAGGCTAGGTTTATAATTAAATTTTTATTTATTATTGTTTGAATTTATGTGAATATTCCTGTACTTATACATGCACACACACATACATGCATGTACGTATATAGATATATATATGTACACATATATGCAGGTGCATAGACAAGCACATGTACACATGTGTCCATGTTTTGTTATTAATGAACTAGTGCTTAAATGGTAAAGTTATTTTTTTCTATTTTTAGAGTATAAATTATGGTTTGAAGAATATTTTCCCCTATTTTTTGTATTATATTTTTGCGAATGGAGATAAACTAAATTATGTTTCTTTCTTTCTTTTTTATTTTTGTATTCAAGTTTGTTTGAATATCTGCTATTCATATATTTTTTGTTTTCATTGAATATTTTTAAATTACTATACTCCATCATAGCTACCCATTGTTATATCAATGTTATTATTATTATTATTGCCCTTTTTCATGCATATATATATATATATATATATATATATATATATATATATATAAAGACAAGAGAAAAACATTTTGCTCTCTGAGAGACTTTATCAAGGAAAATGTAAGGATTTATTTTGTTGCATGAGTTTATATACAAGAACAAGGATGTCATTGGTTTATCAAAGCTTTTAAATTTTAGAACATTCATGAATATTCATCAGGTGGTTGAAAGGTCAATCAAAACATGTTGAGGACACAAAGTAAGCAGGTGATATTCACTTTTTTTACTTTTTTAATCAATGAATATTGTTTAAATTGTGATAAGACTGTTATGGTCTGGGATCAATGTATGTGCTGTACATCTTCAAAAACATGAAGTAATAGATTTAACAATTTTTTTTTTATTTTTTAACATTTTTGTGGCTGTGTATTTTGCCTTGAGAAAGTAGTAATTCTTTTAGGGAAGGTGAGATTGGAAAGAATATATATATATAAGGATATATATATATCATATATATTATATATATATATATATATATATATATAAGGAAACATCTATCATTTTAAGAAAAAGCAATAACGGTGGAAGTTTATTTTTTTGAGAAACTGTTTTAATAAAAGATTTTCTAAATGTCAACTAATGCTGTTTTTTCAATAAATACTGAATATTTCCATGTGGAAATGGCTAATTTTGCCATCTCTATTATGAATGTGAATGCCAGTGTAATACTGTGTTACACTTTTTCAATTAAAGGGGCACAACTCTTTAACTTTCAATAGCTCATGTTACAGAAATATTGCATTCCCAAGTTTTCATTACTGCAATTGTTTTCAGTGATTCTTTTACATAATTTTTGTGACAAATTTTTTTGTATGATGATTTATACAACTTGGAAATAAATTTGAGAATAATTAAAATTAATTGCAAAATCCAGCAAAAGTTACTCATGAAATAAAAATAAGTGTTTGTATGGAAAGTAAGGACTTATGCACATCAAACTGTCTTTAAATTAAGTGGTGACAAAAGAATCATTGTTGAACTTTTTTAAGGTAAGCCTAAATATTAATACAATACTTAAATGCAGTGATCAATTTTGAGTTCTTTTGTAGTTTATTGTTGCCTATTGCATATGGCAGCAGTATACCTCACCAAAATAAATCTCTTTTAACAGAGGACCAGACTGCAATCAAAAGAGCCAAGGCTGCAGTGGGGAAAAGAAAAACCCATGCAAATAAAATCCAAGATCAAATGACAGCCAGGAGAGCTTCCAAAGCTGAGAATATGCAAAGACTTAGATGCAAACTAAAGAATCAATCAAGAAACCTCTGCAGGAGCCAGCTTAAATGCTGCCTGATTGGGTGGCTTTTAAGCTAGTTATTATATAAAAACAGGAAAAGTTAATAAAAAAATATATGAAAAATTCCCTATCTGTAGCCTTTTAATTAATCATATATTAATTAAGGATTGCTGTCTGAGTTTTTGTTTTTTTTAAGCGTTTCACCCCAAGCAAGGCAGGAAGCCACTAGCATGCAAGGGGTACAGAGAGTTGGAACGAGAGCAAATAGGAGTGATAGAGGAGAGGATGAAGAGAAGGATAGGGGATAGATCAGGGCATCTGGAGATGTTAATTGACATTACATTTGAATAGTTGAATAGCTATCAGGGAAACAGGAAGAGAGGAGGGAGTTCCACAGGCGAGAGGTGTGAGACATGAAGCTACTGGAGTAGAAGAGATGGCTACATTTAACAGTTTCGACAGTGAAAGGGTGTGAGCGAGTGTAGTTACCATGAAAGTATTTGTAAAAAAGACAGAGGGAGGCGATGACACGTCTGTGAGAGAGTGACTGCAGGGAAATTAATCAGTCTATTGACTGACAGATTACAAGCTGAATTTTGATCTAAAATTTTCACTGTATAATGTTTGATATATGGGATCTTTGAAGAAGTTTGGGGTTAAATATATGAACAAAGAAGGTGATTATGTTAAAGAATGAGTATTTCTTGGATAAGATAAATGTTTTTGCATCAGTAAGCTATGGACTTATTGACCACACACACTCACACACTTTTTAAATTTTATTGTAATTCTCAACTAGCTGACTGTGTAAATTGGCTAGCTTATACTGAGTAGCATTATCACTTATCGTTAGAACTCTCTTCTCTTTACTTGTCAGAGTCTAATGTCCTTATCTCCCAAATGTTAATATCATTATTAGAACCAAAAGCACAAAAACAGCTTCTGCTATTTTATCAGCAATCTATATTTAAATGGCCATTGACCTTTCCATACTTTAATGATATTATTTCCTGAAATTGAATTCTGGGTAATAGAGTCGCATGCAACTTGAGAAGAGAGAATTTGCATCCAGAACACTGCTCATTGGTGAAGTCAAAGCACTTCAGATATATTCTGAAAGCATTTAATAATAAATTTGACTTGCAAGAAAAAAAGCAGCAACAGGCAACCATTAGTCATTGCTATATTCTCAAATATTACAAACTGTAAATTGAGCAAAAAATGCAAGCTAGAAAAGCCCAAGTCATCAACCATTAGCCCTATCCTCTACAAGCCTAGTGGGTTATTGTTCATGAATTTTGTGAGTTCAATCCCTGGGATGGGTAGTGTGTACTTGAACTCAGTGGAAATGTCTGAGTAACAACTGAGTAGTTCTATAAATAAGGACTAGATGAGATATCCCTAGACGTAGGCAGCAGAATGAGAACAGTCTACTCCCATAGATAAAGGGTTCAGTTCAGAATTCTCTGTAGGTTACTTGATCAACAAACATCTGATGAAGCCTGGAAAGCACAACAGCCAAAACATGACAACATAAAAGATGAGAACAATAATCTGGATGTAAATATTATAAATATTATATATTATATAATTCTCTTTAACTTAAAAGATGAACAACATTCCTGAGGACGGCTTGAGTTAAATATTTTTTATTTCATTACATTTTTACAATGTATTTACTTGTATTTATTTTTATTTGTATCTGTTTAATTAAATGTAATCAACTTGCATTTCATAATAACAGTGATATTATTCTCATCATTTTGGAAAGCTCCACAAATGTTATAACAAAAAGGGTATTCAGGTTTAAGACAAGTCATCAACAGAAATATTTATCCTTCTCCATATGATACAGAGGCTGTTTCTACAGTAAAATTTCTCCACTGCAAGGAATTTAGGAATGATGAAATTAGATTTTAGACAAGTCTTCTTTTATTTGTTCTGTCAAAAAATGACAACAATATTCAAGTAATTTTGCAGTTGCATTGTAATTTGATATTGCTTTGTGTTCTCTTGTTTACATTCAAGATACCCTGACTATTAATCTAAACAAATAGCATTCTTGTTGGAAATTAAAATTAAAATAATAAAAATAAACATTTTGTCATATTTACATATGTATATTTTTGTTGATACACTGTATTTTATTTTAAAATTATAAAATAATGTATACAAGTGTCAAAATTTAACAGATGCTTTGATTGCTCGTTTAATGATTTTTTTAGCAGATGTTTTAATTATCGTCTGTTCTTAACTTTGCAGGACAAAGGAAGAAAGGGTTACTTATTTGTTTACTTTGCCTATATGGTCTTTTCATGAATCATCTGGGTTTAGCCAAAACTGAATTCACACCTAGGAGTGTTTTTCGCAGGAGGTTTTTTGAAGCATGCCTAATAGGCAGATACGTCACATAGGGAGAGGGTGGATGTAGCCATGACAACTTAGCTGTGACTAAAAATTAAGTCGTGATCAAAGAATGCTGTTTTTTTGTAAGCATAAAATTACATTTTATATCTACAGCTGAGTTTGCTGAAAATTTTTTAGAGTTAAATCAAATTTACAACACATTTTTAAAATCCCTAATGATGTTTGAAACTGTTATAAAAATTTTAACAGTTAAGAATAAGATGAAAACATCTGACTTTTCTTTTCTTTTCGGCTGCTTGTAAATACAAAAATCACTTTTTTATATATTTCCTGTTAAATGGTTGGGAAAATTCTCATAGCACTAAAAAAAAAAAAAACATTATTAGTGCAATTTCATGTGGTTTTTATTGTAAATAAAGTTTGTCTTTCTAATTTCCATGAACTTTGAGTGTTGTCATCTGTTTCTTTCACTATATTGTTTACACGGAATGTTGTTAACCATCATACTGGACTTATTCCCAAAAAAGAGAAATTTCACGATAATACACTACCAAGTTTCCCCAGCTTTATTTGGTTGTTTCTAGTATTATCTTCCCAGTAAATGTTTGAGAATACAAGCGGTCAACTTTTAACTTGAG
The DNA here is from genome assembly GCA_963932145.1 of Acanthosepion lycidas. Lineage (NCBI taxonomy): Eukaryota > Metazoa > Mollusca > Cephalopoda > Sepiida > Sepiidae > Acanthosepion > Acanthosepion lycidas. Next base: position 73,538,076 of record OZ010611.1, read on the forward strand.
TTATAAAGTCACTAGAAGATAAGTTTTTTGGCTTGCAATTGAATTTGTGGGGAGATTCTCCTCTACTTGACCCCTCCAGTTGAATGGATGGATGGACAGTGCAAAATACTTGGTGTATGGTCAAGCTTTGATCTCCAACCTGAGAACTTGTAAGTATTGAAAAAAGTTAATTTGTGATTGCCAGGCAATCTTTCCATAAGCATATACACTTTGTATATTGTAGTGAAAGAAATAATCAGGTACCCTGAAAAAAAATTCGTGTTTTGTGTGCAATCTGCCGAAGAAAAATTACCAAAAAGTAGTCAGCAAAAATCTACATCAATGACTAGAAGCTATGCTAATGTTCTTCCCTCCCCTGAATGGCGTGACCAATCAGAAAATTCTCTCGGTGAACAGAAGTCGTTGTTTTTCGCTTATAAAAGGAGATGATTTTTTTTTTTTTTTGAGCTGTGAGACGAACACGCGTTGTTGTTGGCGAGAAGTGAAGGTTGGATTTGTGACCCCATTTTGTCGTCTCTACGGTGTGTGTTGGACTGTTACGTCGGACTATCGTGTGAACTGCAATTTGGCTACAAGTGTTGCGGCCGAGAAACAAGAAATCTATTGCTGTTGCTACGATCAGTTGACAGTCTTTTCTTTACCCCAACAAGCTATTTCGGCATTGGACAATCTGTGGTTGAATGGATCGAAAAAGTGGAACTGGTCTGCGAATTATGCGAGATCACGAAGATTGAACGGATTCTTCCACTGCGATTGAAAGGCGGTGCCCTTGCTGTGTATAGGCAGCTGAGCAAAGAACAGAAAAGTGACATTGAGCAAATAAAGCACACTCTACTAACCACGTTTGGAACTGACCGGTTCGTGGCCTACGACCAATTCCAGGCGCGGCCTCTGCGACCTGGCGAGACAGTAGACGTATATTTGGCAGAATTAAAGAAGCTCGCTGTTCCAATTGCACCGCTTCCTGAAGAATGGATGACCTGTGCCTTCGAGTCTGGATTGCCTAGTCATGTTAAGCAGATACTCGGAGCATCATCCAGAATGGAAGACCTGACGCTCAATCAATTGTTGACCAGAGCCCGTGCTATCATAATCGATGAAAAAGAGGCTGATGAACCAGTGGCCACAGTTGTTCAACCAATTGAAGTCAAAGAAGGTCCGACCCGAGGCATCCGTCGCCATGGCGATGTCACCTGCTATCGGTGTTATGGGCCAAATCATTTTGCCGCTATCAACGCGAAGAAATGCGCAGCGGGTCAACGCGAAAGGTACGTCCCGATCTACGATGTTTCCAATGTCATAAAGTAGGTCATATTGCCTCTAAGTGTCCGGGAAGAATGGGGGACGCGACGTCAGCGCCGGTCTCTTCCCCGCACCGAGCATGAAAGAGGCGCTCCCTGTGATTAAGGTGCGCATCAATGGAATAACGCGTACCGCTTTAATAGATTTGGGCTGCTCTCGGTCACTCACGAATGGTTCGATTTGCCGACAGTGGAGCAGACAAAAGATGAACGTACTAACGGCTGATGGAAAGGCTCTCAGAAGCCGGGGAGTTGGAAACATCAAACTCAGTATCAATAACGGTGATCCCGTCACAGCCAGTGTGTTGGTCATGGACAGCACGTTATTAGGTTTCGATCTGCTCCTTGGGATGGACATTATTAAGGATCTGGGCGGCGTACGCATTACAGAGGCGGGCGAAGTCAAGTTTTCTGATCTGTCCATCTGTGCTACTTTGAAGATCAACGAACCCGACTTTAGTGCAGAGTTCAACCAAAGGACGAAGACATGGACAGCATTTTCAAAATGGTCGGAAAATAACCCACCAGAAAAGCTCCAGGACCGAGTGTCAGAATATTCGGTGCCCGAACGCGTCAAGGAAGAATACCAGCGCGAATTGCAGGTGCCGCTGGACAATGGATGGCTGACTCCGTATCCTGAGGAAGAGCTTGGTCCCACAAGAGGCCTCATCCCGTTGATGGCAGTGGTACAAAAGAACAAGTGAAAGGTGCGCCCTTTACTAGATTAAAGAGAACTGAACGAACATGTAGACACATACACAGCTCATGCTGATGTGTGTGCACAAAAATTGAGAGAACGGCGAACGAAGGGATCCAATGTCTTTGTGTTGACCTACGAAAGGTCTACTTGCAGGTACGCGTGCATCGGTCACTGTGGCCATTTCAGACGGTGATCCTTAATGGGAGGAGATATTGATTAACCCGAATAGGATTTGGACTCAATGTAGCGCCGGCCATCATGAAAGCCATCGTAGATGCTGTGCTATCCAAGGATGAGACAATTCATCAAGCGACGTCAGCTTACATTGACAACATCTACATCAACGAAACCTTAGTGCCAGCTGCACAGGTGAGAAAGCATCTTGCTGACTTTGGGCTCGAATGTAAGAACCCAGAACGACTGGAGGATGGTGCTCGTGTGCTCGGCTTGCAGGTCTGGTGGGGAGCACAACGTGCTTTACTGGAAACGTGGAAGCGAGCTCCCGGATATTCCCAGACACATGACACGACGCAGCGTGTTTTCGTTATGTGGAAAGCTGGTGGGATATTTTCCCGTGGGCAGGTGGATCCGCATTGCAACTGCATTTATTAAACGTAGGGTGACTGCTGTCACTTCCGGCTGGGATGACACAACAAATGATGCTCCCCTTAGACACATGATAGCGGAAGTCATTACTAGGGTGCATCAAGACGACCCCGTACGTGATAAATGGTGCGTTGACGGATGTGAATTTAACGTCTGGGTCGACGCAAGCTCCCTTGCAACAGGAGTGTCTCTTGAAGTAGGTGAAACTGTCGTGGAAGATGCGTGTAGGTTGCGTCTAGCGAAGGATATACAACATATCAACCTGTCGGAATTAGACGCCGTTATCAGGGGAGTAACCGCGGCCCTTCAATGGAATGCAAAGGTGTTGCATTTATTCACGGATTCCGCATGCGTGTATAAGTGGATAGCAGACACTCTTACGGGGAAGGCCAGGATACGTACAAAGGCTGCGAGTGAGATGCTCATTCGAAGGCGGCTAGACACGCTGGGAAAGTTGGTAAGTGAATACCACTTATCCGTAAATATACAGCTAGTCAGATCACATCAGAACAAGGCCGATACTTTAACAAGGGTACCCCCAAAATGGCTTGACGCTATTAACAATGAAGTAGAGCCGGTAGGACATGTCTGTGTAACATCAGCGAGTAACCGTAACTCAGATTTACTAAAATCTGTGCATTGCCATAGTGGACATCCCGGTGTAAAACGGACCCTATATTTTGTGAGGCAGATTTATCCTTCCGTATCCAAAGCTGCTGTCAGGGCAGTGGTCAGGGAATGCAAGGGGTGTCAGTCCATCGACCCAGCACCTGTGCAATGGCAAAAAGGACAAGTAAGTGTGAGCAAGGTGTGGCACTGTGTTGGAATGGACATCACCCATTATAACGGACATCACTATTTAACCCTGATTGACTGTGGCCCAACCCGGTTCACTATTTGGCGACGTCTGCGTCGACAGGATTCCGCAAGCGTCATTGACCACTTGGGGTCATTGTTCTTTGAACGTGGACCTCCGACGGAACTCCTCATGGACAACGACACTGCATTCCGAAGTGGACTATTCAAAGATTTTTTGGATTCGTGGGGAGTACACCTCAGATTTCGCTGCGCATATGTCCCATCAGGAAATGGCATAATCGAGCGATGTCATTGGAGCATCAAAAGAATCGCTGCTAGGAAGCAGTGTTCCATAATGGAGGCGGTGTATTGGTACAATGTTACTCCGAGAGACAATAATGTATCACCCTCAACTGCGCCAACCAACATGATTTATCAGTACAAAGTCCGGTATTGACGCGTTTAACCGAACGGATTAAAGAACGTGCACCGTATGATTTGGGCGATCGCGTGTGGGTAAAAGCTCCACTTAGCCGGTGTACAACTCGGTACCGGGTGGGGCATGTCACTGGAGTAAGTAACTTGCACTCTGTGCTGGTTGATGGCATACCAAGACACATCAAGGACTTGCGTCGCTATGTAGGTACAGATACTTCAACAAGTGACACTAGCAGTGAGTGCTCAGAAAGTGAACAAATAATTACCATTGGAGGTAGGGCTAGCACCTCTTCAGATGGCGAAGACTCTGTGCGTGAGGTTGTCAGACCAGAAGAATCCTCAGAAGAATCTTCAGAACATTCTTCAGATGGCGAAGACTCTGTGTGTGAGGTTGTCAGACCAGAAGAATCCTCGGAAGAAGAATCTTCAGAACATTCTTCAGATGGCGAAGACTCTGTGTGTGAGGTTGTCAGACCAGAAGAATCCTCGGAAGAAGAATCTTCAGAACATTCTTCAGATGACGAAGACTCTGTGCGTGAAGTTGTTAGATCAGAAGGATCCTCAGAACATAACACACAATCTCCTCCAACAGTCGCCCCGCTCCGGAGAAGTTTAAGAATAAAGAGGCCTGCCACGAGTGTCACTTATGTGACAGGGGGGAGTGTAGGAAAAGAGATAATCAGGTACCCCGAAAAAAAGTTTGTGTTTTGTGTGCAATCTGCCGAAGAAAAATTACCAAAAAGTAGTCAGCAAAAATCTACATCAATAACTAGAAGCTATGCTAATGTTCTTCCCTCCCCTGAATGGCGTGACCAATCAGAAAATTCTCTCGGTGAACAGAAGTCGTTGTTTTTCGCTTATAAAAGGAGATGATTTTTTTTTTGAGCTGTGAGACAAACACGCGTTGTTGTTGTTGGCGAGAAGTGAAGGTTGGATTTGTGACCCCATTTTGTCTTCTCTACGGTGTGTGTTGGACTGTTACGTTGGACTATCGTGTGAATTGCGATTTGGCTACAAGTGTTGCGGCCGAGAAACAAGAAATCTATTGCTGTTGCTACGATCAGTTGACAGTCTTTTCTTTACCCCAACACCACATATCTACCCACCTAATCCTTTAAAAACTCAATACTTTCACTCTTATGTGCAACAGTCACGGAAGGGTCTGACATATGCGTTCCCAGGCTTAGAGACTTTTCTACTTAGTAACAGCATGGTAGCATTAACAAAATTGTTGAAATTATGAGAATAATTTTTAATGTGCCATAAAAATTTAAAAATAAATATTTATCACATATATACATATGTTTAGCTGTAATTTCTGCAAGTCTGTTATCACGTGACCCCTTAAAAGGGCCAGCTCAAGATACTGGAAACTCTGCCAGTCACTCGGTGTGCCATCAAAGCCAAAGGGGCCATCATGCTGCCATGTCATGTGTTTGTGATCTTCCAAAACTATAGCTTATTGCAGTCATCCATGACTCAAGACTTGCAAAAAAGATAAGTGAAGAAAATGAAAAGATTTTCAGATCTAAAGGCTAGAAAAATCTTTTAGGTAGGATAATGAATGTTTTCTTTAGCTTGTATTAGGTTGGTGCAAAAATAATGTCATTTTCTCACATATGTTATTATGTGAGAAAACGACATTATTTTTGCACCAACCTAATATTAAGTTGTATTTTGTAATAAATTCGTTATTCTATATTTTCTGTTTTTCTGCTTGTGAAAATTTTTATAAAAATTATGCTTGCAGAAGTTCAGGTTGCCCAGAGTGGCAGTAACTGTAGGACCATCACTGCCCTTTAGGGTAAGGAAACAGCCATTTTTTTCTGGTGAAAGAAGCAACACAGTAATTATATGTTCCCTTTTACTACTGAAATTCTCTAAGACACTGTGTATCATTTTTTGTATTTTTCAAATCCTACCTAATCTTTATTGTTTCTGTTTGAAGAATTTTCTTTGTTCGTGTATTTCTTGGAAATGTATTTTGTTTATTCATTTCCTCTTTTGAAAGAAAAAAATTGTTAGTTGTTTCTAGTTTCCATGGTATATTTTCTAAATAAAAGGCTAACATTTAGTATGAAGTGTGGACCTTTTCCATTGAGACCAGTAGTCAGTTACATGATACACCAATCTAGTTGAGCTCTGCTTAGAGATTTTTCGTACACAAGGTTCCCAGGATGTATTACAAGACCTGTTGCCTCCATCCTTCTAGGACAGTCTAAGGATACCAATTATTGATATCTATAGGCCTACCTGATGGTTACATTTCTTTGGTTGGCTGTATAATCAAAGAAAAAAATAATTTACTTGCAAATGAATAATCCTTCTAACATGAATGTCTGAGGGTCTACACTGTGAAGACTGGCATCTTTGAAACTCATCTGATGTCAAGAATAAAAAGAGTAAAGATGATTTGAATGGTGTGCTTGAGCTGACAAAAGGAGAGTATTCCTTTCTTTTGTCTTGTCCAGATTGAAATGCCTAAATAATGATGAAGCACATCTCTAATCTGTCAGATGTTTCAAAGTACCCTTTGAGGTGACAAAGATGCTTACTGTGTAGATATCTTGTAGGCTATAGAATTCACATACATGCACTGGAGGTTTTGAGGAGAGTGAAACCACTTTTTAATTGCTGTTGTTTCCAGGTTCACTCTGACCTGGTTTGGTAGCACCTGTTAGGATCCCATCTATGAGCAAATAGGGAACTGCCAAACAAAAACCAACAGTACATTTTTATAGTAAAATTACCAACAATACATTTTATGATCCACAAAATATATATCTAAAAACACTGCAAGTATAAAATTATGTATAAAATATCTGTAGTTGAAACCATAAAATTACATACAAAATAGAGGGTGCGATGGATAAATTGTCATCTAAATTATGCAAAAATGAAACTAACACTGATATCTCATTTTAACAGATATATTTACCAAATTTGCACAAAAATATTGTGAAATACTAAAGAGTAAATTTATTCAATGAAATCCCAATTGGCTTCAACCTCAGCCTCTAGACGTATTCAGAATCTCCTTCTATTCTTCTGGATGGTCTTCTTATTCTAGTTGGTGTATGCTGCCATAATCCTTGCCTTTAGTTTATCTTTGGTATTACAAAGAGTTGATCTCTTGCTCAACTGCACCCAACACATAATAGTCTAGGGAGTTCGGTGGGCAGATGTAAGAGGTGATGTGGTCGCAGAAAATGACTGGGTTCTCCTGTTGTTTGGTATGGTGCAGAGTCCTGTTGCCAGACACAGGGTCTTCCAGTAGCCACCCAGGACAACACTACCTCCCAAATACTTGATGTAGGTCTCTGTGTTGAGTCTTGAGTCTAAGGCCCTGTGGGAAGATGAATGGAGGCATAACGTTGCCATCACTAGTGATGATTCCAAATACCATGATTTTAACTGGATATATCATCCAACTCTTTCTGAATCATTTGACACCCAAATCACTCTGAAATGTTCATCTTGGAGCTTCTGGTGTGAATGCCAATCAGTACAGCATACCGTTTCCAAATTTCTGGTGGAGTGAATTATGTCATGATCCCCTTTCTCTCACAGATGCTGCCCAACTGACCCTATTATACTGTGCAGTTGACAAAATCAAAAACAAACAACATGCATGCCTAAAATGAAACATATAAAAGGGTGACAATTTACCCATCGCACTCTGTATTTAGATTTTAGCATTAAATAACGCATAGATGTTGACACGTCACCATACAAAACCAACATGAAAGAACTCTTTCATGGTGTTAGTCAATACAATATCTAACAATTTCAAACTGTATTCCAAAATATAACTTCAACAAAGCTACAACACAAAATGTTCATATCACTGCCCCTAGTAATCATGTCTATACAAACATGTATAGGCACAAATGCTGAATATCAACTACCATGTATTCAATTGTGAAAGTCGAATAACATATATTATATTTTTATTACTTCAAAGTTCCCAAGAAAGTTAAATTTCGACATTAAATGACACATATGCCGTTAAAAAAATCAATCAGTTTATAGTTAAGATCAGAGTGGACAGAGAGGTGTTTTCCTTGGAATTAAATGAATGTTGGGTAAATGTATCATATTTGTGTTGAGTGAATAGGGCTAACTCAGACTGGGATTTTGAAGTGTTTGGTTAGGGATATTATTCTTGTGAAAGGTTTGTCAGACTATTCCACTTAAGGTAGAGTTAAGTTTTGTTTTACTTTAGTCAAAGCTAGTTGAACTTAGATCCCAGAAGAACCATACAGTAAAACAACTTTATGTTATATGCATTTTCTATAAATATAATTTCAAATCACGAAAGTGATTTTTACATTATTTCCTTCTACACATGAAATCGTAAATATGAATAGAGAATATATATAAATATATATTACATATATATATTTAGAATTCTTTTGTTTACATCCTGGTATTTTTGGGAAGGTTCCAGCTTCTGAAAGAATGCCAGGATGTAGACAAAGGAATTTTAACTATTGCTTCTTGATAATGTCAAAAGTACTTGAACAAACAATGGTAAAATATGAACTTCACACATTTTATCCACAATTTTGAGCACAATACTCAACACTTTATTTGAAAATTGGAAAAATATAATGGAAAATTAAACACACAGACCTTGGTTCTTTTTAATCAAATGTGTTTGGCTATATATATAGTGTGGAAATTGTAAGACAAAATGAAAAAATTGCCTTAAAATTTCCTTAATACTGTTCTTTATATATAAAAATATATATCATTATCCTATATATATATATGTATATATATATATATATATATATATATATATATAATCATTTATTCGAAAATTATAACACAAATATGTTAGAAAATCAAAAATAAATGTTATAAAATAAAAAGTGATTTTATAACATATTTATCTTATGCTTTGTACTGAGCACTTTTTTAAGAATAGTATTTGTTGGTTATTGGAATTTATTCTGTATACACCAATCCTATACTTGGATATATATCTATATCTATATATGTATATATAGATAGATAGATAAATAGATAGATTGGTTAATAAAACAAGGTAAATGAAAGGGTACCAATATAATCAGTATGATAAACATTTATTAAATATTATTTATTAACTATATGTCAGAAATGAAGCACCGAGAGAAAGGCTTTAAAGTTTGAAATTTTCGGGCATAGCTGTGTCCTTCATCAAGGAATAAACAGAGAGATGGGAATTACTCCCCAACAGATGTTTTTGTAGATAGTGAATTTTCTGGTCGAAATCATATTGTTAGGAAAAACCTGATCTCTGTCTGATTCCTTGACATATATATAGAATAACGATATATAAATTTTTATATATCAAGAACAGTTTTGGATGAAAGATATATGACAAAGTGGCAAAAGTATTTGTGTGATGCATTTCATCTCTTAGAACTTCATCAAACTGGGTTTGTCTATGCTGATGTGACTATATATATATATAGTATTAGTATAAAACTGTTTATGAAGCCAAAATTACTGTTTTTTTCAGTGGTTTTCTCATAAAAACGCATTCAAGGCAAGCAGTCTTTGTGATAGAGTGATGAATATTGAAGACAGGGGGAGAAGCATTAATAGAATTAATATAGAAAAGTTGTTTTTTTTCACTTAACTCATGTTTACTTCAGATTTTTGTGCTTAGGTGTAAACACTCATCAGAACAGTCCAAATCTTTGAAGTAAACATGATATACATACATACATACGTACATACATATATATATATATATGTATGTATCAAATAGACTCTCCTATCAGTTTCGACATATGAGGATCTTACAACTTAACCAATTGATTCAGTTATGAATTTTGTGCGATAATCTTAAGTGGCACTTAAGACCTGCTAGTGATTTGCAAAGGAAGCTGCAGATGGAGCAAGAGTGAGGATTGTTGGATGAGGTCACTGTTAAATTGGCTGACCTTTTAGATCTTGCTCTCGCTTCTTAAAGACACTTCAGATTAACAGATTGAAGACTGCTGAGTCCACTAAAACACGTCGATCTCCACTCTACCCGCTCCAAGGCTAAGCACTTGAGGATGTTATGAGATATATTGACAGCAGACAATTTGCTCTTCAGTTTGTCTTTGTATCTAAGCCATGGGAATGCTACATTCCTGTAGCTCTGATCTGACTCACTGTACATTAGGATCTTGGGTATCCTGTCATCAGACATTCTTAAAACATGATGAATCCACCGCAACTGAGACTGTATGAGGAAAGACTCGATTCCTCCAATATTACACCTACATTGTATGTCCTGTCTTGAAGGCTAACTCCACAGATGGCATGCAGACAGCTCTTATGGAATACATCCAGCTGGCGTATATGGTATCTGTATGGAGTCCACAACTGAGCCATACAAAAGGATGGCAAGGACAACAGCTCTGTAAACCCGAATTTTTGTATCCAATCAGATACCCTGCTCATCCCATAAGCCATAGCAAAGTTTGCCAATAGCACTGGTAGCCTTAGCAATCTGATGCATGATTTCATCATCTAAAGATCCACTATAGTTGACTTTGCTACCAAGATAGGTAAAATTCTTTATATAGTTCAGGGCTTTGTCTTCTACTTTCAATAGTCTCTCTGAAAATTTGTAGACTGGTGATTTTTGTTTCACACCACAGAGTTGCTTCAGAGTAGGACAAGGTTGGTGCACTACTTTATGCTAAGTATAAGACCAAAGGTTTTACATGCAGTAGAGAAACAATTTAGTAAATATTGGCAACAAGAGCAGCATCATCAGCAACCAACAAATCACGGATAATTCATGTACAAAGGTAAGTCTTGGCTTTGAAGTGCTGATGATTGAAGAATCTACCAGTTGTTTGAAACTGAAACTTGCGCCACTCTCTGTGTCTGCAAATGTATATTTCAGCATCACCAAGAAGAAAAGGGCAAAAAGGACTGTAGCCATGACACAACCTCTTTGGTGCCGTTTGTGACATCAAAGGATTCTGACATCATACCATCAGATACGATATTAACTTTCATTCTTTCATGAAAGGAGATGATGACCTTTAGCATGTTTTCTGGAATGCCAACTTTCCTCAAGACTTGCCAAAGAGTCTCTCGTCATGTCCACAAACACCATGTACAACTCCTGATTTTTCTCACAAACATTCTCTGCAACTTGACAAAGAGAAAATATCATGTCAATGGTGCCATGACCCAACCAAAAACCAAACTGCAATTCAGGATAGATGTCGTCAACAAGGTGTATAATGATTCTGTTTAGGATCAGTCTAGCTGGGATTTTGCCTGCAATTGAAAGGAGTAATATCCCCTGATGATTATCACAGACACAGCTGGAACCCTTGTTTTTGTAGAGGTATTTGATAGAGGTATCTTTATAATCCTGTGGGACACAGCCTGCCTTCCACATCTCCACGAAAAAAAAAAAAAAATATATATATATATGTTTCAAATTATTAGCGAGGTGACACACTTTCATCCCATCCAAAAACTACTGGTTGGCATTTAACAAAATTATCAGAGAAAGATACATGTATATACACCTACTCTGTAAAAAGGAACAGAAGTTACAGTTATTTACCTAATTTACTTAAATTATTAGTGTGTCAAATTATTAATGAGGTGTAATAAATAACACTTTAATTGCTTCATTTACAGATTTTTATGGATACATGCATTATCTAAGATGAAATTAAATTGAAATAAAAATGTACACAGTATCCAAAAAGGATCGTGGATTTCGTTAATATGAGATATGTGATCCTTTTTTTAAAATGACTTGGTAAAGGCACTGATCCATCGAACATGTCAATTTCTGGATCTCCTCTGATGTAATTTCACGTGATATGTTGAGCATTTCCTTGTTTCTAAATTGGCATCCATTCTCAAAAACAAATCGCTTCAGAATGCTCCACAAGTTTTCGATTGGGTCTAAATCTGGAGAATTGACCTGCCAATTCATCTTCCGAGCTCCACAGAAGCCTAATTTCTGCAGGTACTCTGTAGTTTTATGCATTGAATGTAAGGGAGCATTATCATGCATAAATATGATGATTCTCCTGAAGGTGATTCTTGGCTTTTTTAGCCAAGATTCGAAGTGCTCTTTGCTGGAGGCTATATAAGCATCTGATGTTATTTTCAAACTGTCAGAAACTCTCCACAGACCTACCATGATGCCACCAATAATACCAGTCCAAATAGTAACATCTCCTCCTTGTTGGTGTGTTAAGCATTGATGATGATCTTGTTCATTTATGATCCAACCTTTGTTCTAACCATCAGGGCCATCAAGTGTTGCATGACTTTCAAACACATTTGTATGTGTACTTTTGTCAATCAAGGTTTTCTCACTGGTCTCACTAATGTCCAAAACTTTTTCAGATGATAGTGAGTACTTCTGGACACTGTTGCTTCTCCAATGCTCCTGAAAAATGCTCTACTGGTTAGGCCTGGGTTATTTTCAGCTTCATGTTTCATTCTTGACAAAGAATGTCAGGAAACAACTCATGAGAGACAATTAGTCCTCTTACGTAACTTTGTAAAAGCTTCAACAAATCTTTTCACAGTTTGGTGATATTCTCCAATTATTTTGGATACTTCCAATGTAGATTTGCCATTGGAATGTTCAGATATTAGCACATATTCCAACATGACTGCAGTAAAAAAAAAAAAAAAAAAAGAAAAAAAGAAAGAAGCTTATACTAGCCTGTAGATTAATCCAGCCTTGCTTAAACCCGGCTATTTTGAATTAAGAATTTTCCTTTTCCTAAAATGTCAACTGAGGCAAGAGAACCTAGATTGCCCTGCTATATCATTTTCAGTTGGGTGAGAGGGTAACTAGATTCATGCCTTTCCCCATTAGTACAAAATGAATTTGGTTTGCTTACATTATTTGAACTGTTATCCTCATCTTCGTTGCCATATTCACATTTTGGCCATTGTACACTCTGGCCTTCTTTAGATGATTAGAATTTTGAACCAAACAATTTACCAGGGTAGATTGTTCTAGTTCTATGAGCCATGCTTCTTCCAAATATCTGTTATTTCTTTAATTCAACTCTCCAAGTATTGAACTCACAACTCTTTGGGTCTAGTCACTGTATCTAACCGACATATTTAGCCACTGGGCTATGTCCCCTGGTGGACATCTGTCTATAAATTTCTGGGACTTATAAACCTAATGTCACAGCATCGTTTTTTTACCAGTCCTCATATTGAAATTTTTCTGTTATTATTATTGCATTATTTTTACCAGAGCTTATATTGCAATTTTTTGTTGCTATTCATTGCTTTTCTTTTCTCTAACACTCCTTATTACTGGTTCCCATATTGTATTCATATCTATGCTTGTCCAGCTCAGGTGATTTCTGTGGCCTAGCAAATGTGCTGATTCCTTAAGTTTTCATATTTTCCAGTGATGCTCTCTGTTTATTATTTCAACCTCATACCACAGGGGGAGGTGATCACCCTTTTCTCTCCATATGTGGTCAGCTACACCTGATTTTTCTATTTCCCCTTGTGTTACTGCTTTACAATGTCCTTGCAGTCTTACCTTAAGGGGGTAGCCTGTTTCTCCTTTGTATTTCCTATCTTAACTATTAGGTTGGTGCAAAAATAATGTCGTTTTCTCACATATGTTACTATGTGAGAAAACGACATTATTTTTGCACCAACCTAATACATGGGATGGCATACACACAATCCTCAGTCATATTTTCCTCTATGGGGAGGTCTTACTCAGAAGAGGTGTCTGCGAGGTGTTGAACCACTTTTGAAGATTGTCCTGCTATTATATGGCATGTGGAACTAGAACAATCTACCCCAGTGGATGAAATAAAGGGTTCAGTTTGAAATTCCAATTACCTGAAGAAGGCCAGAGTGTACAACGGCCAAAACATTGTGAGTATGGCAATGAAGATGAGGATAGCAGTTTGAATAGCGTAAATAATGTAAATAATCATAATACCTCATCTCAGAGATATAGACAGAATTTAGTCTGTCATTTTTGTAATGACCATTATGTCACCATACATCTATTAGAATCAAACAATAACTGGAAAAATTAAATTAAAGACTAGAGTTTCATAGACGGACACTTCAGCAATCGCTCCATCCATTCGCCAGGAGATACCAGCAATTATTTTTCATCACTGTTTAAAGCTTCTAATAATAGTCAGGGTTTAACAGAATATACTATTTTTCCTGGTATGGGCAAACTAGCAAAGCAATAAAGAAAAACTACAATTTATAAAATAACTGATAGAATATTTGAGTGTTATTTTTTCCTTCAGGGATTAAAAAGAAAGAACTTATAAAGACAATCATAGAAGTCAATGTATAGTAAACACTAAAACTGTACATTTTAACAACAATTACAGCCAAAATGGCAACTGGTTATAACATCTCATTGTAGCATTTGGAAAGATCTTTTGGAAACTAAAAAAGTGGGATTATCCCTGTGCAACAATCTTCCCTGTTTAAATAATAAAAATAATAATAATAATGATAATAATGCTCTAGTTACTGTACCAATCTCTTTTGGTTCTGCAAAGCTACAGCCATTATCCAAAAAGTCAAATCATTGTTTGACTTTTCATTTGAGATGTGTAATAAATGTGGCTTTACCATTCTTCAAGTTAGAATTCTCATACAGGTTGAGAATCCTTTATCCAAAATTCTAGGGACCAGAAGTGATTCAGTTTTCAGATTTTGGAATGCAGGCTATTTAATTTGTATATAACATCTATAAAATGGGACAGCTTGGGAATGGAACCCAAGCATAAAGATGATATCCCTTTACATTTCCTAACACAGCTTCATATATATATATATATATATATATATATATATATATATATATATATATACCCCCCCACCTGAAAGCAGTTTTATATAAATAACATACACTCTGAAAGTAGTCATGTCAACACCTGAAAAAATTTTGGAATTCAGAAGTTTAGGGATTTTGGAATTTCAGATAAAGGATACTCAACCTGTACAAATTATGATTAAATATCTTTGTTAAAAAAAATAGGAAAAGTGACAGCCTTGAAGCAGGAACAACATACATCTCATACCATAAAAAAAACCCTAAAAAATGATGCCCTAGTTCAGAACTTTGCATTGATGACACATTTTTTAAAATTCTGTGACATGTTACTAAATTTTTTTTTTTTTTTATCTAAACTAAATATAATTCATAATGTATATAAAAAGAAATCAATTAAAAATTTAATTAAAGAAGAGTTAATTATACTAAAGTGTCATGATACGACAATTTCAAAAACTGGGCAAAATGTGAATAACTACAAATTCATCATTGCTAAACATTAATTCTTAACGAATCATTAACCAACACATTTACTGAACACACAAAAATTATCTTGATCCAAATGACTTAAGCATGAGTCCAAGTGTTGAAAAGGAAAGATACAAATGAGATTTTTGTTCTCAATTATTCTATTGCAGCAAAATTTTACAAATAGAAAACAATACTTCTACTGAGCAAAGAGAATGTACTTTGGAAGTCACAGTCATAACATAACTTGATATCTCTAATCAAACTCTAGATTGCATGTCCCCCAGTCTAATGTTCTAACCACCAATTGTATATTCCTGACTGTTTGCCTACACAACCTGATTGCTTATGATACCAAATTGAATGAATGTTCTTGTTTCTAACATGATAGGAACTTTGACAAAAATTAATAGAAAAAAAAAACTCGATATTTTCTCTCGTGTTAAGTCGGTACAAATTTTGTTGAAATTTTAACTCCTCTCTAGAATCAGAATTAAAAAAAAAAAGAAAAAAGGCACTTTGCCACTCTTCATATTTATGCAAATTTACAGAGTTAAAGAAAACTTTAAAATGCTTTGGGAGGCGGGGAATCAAAAACAAGATTTGAAATAATTGATAAAAATATTCAAATATTTAAACTTCAAAAACTTTTTAGAGCAATAGACATGAACAATTTGAAAGATATTTCTTATAAGCAAAAACAAAAAATAATAATTACTGTTAACAAAGCTTAATGTCAAAATTATTTGTGATCTTTTTTTTTTTTTTGATAAAAGAATAATTAAAATATTTGGTAAGCTAAAATGAAAGATCCTTTTCAATTCAATAAATTCTTTAACAAAAGAATCAGCACACAGGTTTTAAGAAAAATTATCAAACAATGACTTTATTTGTTGGTAAAAAGATACAAATTTAAAAGAAGAATTTCAAGTTTTAGGAAAAAAAATTGTTTTGGTTATAGACATAAAGAAACAAATAGATTACAAGAGTGGACTTTGATAAATAAAGGATATTAAATGAAGTTGGAATATGTGAAAACCAGTTGGGCATTGAAATTTTTTATTTCCTTGTTGATGTTTCACTTTCAACAAGCAACATAAAAAAAAAAAAAAAATGAAAAAAAGTCATTACCATAGCAACCTTGCTACTTAAAAATTTCATAGGAAACTTTCAATTAATGAAAAATCATTGGTGAGTAAATTTACAGCAGTAAATAAGTACAAATAAGTACAATAGTAAATTGTACAATTTTTCTTTTCCAAGTTTGACTAGGAGGATTACTTTATTTCAGAGAAAACATTATGAAGGATTATTTAAAAAAAAATGTCAATAATAAAATTTAGTAAAAAATATTAATTTATAGAAGATCAATGATCAGAAAAATGATTAAAAATAGATTTGATTATGATCTCTGATACAAAAAACAAACAATTCATTCATAGTATCAACTGTGGCCTTTTTAAAAACCATGAGCAGAATAATTTAGTTCAGGTGGATTAATAACAAAAATTAGTCCATATACTAGTCAAGTTTGAACAGCAATGTTTTATGAAAAACTTATATGGGGGTTAAATTATACACAGATGAAAAATTCCAGCAGGTTAAACTCTGAATAACAGTAATGGTATTATGAGCCGTTTCCTTATAAGGAAACATTCAATATCCATTGACCAAGCAGACAGTGATAATGTTATCAGGAAAATAGGTTTCTGAAGTCCACTTTTATCACTCTTTTCATTATTTATGGAAGCTTTCTTTGTAACCTTTCATTTGAAATAGTGTAGAATGTCGACATATTTATGTCATTATTTTCTCTTAGCTAAAGCCCAAAATCAACTCACAGATGCAGAGGGAAAAATATTCACCAATTAAAAGATAAAATAAAAAAAAAAGCTACATTACAATAAAAGGTTCTATTGGGAATTCAATAAATATTTAAAAAGAAACTAAATAGATCAGGCAGATGCCTTAAATTAAAGGTCGGATTCTGTTGTGTGCCTTTGGACTTCTGAAACTTTCTGTACACTTGCAAATCTTGGACATTAACAACAGAACTACAATAAAGAATCTAAGCATTAAAAATAGGATGCTACAGAAACATCCTAAACTTCTTCTATGTAGAACTGTATCACAAATGATGCAGCGTGAGATTATCAGACAAGAAATAGGCTTATTAAAAGACCTCATAACCACTGACAAGCAGTTGAAATGGTATGATCACATTACAAGAGCCAACAATCATTTCACAACATACCACCTTAGGTAAAAGAAGAGGCAGACAGAGGAAAAAAGTGGACTGACAGTTTCACTAAGTCAACTGGAAGATCATTCATAGAGACTCAGATATTAGCACACAATTGAGACACATGGAGGGAGCTAGTCAGGTGCTTAGCTGTGCTGTAACACTATGACCACACCCAGTCATGGGACTGATGATGATAATAATAATGTTGATAAAATATTTTTTTTAAAGCTCTGACATTTAAGCATAATGTGTTATAAACAGTAAATAACGAAGATTTTAACTTTTATACCAAGTATTTAAGGTACACTGTCCTTCAGGCATTTTTAGCAACAATTTCCTGAAAATGAATTTTATATGCCAGAAAATAGGGTGATTTGTTGTTCCAATTCCCTTTGAAAAAAAGAAAAAAGGAAAACAATTTATATACAGGATTGCTCATTTTTTTGCAATAAAGTAAATTTATAATTTCTTTTTCAGATAATAACAAACATCAAGGTAACTCAGAAAAATGAAAAGGTCCACTGTAATTGTTGTCTTAAAAGCAAAGCATAGTGAATTAAAGATTGCTTGCATTCTTAAAGATCCACTGTTGTCTGTTGTCAAAAACCACAAAGAGCTGGAAACTGAAGATGGGGATTCTACAGCAATGACCAAATGTAAAACACCTGTTAATGGTCGTAATACCATCAAAACTCCCAAATTTATATGAAAGGTGCAGAAAAATATCAATAAGAACTCAATAAAGTCAATTAAACCCTAAAGAGCTCAAGGTTTCAAGGTACTCTATCAGAAGAATTGTACACGAGGACCTTCAATACAAGTCCTATGTGATGTGGAGAGGCCAATTCATATCTACAAAAATAAAGAATAACCATTTGATCCATGCAAAGTGCTTATTGGAACATCAAGAGACTGAAATGCTTTGGTTTTTATCTGATGAGAAAATCTTTGATTAAGATGAAAAGGTCAACCAAAGAAATGATAAATGTTTATCTAGAGTCTCTAAGGACATTCTAACATGCAAAGTTTCCAGCAACTGTGATGATTCTGGGAGTTGTGAGCAACAAGAGAGATGTTATTCTTCCTTCCTTCTTTGCACAAGGCTTAAAGATCAATGCTGCTGACTATAAGGTGGTGTTGGAGAGGATTCTGAGGCCTTGGATAATCAGCATGAGCAAAAGAAGACTGTACACCTACAAACAAGGCTGTGTCATCTCATAAGGCCAAAAATAGCTGAGTTACAATCTCCACAATCATGTCACCCCAAACATATGGCCTCGTAGCTCTCCAGACCCAAATTCATTGGACTACTACATATGGGGCGTTGTCAAATGGGAATTCAACCAAAGCTCCTGTTAAAACCAAGATCTTGCTCAATAAACTGACAGCACTTCACCAGAAAAATGTTCACTAACGTGAAATTTCAATAGACTTAAATAATGCCTAAATGTCAAATCCACTTTGGCAGGAAGAGAGACAAGCCTGGTACTGCCACTGCTTAGAAGACATCCATTAAGCTGAGGAAATATCTTCAGAAATTTGTTAGTCAAGGATGGTGAATTCAATCCTTGGTAGGATCACAAGAGTCAGCAGTTAACAGCCCTCATAACATTATATATCTCTGAAGTCTGCTATAACTAGCACAATGCCCAAAATAGATAAAGATCATCTGATTTGAGCATGTTAATGTTTCAGACCTTGTACTGAAACAGGCAGTGATGTTAATGGCAAAGTTATTAAGTCAAGATATCAAGAATCAAGATTATTCAATTTCTTTCTCAAATAAATCTCTTTCGTGACTTATGCATCTTTTACTAAATCCATGCAAATATCCTCAAAGAATCCCTGTACTAGATCAGATTATACATGATTATATAAAGTATATATATTTTTAATCAATATTTCTTGTCTTTTTAAAATATGCAGACATCTGTGGATAAACAATATATAGTGGGGGAGGGGAATCTCAAAAACTCAACATCTGTTCAAAAAGACATTTAAAAAAAAAAAAAAAACAACTTCTTTTTGTAAATTTGTATGGTAAGTGTTTAAAAAATAATGAGAAAAAATATAAAAAATTCACTGTTGGAATAAATTCAATTGCAATTCTACAAATTGAAAACAACTATCAACATTGTGGAAAAAACAAATTTCAAATGTTTATCACATTTTGAGGGTAAGTCTCATTTTGGAAACAACACGGCTTTTGTTAACACAGGACATCACAAACACAGGACATCACAAACACAGAGGTATGCAAATAGTTTTCTTTTTGTAAAAATCTTTATTAAATTTTAGGCTCCATTAAAAGAAAAATAAAACTCTCACAGCAATTAAAACCATTCATATGAAGATTTAAATCAGTTAAAAAGTTCATCTTCAGTGTGGGACACAAATACTTTATAAAATGATTGAATGAGAAATATATGCATACAAGTTATATTTTGTCTGTGAATAAACAGTTGCCTTAATTTCTGGTCACTTACATGAAAACATTTTAGACTAAAAGTTACACATTTCATTGATTACCATAATTCTTTGTGTATGGTTCACTAGGAAGTTTTAAAAGAACAGAGAAATTCAAGGGAAAAAAAATCATATTTTCATGTGTAAACTGCATCTAATTTTAGAGCAAGGAAAATGACCAAAACTTGTGAAAAGGGGAAGAGGAAAAAAATGAAGAAAATGGACTATTTTGTTTACTTTTATGATTCATAAGCATTATGAAAATATAATAGTGAATCTTGGGGTATAAGGCGACTAAATCACCAACACAAATTGAGAAAATAAATAAAAATAAATTGAATAAATATTAACTTGTCTTTTTGGTTTTAAATTTTTTAAAATTATTTGTATAGTCCTGAAAAAGACTGCGAAGAATCCAGTTCATAGGCATCCAAGATCTGAGAGTCTAGGGTCATCCTCATCAAACTTGACTTCATCGTCAGACCCATAAAACTGGTCATATTCTGTCGGGTTGGGGATACAGATCTGTGTAACAAGATTATAGTTATCATCATTGCTTTCATGTAGTACCTCTGTTGACCCCCATTTCTATATGAATTCCTCAAAAGGATGTCATCTTTAGTGCCATCAAGCTTGTTTGAGATGCAGCATTTCTTGAAGGCTTTGACAAGTGGCATCCAAATCTTCCCAGACATTGATGGCCCACTCACAGATATCTTCAAGCTCTAGTTTTCTCATTCTACCTCTCAGTATGTAGGTGCGATTTATTTCCCTTCATTGTAATACACCATTAGATAGATGTTATGTCTTCTTTACCTTGAATGGAGATAACAGACTCAAGAAAGTTTATGTCACTTGGAGTCAACGTAGTCAAAATAGGTATGTAGCAAATAAGCGAGGTTTCAAACTCTACTTGTTTAATCCTTCCTTTTGTAATTCTTGGTGTCAGTCTATATGCATTTGGATGAATCCAACTTCATCTCCGTGATAATAGATATTATGTCTTCGGTAAACAAATTAATACAATTTGAGCCGATTTTGTTCATTTTGAGTCCTGGATAAAATAGGCTTGAGCTCTAAACTAAAGTATAAGAAATAACGGACTTTTGAGCATTATTCTGGTTGAAAAAATATCTGTATCTTATACACACAGGATTACAGTACTTATTTCAATATATATTTTAGTTGTTATTTTACATTGTGCACTTTTATTTTATTTTTTTACTTCCTAAAGTCTATATTATATTTTATATAAATTAAATATTTTCACCTTTGGATGATTTCCAAACTCATGTAGGTGTCTAGAATCCACAAAATCAGAACAAGAATGGAAATTAAGGGACTTTAGAGAAACGTTATAAAAGATTTATCTCCCTTACAATATGCCATTAGATGGATATTATTAGGTTGGTGCAAAAATAATGACGTAATAATGTCGTTTTTTGACGTATTTTTTAACGTCAAAAAACAACATTGTTACATCATTATTTTTGCACCAACCTAATATCTCTCTGCTAAACAGATAAATACAATTTGACCTGATTTTGCCTGTTTTGAGTCCTGTAAAAAAATGGGATGGAGTTTTAAACTAAAGTATAAAATGCAACAGACTTTTGGACATGATTTTGAATGAAAAAATCTGTGTCTTATACACAAAATTATGGTAATCATTAAATTTCACTTCCACACATGAATGCTATTCTGATGATTCGTCATTGTCAGTCCTACACAGATTGCTTAGGTTAGGCTTATGTAAGAATAAAGTTTTTTTTAATTATTAAAAGCAGGCAATTAGAACAATTTTCTGTGAGTTATTATAGGGAGTTATTATAGGGGCCAATGAAAAAAAAAATGTACCTTTTGAATCTTTTAGGCACATCTCTGAATATTTTGCATTTATAGAAAATAGATAAGTACAAAATGAATGATTTCTTGAATTCATGTTATATCTGTTTGCATTGAAGATATGAGATAAAAATTTGGCATTTGCTTGCTTCTTACATATGCTCATAGTATATGTTGTGTCACTATATGATTTCATTAGAATTAATTTGTTTTGATGGATATCATTTGTGACATCTATTTATTTGACAAGTGGATTATTCTAACAACAGATTCACAATATTTCATAATATAAAACACATATTACACAATGGTTGTCAAGACATATTAAATAAAGTATTCTATAGAATAAATGAAGGTATGATTAAAAATTCATAGCCTGACCCATTTCTTCAAATCTGACCAAATGGAAGGGCTTCTTAGTTGGGCCGAGAACTTTTCAGTACCCCCCGCCACTCACACATCTAGACATTTATTAGCTTGACCAGCAAAGTATGGCACTAACAGAGGATAAAAATCACTATCAATGTCTTTCAATACCAACTTGCTATTTGTTGCTCTACAGCAAATACTCAAGTAATATTGACTCAACAGCCTGGCACAAGGCTACAATAATGAAGCACCAAGTGAAAACTGCACTCTTTCTACTTTACAGTACATGCCATAGGATATGCATCCACATGAATATGTAAAAAAAAAAAACACAGATCAGCATATGGAGCAAGAGTGAGGATTGTGGGATGAGGTCACTGTTAGATTGGCTGACCTTTTAGATTATGCTCTCACTTCTTGAAGACAATTCAGACTAGCAGATTGAAAACCGATGATGACTAAGCCCGCTAAAACACATTGATCTCCACTCTACCCGCTCCAAGGCAAAGTGCTCGAGGTATATTGACAGCTGACAAGTTGCTCTTCAGCTTGTCTTTGTATCTAAGCCGTGGGCATCCTACATTCTGGTAGCCCTGATCTAACTGGCCATACATTAGGATCTTGGGTATCCTGTCATCAGACATTCTCAAGACATGACCAGTCCATCACAACAGAGACTGTATGAGGAAAGACTCGATTCCTCCAATATTACACCTGTTAAACAGGTCTACATTGGATGTCCTGTCTTGAAAGCTAACTCCACAGCATGCAAACAGCTCTTATGGAAAACATCCAGCTGGTGTATATGGTACCTGTATGAAGTCCATGACTGAGCCATACAAAAGGATGACAAGGACAACAGCTCTGTGAACCTGAGTTTTTGTATCCAGTCGAATACCCCACTCATCCCCCAAGTGATGGTTAAGTTTGCCGAAAGCATTGGTAGCCTTAGCAATCCAATGCATGATTTCATCATCTGAAGATCCACTATAGTTGATTTTGCTACCAAGATAGGTGAAAGACTTTACATAGTTCAGGGCTTTGTCTTCTACTTTCAATGGTCTCTCTGGAAATATATATATATATATATATATATATATATATATATATATATATATATATATATATAATAAATAAAAACACACACACACACACAGTGGGCCAAAAGTAGGTGTACAGTTGTTTAATTATTTATATAGTGATGAGAGTTTATTTTTTACAGTTATTGTGAATAATGGCAAATAACTTGAGTTGAGAACAAAGAAAGTGGATTCTAAAGCAGTATTGCAAGATTAAAATGCAGGGAGGTGTGTCAAGCATGGAGAGAAGTATTTGACACTGTTCCATTAATACGGAATTGATAATTTATTATACAACAGATAAATTTGAAAACATGGATTCAGTGGTTAATGTACCAAAATCTGGACATCTGATGATGTCTATGAATGAAGAAAATGAGAGAACAGTGTTAAACAAATATAATTGTAATAAATAATTGTTAATGTAATGAAATGTATATAAAAAAAAATAAACAGCCTGTATATATATGTAAAAATTTCAGATAGAGTATATCTATAACAGGACAGTATGAATAAAAAAAAAAAAATAAACTCCCTCAAACGATGAAAGGTATTCATTAATATAAGTTTTCCTCTTGTCTTATATATATATATATATATATATATATATATATATATATATATATATATATATATATATATATATATATATAGTATGATTTTGGAGGTTTATTTTGCATTTTTATGAAAAGAACATTTTATATCCAACAAAATTGGTAACTTTGGATATTTACAAATCTTTGGGAACAATAAGATTCTATTAAAAAAATGCATTTCCATTAAAACTCTGCATAAATTGGTTAGTCTTCCCTACAACCAAAATAAAAAATATTAATCATAAAGCTAAGAAAAGTTTGTAAATGAGTAATTCTTCAATATGTTGTGTCCCTTCAGGATATTGGTAATCATGGCTTGCCACAATTTCCTGTCATTTGTAACTCATAATACATTTTGTCTTTTTATTATCTCTCCTAAACTGTTCTACCATCCATTTACACAACCTCGATAGATAGGTTATGTGTTCATTTCCTATTGTACTTACATACACTGTCCTATGTGTATCAAATTTTCGAAGCCCTCTTTCCTCATTATGTGCCCTAGAAATTTTTACGTTCTCTTCCTGATGTTAAATATAAGTGTTATTTTGTTTCCATTTTCTCTAAAATTTTGTTTTTGCTCACATGTTCAGTTCATGGTATTCTCAGCATCCTTTTGTAGAGCCACATTTCTGTTGCTTCAAGTCTCTTTTTCATCTGTGAGGAGTTTGTTCAGTATTTACTGCCATGAGGAGAACTGATATGTAACATTTCAGTACTTTTTTTTGTTTCTAACAAAATTTTCCTGTAGCTTTTGTAAGGCATCTTTTGCTATCCCAATGAGCCATAGGATATCAGTGTGGCACTTTTCATCCTATGTTAAAATATTCTCAGATATTGAAATTGTTATATTCTTGTTTGACTTTGTTATCTCCCATTTTTAATTTTCATGTTGGGCTCACCCCTTTTGCTGACAACAATACATTCTACCTTCTTCTTACAATTGATGCTTAGTTCTTTCTTCTTGATTTCTTTCAATAGATTCTGTAGTTTTTGTAATTCTGTGTCTGCTACCAACACTGTGCCATCTGTATATCTTGTTAAGATTGTGGCTGGCAATAATGAATCCTGGTAGGACTTCTAATTCCATCAGAATCACTTCACTGTATAGGTTGAATAAATCCGGTTAGAAAACACATCTTTACTGCTAAGAATAAAAGAAAGGATGATTGCTCATGTTCTGAATGGACATGGTACATAGAGGAAATTCAACTACATTAATTATGACAGTAGTGAGTTTGATCCTCACTGGGTGCCCCATACTTTCAGTTTTGTGTCACATCTAAGCTACACTTAGAAAATGACTATAGAGAGAATTCATTTTAGGTTTCTTTCAAGGTCAAAGAAACTGATAAACTCAAGAAATACACTGACACCTGGACTGAAGTTGCCAGAACATGAAATGTTTAGGCCACTATTGTTCCAGTCATCACTAGGACATTGGAGTCTATACTAGTGAACCTCCTATATCAGAATAAGGCCAAATATCCTATCACTGCAGAAGTTTGTGGTGCTTGACACTGCAAATATTCTGCAGAAGGTGCTATACAACTTGATAGAAAGCAGACATAATGCAAGAATTCAAGTTAAAAATGAAAACTTTACAGTCAAGATTGTTTTAAGTGTTGTCATAGTAGGATATGACTACACAGCCAAGAAATTCAAATTTAACTTGCATTAGCAGGACTAACATTTTGCTTGGTGAGAATAGTCACCTACAGAGTGCTACTAAAGGTTAAAACCAAAGAAATCAATTCTTTCCATGGCTAACAAGATCTACATTGAAAAATTCACAAATGTTGAACAAGCTTTTCATCACACACACACACACACACACACACACACACACACACACAGAAGGAAGTGCTGAAAAGTTTTCGGTTTGATCCACTTCTCAAAAATTAATATTTCAATGACTAAACATAAGAATACTGATTCGATATAGAGGATTCTGAAAACTGACTAAATAAAACCAAATAGTCATGACAGAACACTTAAACAAAAATGTTTAAATGAAAATCCAGTATACAGCAACAACAATTAAGATGAAGGCAAGTTCTCATGTCGGCTCAGCCATGTTTTAATTACAACTGTAATCAACCATATCACAACTCTATTTTGGTGCCACCAGTTATCTCCCCTTTCAGATATTTCTTCTCTGAAAGAAAAGAAAAGAAAAATAATCAACTGTCATCATTAAAAGCAGGACAATTTTAAAAAAATCTTCCTACCAGAATTATTAGGTTGGTGCAAAAATAATGACGTAATAATGTTGTTTTTTGACGTTACGTCAAAAAACAACATTATTACGTCATTATTTTTGCACCAACCTATTAGAATTTCTTTTTATTTCTTGCTATTAGAAGGTGTGCCACAAATATGTGTGAAAGTTGGGAGTTATCATTTCACTTTTTGTATGAATTGATGCAAGCTAATTTCATTCTGCAATATTTTATAAGAAATATAGCAAAACTAATTTAGGATAATAAATAAAAATATTAGAACTTGTTTTATCGATGAGACATTTATGTATTGCTGACTAATGCTAGAGATCTGTGTTTTCGGATGTTGGTGAAAACCAGGATATTACTTGTGAAAAGTGTTTTTGTTTCTGACAAGGATATAAATTTATAATCTGCTAAATACAGTTATAAGAAAAAAACTTTCAATTTGTTTAAAATTTCTACACTTGTAAACCATGTCCTAAGTATAAATATATCTATTATAGGAAGCAAGTTTGCAGGACAAACCTTCAACTCCGATCTGACATAATTAGGTAAGTTACATTTGGAATCTTCCAATGAGCCTTGTATTTTACCACAAACTTCTAAAATCCTGGTAAATTTTATCTTCTTGTTAGTGTATTAAATAACAAAATTCATCTTAGTTAAAAGAATTTGTATTTTGTATAATTCTTCTAGTAAAAAAAAAAAAATATTTTCTTCAGAAAAATTATGGTGAAAAAACTTTTATTACTGACTTCAACAATTCATAATACAGTATGCTTTTATCCTACAAGGTACAGAACAATAATTTTCTTTTTAATATCTGTCTATATTTCTGAGATGAGGTATTATGTACATTATTTACATTATTGTCCTCATCTTTGTCACCATATTTATTACAACGTTTCGGCCTTCTTCAGGTGGTTGGAAAGTTGAACTGAACCCATTATTTCACTCACTGTTCTAGTTCCATGTGCCATGTTTAATGGATGTAAGTTATCTCCTCTGAAAGTTTTCCATTGAACTCCCACTCTTTTGGGTCCTGTCACTGGATCTAACCAACGCCTTTATCCACTGTGCCATGTGTCCTTGAGGACATCTGGGTATGAATTTCTGGATATTATAAACCTAATGTCTTCAGCAACCATTTTTTACCAGTGCTCATATTACAATTTTTGCTGTTATCATTGCATGTTTTTATTTTCTTTTTCTTATATATAATTAAAAGTGTTGCATTTTTCTGTTGATGTTACCAAGAGATGGATGCAGCCATGCTTTCATGCTTAGGATTATTGTGATGAACAGACTTTTCACATTAAACATCATCAAATTTTTTTTTTTATATCTGGCAAAAGGTGAAATGCAAGTGATGATGTTGAAGTTTTAACCTTTAGCTTGCTGCATTATTAATATTACTTTGCTTTCCACTGCATTCTTTTTCAAGGCCTCTCAATTGCAGTATCCTTACTGTCAATTTCACTCAAAATTATTTCTGTTGGCATAGCAGGATATGACAACACAACTATTGTTCAGGAATCAGAGTCACCTTCAGTGGCAGGATAAACTTTTTGTACAGCAAATGAAGTCATAAATAGTGATAAAGGTTTTCAGCCAATTGTAGTCATAATCACAAAGAGCATATAAGAAATCTCTTCAAAATTCTTGACTGATTATTGCAAGGGTTGTCCTCCAATTCAAATTCACCTTTCTTGAACTTCATAAACAATTCAGTATATGTAGTTCTTCTGACCAAATCATCTCAATAGGCTTCAAACATTTTTACTTTTGTGGCTGCATTTCCCAACTTGAAACAACATGCAATGTTGCAAATTTTCTGCTGACATGATATAGAAAGACTATATTAAATCAATTGTAGGTCAGCTATTAGGAAAGTTGGTTCAATTTTTCTCACCGGAATCTATCTTATAAATAAGTTTACCATTCATTCTTGCTTTTATTCTTTTTTGTTTACTCATGCTTTTTATTTGATTACCAACTTTTTCAGTTCATATTACAATAATTTTATCTGTTGACTAAATTTACCACTATTAATACCTTAGTTTATTTTTTGATATCTACCTACCACAATACTATATTAAATTTATAATAATCTTGAACTTTGAATCCACATACAATTCATGAGACCCAGAAATTAAAAAAAAAAAAATATTGAACTGTTCATATCATTTTGTACCTGATGAAAAAGCCATGAAGCTCTGAGCGATATATATATATATACTTGACTCTCCTGTCGAATTCGATGTATGAGGGTCAAGCAGATCAGTTGCCAGGAAGCCAACAGCAGCACATGAGATTTGATTATAGTGGTGAAGGTTTCATGCAGAACCATCCACACTTTTTGAAGGGCTGAATACAGAGACCTGGGGCACTACATGCCACATGGTCCCCAAACAACCCTCCGCAAGTTTTGAAATCAGAGTTGTCCTCCTCCTAGACCAGTTGCCATCCAAGGCTATAGAACCCAGTCTGTCCTGCTATTTAACCATAGCTGGAGGGAGAAGAAGAGGATTCACACCTTTCCCAAGGGTATTAGCACGTAAGTGAATGTAATGGATTTGACTGGAATTTGAACTCGGCTCTCTGATTCCTCAATCCAAGCCGATATTCATTACTCCACCATGCCTCCTCATTATATATATATATATATATATATATACACACACACACACATACAGTGGAACCTCAATTTAACAGACTAAGAGGAGGGATTGTCTGTTAAACCTGCCCAGTACAGTACAAAATTATTGTAAATAAATGTAAATACAGTATATATATATATATATATATATATATATATATATATATATATATATATATATATATATATATATATACCTATTTGTGTGTGTGTATTTTATTTTTAAGTTACTATATACCTTTAAATAAAGTTTAAAAAATATTTTTAAGTTAAATCTGGAGTCAATTTGTTCTGGGGCCGTTAATTCAAGGTTTTACTAATATATACATATATATATATATATATATATATATATATATATATGTATTGAGGAATTGAAATATTCTCAGACTGTTCCACTTTCCAAAATCTGATCAAATGAGCAATCATTAGAATTTGGGAGAAATCCCTTCTTGGTTGTCTTGAGAACTTTTCAGCACCTCCTCACATATACTACATTATCATAATATTAGATAGAATCAAAGAAATGAATGTAGATGTGGAGGGGGAGGGCAATAATTTTGCAAATTCTCACCTTCGTTGATTTTATTGGAATTAGATTCTTTTTCATAAAGGCAATCTGGAAAAAATACAAAAAAATTAAAATGAAATTTGAAAATTTCATTTTTAAGATTTAATTGTTTTCCTTATACATTTGTATTAAAATTTGTAATTTTATATATATATATATATATATATATATATATATATATATATATATAGAGTTAAAGATCAAATGCTGATCAAATATAGATTGGAATCCAACAAGATGATAAAATAACAAATAGGAAACATATATCAATCTAACATGTTTCAATTTTATTAAAGCTTTGTCAGAGATTGTTTTCTCTCAATCACTGATGAAGCTTTAATAAAAGTGAAACATGTTAGATTGATATACATTTCCTATTTGTTTATATATATATATATATATACACACACACACACACACATTTTATATATATATATATATATATATATACATAAACAAGTTTGATTAAAAAGAACCAACAAGCTCTTCTTGCTTAATTTTTTATCATGTTTTTCCAATTTTTGGATAAAGGGTTGAGTACTGTGCATGAAATTTGGGATAAACTGTCTGAAGTTCATATTTTGTTATTGTTTGTTCAAGTACTTTCAACTTTTGCAGTTATTATCAAGAACCAATGGTGTGCCTGTGTGGTAATTAAAATTCCTTTGTCTACATCCTGGTTTTCTTTAAGAAGATAGGAGTTTGAAATAGTCTAATGTGATGTCCTGTATAATGGTTATTGGGAATGACTAAGTACAAAAAAAATGCAATGTATTTATTTATTTTTACTCATACTAATATAACATAAGTACACATTAATTATATCATCTGCACTTCAAGATACTGTCTCCTGTGGTTAATGATATTTTATGTAATGTGCACTGTTTCTTTTGTATAATAGCTTCTAGGGCTTTG
This sequence comes from Acanthosepion lycidas, assembly GCA_963932145.1. Lineage (NCBI taxonomy): Eukaryota > Metazoa > Mollusca > Cephalopoda > Sepiida > Sepiidae > Acanthosepion > Acanthosepion lycidas. Next base: position 73,568,182 of record OZ010611.1, read on the forward strand.
AGTCTTTCCTTGCATTTAGTGCTATAGAGTATGTTGATAGTTGCAATTTGGTTGGTCTTGATGTGCTTGTCAATGGATGCACAGATTGCACTGAGTTTCAACAAGTGACAGGTCAGTCTGTGAGACAGTGTGATGCATATCTGCTCAATGTAAGCAGTTAGTGTTAGAAATGCAATCTTCCAAGGGGCATCAGAATACATAGACAACATTATTTTTACACAGGGTGATTTTTGAGGTTAGTAATAATTAAATTAGATGTTTTAATCATTTTTTTTAGTAGATGATAAAAACAAAAACAAACACGCCATTAACATATTTTATCATAACCATATGCACCCTAATTATAAACAGGATGAAAAAGCAATTAACTCATAATTTACCAGTACATATCACTCAATGATCCTAACAAGCACTTAACATTTATCATCTACTATGAAAAGTTTAAAACATACACTCACAGATTGACCTGTTACATGTTGAAACTCAGTGCAAAGCATGCACACATTGACAAGCATGAATGACCAAAATACAACTATCAACATAAGACAAAATTATAGAGTAGAAATAATTGTGTATTCAAATGTGGATTTTAAACCAAACTAAAATAACCAACTCCCCCACCAAAAATTAATATAAATAAAAAAAGAAATCTAAAACAAACAAATTAAATAAATAATAAACAAATTAACTAACAATGAATGCTCACATTAACACAATTAAATGTAATAACAAAAAAATAATAATTATGTAATCAATAATAAATAACAAGTAAAAAGTTAACAAATACAATAAAATAGCTATTATTCCTACTCAATAGCCTTTAGAATAATTTGAAACAACTGTTATCACTTACCCAATAACCATTAGGATAATACAATAGGCCTTGCTACCCATAATGAACCATTAACCAGTATATATATATAAATGGTTGAGCCAAATCACAATACATGTCCTGAAGATTGCATTCAATCATGAAACAGACTGTTGCTGCTTGACATTGACTTCAGTGTCCACCTTTATACACGCACACACACACACAGACACACACACGCTAGGCCCTTTTTCTCTTTTCAGTATTGTCATTTTTATTCAAGACTATATCTAGATAACAGTTTTAGGTTTTGACAAATTGTCCGTTGGCTCTACCAACCTTTTTTGTTTGTCTTTAATATATATTTCCTAGGATTTCATTTAATACGAGAATCCATTCAATTCATTAAAATCATTTCTAATAATTTTATTTTCATAATTTTTATTATAATGCATTTATTATAATTTTTAGTTTTTAATAAATAATAATAATAATAAATGCTTTGGAAATAAAGAGGAGTGTGTGAGTGATGGGGGAGCAAACAGTTTGAACATTTGAGGGATTGAGATGATTATTACTGATATATTTGTGTACTCAATACAATATGTTTTGTGTGCATACTTTGTTTTTCATTACTGTATACTTTTGCATCACCTAGTATATACAAAATTATGTTATGAGACAGTAACAAAAATCTGCTACAAAGACCCTTAAAATGCTTTGTTAGGTATTTTGGCAAATATTCTTTCAGCTAAAGATTTCTGAGAAGCAAAACTGTTTCAAACCCAGTTGAGTGTTAATTCAAGACAATGAGTGTCCTGAACAACTGGTCACCAGCAAAATGCCAAAAAATATAGAAAGAAATTTGTGAAAGCATTCTTGAAGACTGCCACTGAACAAGTCTCTCACATAAATGGAATCAACTAAGAATAATGTAAATAATGATAACTCCTCAATGCAGAAATGTATTATGTTGCTGTGAAGTTTGAAATTTGACTCTTGACAATTAAAATCAGCAGCAGCCTCTTGATTCTGATTTTCCTAGGGCAACTACTTTGAAGGGAATGGTGAACCAATTTTAATACCATATTTTTCAGAACATAAGATGTGTAGAGGGTGCAAAGAAATCCCTCAAACAAATAATAAAAAGAAAAATGCACTACAAATAAGGTAAAAATAAACTTTTGTTTATTTTCGTAAAAAAAAAAAAAAAATATAAGAATTATTTTTTTGTACAAAAATGAAATTGTCCGTAAAGCTGTGGAAGAAAAGGAGAAAGAAAGGAACTGGGAATGTGAGAGGGAAAGGTAGGACGATGTGTAGCGAGCAAGATGAGAGAAAGAGAGGGTGAAAGAATGTTCACTGATACGTGATACTGCCTGTTGTGTGAACTGCTGAATTCTGTGTGTGTGTGTGTGTGTGCTTGAAGCTGTCCGTATAGCTTTGGTGTCAGCTTGTCGCTGTTCTCCCTCTGGTCTGATGAGAGTTTCTACCTTCCTTATATCTGAATGATGAGGCTCCGGGGAGATTAAGAAATGGGTTTCCTATGTCGAACCCTGATTGGTCAATAAATCATAGTTTTGACCACGTGGTGTGCTTTTCACTACGTCCGAACTTTTGGGTGCGCCGTCCTTGTTTTTGACCCCACAGGGTATGGTAAGGAGTGAATTCCCGCGCAATTGTATTTTTTTGATACACGTGGTATGAATTAATTTTTATTGTGTGTATGTGTGTGTGGAAAATAAAATAAGAAACAGCACAGATGCACCAATATATAACACATCTTTATTCTGAAGACAAAGTTTTGGGAAAAAAGTTATAGTCATATTGAAAGGTTTTTTATTAAACAAAAATTAAATCTGATACTTCAAAAATGAGTCTATCGTGTTTTAACCACAAAAGAGTTCAAAACATGAGAAAATATTTAAATAAAAAAATTCAGTGGAAAAAGGGGTGAGCAATAAATGTATCGTAGTAAATAAAAAACAAGACAAGACATCCCTAGACCTGAACAGAGGGACAAAAACAAATCTACACCCATAGATTAAATACTGAATTCAGTTTAAAATACCCTGAACATTATCTAGATTGGCAGACATCTGACAAAGGCCAGAATGAACAATGACCAAAATGCTGTAATAATAACAAAGATGAGGATATCACTCTGAATGAAACAAAATGAACAAGTGATAATGATCTCTGAAAATCTTATTTATGGAAATTTAGTCATTAAAATTTGAAGGTTTTCTTGATTTTTTTAAAGGAAAAATCTGAGAAAATCTAAATACATATTCAGCCAATTTGACACAAGGCTATATTAATGAAGTACTTTTTAAAGAATGAACTCCCTGTCAATGACATGACATGGGGGCTGTTAATAAATGAAGAGAAATGACAGACAGGCTTCCAGCAGCAGCAGTATGAAAAAAGAAGCCTCAGTGAAAGCAGTTAAGTGTGACAAGCTCCAAGTTCTACACTTAGGATTGTCCCATAGGCCAATAACCAAGTGGATTAAAAACATTGGTTTGTGAATTTGATGACATAGTAATTGGGAATACAGTGTAACCCGGATATAAGAGAGTTGTCGGGACCAGAGAAAATCTCTCTTATATCCGGGTTACACTGTACAATCCCTGGGTCAGGTAGTGCAGACTTAGACTCAATGGAAACAGGGTAAACAATAGCAGGACTAAATAAGAACTAGATGAATAATATACCTACACCAAAACAGTGGATTGAAAACAATCTACTACTGTAGATTAAATAAAGGGTTCTGTTCAAAATTACCTGAATCAATAAGCCAAAATGTTATGGCAATAACAAAAAAAAACAGCTAACAGTTTGTAAGATAAACAGATATTTGAAAAGAGATGATAAAGAAAGGACTTACCAGCTTCATGAGATAAAAGTACAATGTCTTTACAAAGATATTCTTGTAAAGATCTACTACCTTGATGACTGAAATACCAATCTTCAATATCAGTTTCATGATCTTCCACCAGACGGATACACTGGGAAATAAAGTAAACAGTTTATATTATGTGTGTGTGTGTGTGTGTGTGTACATTAATGATTTCACCCTAGGTGATAATGTCACTAGGATACAGAGGGTTACAGGGAGTGAAAAAGAAAGAGAAGACTTTAATGAGGAAAAGGACAAGAAAGGAACAGTATTCAGGAAGACAGCTGGCGATTGACATTGCATTTAAATTTTTAGGTAGCAAGAAATTGGAAAGGAGTTCCACAGTTTCTATGACTATTACTCTGAGTTTCATGCCAAAACCGTGATTGTCAGACAATTATAATGTTATTAGGAATCCCTTTTGGTTTGGTTTCCTATTCTATAGACATTTTGCGTTGACACTTTCTGATAAGGTAGGTTTTTGCTTCTTTTTTTTTTTTTTGCAGGTTTTGTATAGGCAGGGTTTGTACCTTCCATTCAACTCTGTTGGTTTATTATATATATATATATAATTATTTATTTTTAAAGAAAAAAAAAATTTATAACATAAATATGTTATAAAATCACTACAAAAATAGCCATTTTGTTTCAACACCCTCGGTGTCTTATCAAGTGATGACGTTGAATGTAAAATAAATGGTTTTAAAAGTTTCAAATTAATTAATAATCCTACGCAAGGGGAAAACGTAGTTACAAAGGCTAGATGGACCAATTAAAACACAAGTACAGGAAAATTCAAAAAGCTCGATAACGAAGTCATGTTATAATATCTATTCAGATGTTTAGTATTAAAAAATAATTTATTCCAACGAATAATTACTAAATTATATGATAAAATTTAATATTAAAATTTAAAACTGCTAATTACAAAATCAAAATTTAACATTTAATCGCTATCAAGTTTACAACTATAAAATTACTGAGGAGAAAAGAAGAAATATATATGTTATTCAATTTATTTTTTCATTGAAGTTACTTTAGCTATATTTAATATCCGGTCTTTTTACAATGTATACATTTTAATCCTCATGGTGTGTAAATGGGGTCCTAAACTCACGCGTAAAACAAACGCAGTCAGATTCTAATACATAAGCACCAAGACATATACACACACAAAAAAGGGACAAGACAGAGAACATCTCCACGGTCTGTCATGAAAAAAAAAAGGGGGGGGATGGGAGAAGGGAAACCAACACACACGTATATACATACATAATTAAAAGTGGATGCACTTTCCATACACATAGATATATATAAATACATGCACACACATCCACAGACATTGACCCAGACAGTTGGATACCCCAACCGATAAATATTTAAGACAGAAAATGTCATTGCATGAATGTTAACAATCTATTGAAATCTAACTTAAGCGAGTAAATATACAAAGATAAAAATGATTAAAATTAATATTATTTAATATATTAAAATAGTGTATGTTAAAAAAAAAAAAACAAAAAAAAAAAAACACAGACATTAAAGTCAACACCCATCGGTAACTACGATGTCCACCTCATATACATATAAGTATATACACAACCACACACACATACATATATACGCATACAAATATATATATATATATACACACATATATACATACACATACACATACGCATATACATAAATATACATACATACATACACACCGAAATATCTACACATACATACATAAACATACATAGACATTTCCATGGTATCAAGTACACATACACATACATACACATATACATATATGTACCCACAAATATGTGTACACATACTTACAAATAAATACATATATACACAGCAATACACAAATATAAACATATATACACACATATATACTAACCCATGTGGCCGTAATGACATACCCAAGTTTCCCTACCTACACGTACACATAAACAATTTCATATACAGTAGGTGTCAACATACATACATATATATATATATATATATATATATCCACAGACTGTTTCACTGTATCACACCTCATCAGTGTCACTAGACATCTGATTGCTTCAAGCCAAGATCAAAACATGACTTAATTGGCATTAGCCAGAGATTCTACCCACAAGCTATCATCACACAGCAGAGCGGAAAGGAAATTTTGACATTTTTACTATGCAAAAGACGTCAGTAGCTAGGAGAGCTCGATTTCAGCAGAAGAGCATTGCATTAGCAGCAGCAGCCACAGTTTATAAAATCACCCCTTCCTCTCTGAGAGCTCAATTGAATTATTTCGAGAGCACAAATAGTGTGTGTGTGTGTGTGTATATATATATATATATATATATATATATATATATATATGTGTGTGTGTGTGTGTATGTTTTAAGGTATGCTATATTATGGGTTAAAGTGCTCAATAGATAGAGCATATGTAAATATAAAAGTGGACACTGATGTCAACACCCAGAGACAATAGTCTGTTTCATACTTAAATGCAAACTTCGGGCCATGAAGACTGCGTTTAAGCATGAAATGGACTGTCACCAGTGGCTGTTGGCGTCAATGTCCACTTATATATATACTAGTGTAAAAGCAATACCCCATTTGGACTTTTAAGCTAGCTCTTGTGGGGGCTAATTGGGCCTTTATCACAAAACTAAAGGGACCTTTGATCCAGCTTAGAAAACAACTATGATAATTTTCCTCAATTCACTCCATGGAACTTCAAAATCTCACTTTAACTGATTCAGACTATAAGGCCAATTCTCCTTGAAACTCTGATTTGAGTTGAAATTCCAATTCAGGCCCAAAACTGAGTTCTTTAAATCACAAACTCTGTGGAACTTCAATTGAGTGTAGTTCTTCAAATCACAAACTGGGGTTCAAGAAGATAGAAGATGGCAACTGACATTGCCATTAGATTTTTGAAGAGTGTAGTTATCACGGAAGCAAGGAAATTCAAGAAAAGAAACTTGCAGTAGAAAAGGCAGTTACGTTTAACTAATTCAACAGTAAAAGGGTGGGACCTAGATGCCAATCTAGTAGCATGCTTAAACTCACATAGTCCAGGCACCAGGAAAAAAAAGTTTATCAGAGCAGTAGCCATGAAAATATTTGTTGAAAAGACAGCAGGAAGCCACGTCACGTTGGTGAGAAAGTGACTAAAGTCGAGATGCCAAATCAGGATCGATTACATTTCAGATCCTTCTTTGGATTTTGTCAAGAACCCATTGGCTTCCTTTGAAATTTAGCTACAATTTCAGTAAAAGAATTTTAGTTTATAGAAACTTACAAAAAAAAAAAAAAAAAAAAAAAAAAATGTCCAAGAAACTTTAGTAATAACAGAAACTTTTATGATTGGAAATAAAATTAGGCACAAAAAATAATTTATAACATAAGAAGGGCATTATTTTGGGATGACATCAAATATATTCAAAATTCGTTGAAGATTATATAAGTTGATGTGATAATAAGGGGTTCCAATGCAAATAAACTGTAGATTAAATAAGTCTATTGCTCTCCCAACTGTCACTTGTACAAATCACAATATTGCTGGTTCAATTCACCGTCCTTGCTTTCTTCACACGTCACTATGTATAGCCAATGTTTCTGTCCCCTTTTTCACGGCTCCAGCACTCTTTTATCAGGCCAACACCGCGGTTCCCCAGCCAATCAGCGTTCTTCGCTGTTATTCTCGGTTCCACAGGCAAATTGCCTCCTCCAGTTCGACCAATCAGCACACGACTTGCTATTGGTGGAAACATGCCAAACTGTACAAAAAAACCCTCGTCGTTGCACATACTGCTAGAATGGCTGGACGGGAGTGTAATGCCATTTTCACAAAGCAAACTTGCTGATGTCACGTGCCGCATGTTAAGGTAAGGCACTTATTTTCCTATACACGAGATGCAAGCCACTCTGGCTCGCTTGCTTCTACGGGGCTGTTCACCACATAAACACAAAAGCAATTAGTAGGTGACATATTCAGCAAGACAAGTCTAACGTAAATATACAAGGGGCAATTGGTAAGTGACACTTTCACCTAGAGAGGGGGGGTGTTAAAGCAAATAACACACGGAAAAATTTAACAGGTGACATTTTCATCAAAAGGAAATGACTAGTGCCCAGAAAAAACTCATTGGGAATGTAAAATCAACAGTCATTCTTCTGCCTGCTTGACTGCTTATTGATTAGTGATATAGGTAAAATGCCAACATGGAAAAACTGCTGAGAGAATTCCAGATGGAACAAGTTTCAAAATTGACATCACATTTCTGTTTTTTTTTGTTTCTTTTCCCTTGGCCAATAGGCCCATGATTCAGTGCCTTTTTCGCAACTGAACACATGATACTTTGCCACAAATTATCAATGAACACACAGGCAGAAGATACAGCAGCAAAATTGTTTGGATAAAAACAAAAATGAAGATGCTAGCTTGAATGAATCATCAAAAAGTAATAACCACAGAAATCATGGTAGAAATATGGAAACTATTTTACTTGTTTTTGCATTGTGGCATGTGGGGGTTTCCTTATTTTGCTTCAGCAGTAGCATCAGCAGGAAAAAACCAAAAGTCCCAGAAGTCATAAAAATGCTGACTGAGCTTTATTTGGTTTCTTATCCACTTTTCCATTTCAGTGGCCTCTACCTTCACAGCCAGCTATCTTTTCCTTTTCAACAACCACAACTTTCAAGGCCCAGCTTGAAAGGCTATTCACAACCTGTGCTGCAGAAGACAACGTGATCTTTCCTGGCTGATTGACTTCAGATTTCTCATTCCTCATGGAAACAGGCAGAAAAATCTCTCTTTGAGACACCTACCTAAAGGAAAAACTACATACGACTCTTGCTGCGGAAGACACATATCAGTCATAGCAGTTTGACACACAGATTTCTTATTCCGCCTCCTATGGTAAAAAGTGGAGAAATCTCTCCATATGAAACATCTACTCAAGAAAAGAACTTTGTTAACTGGGAAACCCAACTCTTTTTCCTCCACAAAATACCTTTATTTTTGCACTATGCTTTTAACCACAAATAAAAACTGTTAACCAGTTATTTCAAGCCTTGGGTTTTGTTCATTCCATTCTCATTGCACCCCCCACCCCCAAAAAAAATTCCCAGAATTATAGATATTTTAATATATCAATTTTTTGTTCTAAATTGTATTTGAAACAAGTCTATAAATTTGTAGATTGCATTTATTTTTAAACTGATTAGTTTTTCAAATTTTAGTACTAAATAAATGGATTGGTTGTAAATCTAATTCAAGATGCACTGTTACTTACCTTTCTATGCAAATCAGACACTTCCACAGAGGGTGTATCCCAGAGATCTTCAGGAATACCAAGGTCAACTTTAACACCTTTCATTCTGTAAAAGAAAATTTTTAAAAAACTTTTAATGTGATCAATGATCCGATTTTAAAAGTTGGTGCTCAAATCTTATCATAAACTCTCTCCTCCTCCATGTCCAGTATAAAGAAGTTTTATTTTCTAGTTGTGTTGGTAAAACTTTTGAATCAAGAGAAGCCACATTAAAACAATTTAGTAAACATTATTCCATCTGTGAACAGGAACTACCAAAGAAAAAAAGAAAAAAAGTTGAAGTATCTGGGGTAAGATCTTACAGTAGAAACAGGAATAGCAATAACTGAGCAGTACTAAAACAGAAAAAAAATAAAATATGCCTAGATATGGATAACAGGACAAGAACAATCTACCTCCATATATATATAAAATAAAGCAGTTCATTTAGAAATTCCCTGAAGATTATGTGGATTGACAGACATCTGAAGAAAGCCAGAAAACAATAGTTAAAGTTGTATTATAATAACAACAAAAACAACGTCATTAGTTTGATTGTAGAAAATAATGATAACGCCTCATTTCAGAAATTAAGAGAGAAAAAGAAATCCATTTTATAACTAGATAAATTTAAAAACTGATCCCAACTTTGGGTTTATACTATCTTTTTTTCTTTGCAAATCAAATACTGACTACCTTACAAGTATATTTTTTAGCTATTATCAATCTGTTTTAAAATATTGTGATAGGAACAGTTTTAAATTTTAATGCTTTAAACTAAAGTGGCCGGTATACTGGCCACTGCATGAAAATGCATATACCTGGGTGGTTGCTATACTGGCCAGAGTCATGTGTGTTTTGTTTACAAATATGACAGTCTTATAATTTTGAATTTCACCTATAATTCAGTTGGTTTTTTTCAGCCAATCAGGGGATGTTTTATCTAATATTATGCCACAAGAGAATTTCAACCAATCCTATAATTTTGATCATAATTCATTTATTAATAAAATACTATTACAATTGTCATTTATTGCATTGTAAACTCAGTCCAAATGTGTACACATTTCTAGTGTGTGGGTTTATGAGATAGACAAAAGTGGGAGGAGGCATGGTGGGAGATCCAGGTTCATCAGGGGATTTCAGTTCAAAGGATTAACAGTGATTTTTTTTTTTTTATAGCATTTGTGATCTGTTCCTTGAAGTGAAAACTGCATATTACCTCAATCCGTGAAGTGTCTGCATGGTTTCACTTCTGCCTTTTGCATATCGCAAACTCCCAGGTTTTTCATTATGGATGTTGTATTTGAGTAAACGGTCACACACATGTGGTTCATGCAGGGCTTCTGTCAAACGTAATTCTCTGTCCAAAAGAAAAAAAAAAAAAAAAATTGAAGCTCATTCAACCAAAAATATTCAAAATACACATAGATCAGCAACCACATTTTCATTTTTGTAGCACAATACACATGTGATTCAATAAAATTATGAAATTTACTTTGATTATTATGCATGAAATACAAAATATTTTATGTTTTGGAAGATTTATTACATAAAGGTTAAAAGCTGCCTACCCTGAGTAATTACTGACCACATGTGCCTAATACACATAATATAGGTTGCAATAAGCCTATACACATCTGGTAGGGAAACATATCAATTTACATGTTATTCATAAATCCTACTCAAATAGCAACAACTTGGCTTAAAATCACATCTATAAAGAAACATAGCCTTAATTATGCAAGAATGACTTGCATAATTACAAGACCTACTGCAAATGAAAAAATCCAAATAATCTTTGTATGTTCAAAAATTTTCACCATGAAGCTCACACCATTCTTTAAAATGTAATCAAAATTTTCTTTTCTTGAAAGAAAACAGTCCAAATTTTTTGTCTAAAAGGATTGAACACTTATAAATTCAATAGTTACTTTAATCAGCAAAATTTAATTATACAACTTCAGCCCATTTGATGACAGAGGGGATGAAATTGCCACCATTAAAAATATATTTAACAGCTGCAAACCAAATATAAAAAAATTAAATGAATTAAGCAAAAACATTTCAAAAGCCAATGAATTAAACTTTCTCTCAGGATCTGATCAATTAGATTTTAATGAGGTTTAAGGAAATTTAAATTGATTCAGTTTTTGAATATTTTCAAAATATTATTATTAAAGTTTGTATTTATATGTTTTGTTTATATTCTATGTATTTGAAATATATTTTAGATTTTTCTGATTGAGCCAACTGCAGATAAGTGCATCTGCAGTTGGCATTCTCACAGATGGTGAGGGTCCTACTGTAAATAGGTAATAGTTAAAATTTAAGCAACAAATTTTCTTTATTTGCAATAAGGAATCATTTGATAAAAAGACATCAAATGTTTTACATTGGACTCTACAGTTGTTTTACCCAAAGTAAAAGCTTTTTTAAAAGAAATTTAAATTTAGTTTCCTAGGCAGACCAGATTTTACAATTATTTAACATGGAGGTCAAATTATCAAATAAATTTGATTGCTGTAATATTTTGATGCTTTTACTTAAATATTTTCTGAAATACTCACGAAAACTGATACTGGATTCGCTTTTTCTTATCTAAGCCTTGTCCAGTTTCCAGGACAGCTTTGGATTTTTCTGTTTCAGCTAATTTTTCCTGAAGCTCCAGGGTCATATACTTACAAACTGCAAAGAAAGAAAGGAATTTTAAAAATGGAATAAAAAAGAAATTGATAAGCAAAGATGTTAAGTAGGAAAAGACATTGGTAAATAAACAGACTTAGTGTGAATGTGTTTGATTCCAAACATTTTGAATAGAAGATAAATAAATTTGATTAAAAATAAAATAAACTATGCTGAGCATTTAAAAATGCTGGCAGATTGCGCTTTGGATGTGAAGTCGTTTGATGAAGAATAAATTGCACAGTTAAAATGGTTAAAGACAAAACTTTCAGCAGTGAGGATAGGATATACAAAAATGTCATTATTATCTAATCATAAATTTCTAAATGCATTGAACATAAAATATTTAACATGGGAGAGGGATGATGAAAAACTTGTTCAAGACAAAAATATTTATTGTTAATTTCACCATGTTATATTCCGTATTTAAGAAGTTGAATGTCTATGGTAGTGGCAAGTAAAGTTCATGGAGTTAACTTGATTTATGGAAGGGGAAGGGTACCCTTTGACAAGCGTCGGACTAGAGTTCATTAGCAGCAGCGGTCAAATACTTCGTTTCGTCGCCGGGCCAGTGTGTCAGGAGCGAGCGACGTGACCCTTCTGCCTCCCGCTGTTGAATGGGACTCCCCTTTTGACTTTCCAGTGTTGAACTTATACACGCCTATCGTCTCCAAATGGAAATTTTTTTGAGTACGCGGGAGACGGTCTGATTGGTTGATTTAATTCTTTTCATTTTTTTTTGAGTTTATCCCAAACGGAAGTATCTGCGTTAAGCCTATGCGTAGACGTGCAGTTTTCATTTCGAGTCGAGGACTCGTGATGGTAACTTCCGTTTATCAAAGCAGGGCAAGATCTCATCTTGTAACAACTAGTTGAAAAGATCTTGAGATAAAAACAAAAAACTGCATGTTGCAGGAAGAAGGTTTGACTATGAGTTCACAATTTGAAGAAATGGCCTCATTAAAGCCAACTATATGACTGAGATACATCGATAACATCTTCATATTTGGGCTTAACCAGGAAGATATGCAAATACTATTGGACCATGTGACTTTTGATCCAGTTCACAATGGAAAAGGAAATTAAAGATCAGCTGGTCACTCCTCATTTACTAATAATTCACATGAGAATGAGTTCAAGACATTCATATATCATAAGCCAACATTTATAGGACACTCTTCAATTCCCACCATTCACACAACATGAAGAAAGTGATTGTCATACAAAAATCATGTGGTTACCCAGGGGTATATACCAACAGGAGAGGATCAGCATCAAAGAAACCATTCAAAGTGACAAACACCCAGCAAGCATAGCATCAGGTTCTGCAGGCAGAGTCAAGAAGATCAGAAAACTGGTACAAACCTCTCCCTTATGTAAAGAGCATTCAAAAGAAAGAATTCAAAAGATCTGCAGTCTACACAACATCAGCAAAATATTCAGAAGCAGCTCAAGCTTATGTAGATATTGTTGTTAAGTCAAGCGTAATATGGAGGAGAACCTGCACCAAGAATGGTGTGCATTCATTCATTGCAATTGTGGCAAAGATGAAACTAGTCAACCCCTAAATATAAGGCTGGAAGGACATTTTAAAGTTGTAATTAGGAGTGCAACAATGAAATCAGGCATGATTGATCATGTATGTGGAATGAAGTAAAAAATACTAAACAGGAAAAGAAGGCGAGAGAATAAGACAAATCAATGCTTACACTTGGCTATGACAATCTCCTCATTAGGTGTACCATATGGTAGCCATTAATTAAGAAAGAAAGAACATCATTATGCACCAGAAATAACAATAAATAATCCTGGGGCATGACAATGACTGCAGTGAGAGGGAAAGCAAAAGAATGAGAAACAATGACAGAGAGAGAGAGAGAGAGAGAGAGAGCCAAGCTTGACATCAAGACTACTGCAGTAACAGAGAAACCGAGAAAAACATTAGGTTTATGCTTTTAAGTTCTGGCTTTAGGATTGCTCCACATGAAATTGCCTAGATGATTAAAGTTTTGGTTAATAAATATGTTGACATGGTAATTGTGAGTTCAATCCTTGCGTTGGGTATGAATCTCTTTTTTATTTACATTTTTAGTTTTTTGTTGTTGATGTGTTTGTCTACTCTAGTGGAAGAATTTAATTTGGAAGTAACATTTTAAATTAAACATTGATGACTTATTATATATTTCTTAAGACTTGAACTATCAAAAAAGAAAAACAAAAAACAAAACAATCAATACAAGGTATCCCTAAACAGAGTAAATGAACAATCTCTACTCTCATAGATTGAATAATGGGTTCAATTTGAAATTCCCTGGAAAGTTACCGTGATTGACAGACGATGAAGGTCGGAGAGCACAACAGCCGAAAGGTTGTGAATGTGATAGTAACAACAAAAATTTCCAACTCTAAATAATGTAGGAAAAAAAATAATCTGTAATTTCAGGGCCAAAGCAAAACACTTACGTAATGAACTGAATTGTACAATTCATAAAAACAATAGATTTCACTTTTAATTTCCTAATCTCAGTTTTGAGCTTAGATTTTTTTTCTTATTCTCAATTCACTGCAATAATTTATTTTCAACACTTTCTCAACCTCATCTCAATGAAAAACTCGTTGAATAACCAGAAGTGAATACAACTATGGAAACTTTCTCTCTCGCTAATCCTGATTTCATAAAATGAAAAAAGGATCCTTGTTGATTGAGTGATTTATTTTGAACAATAATAATTTTAAAAAAATAAAAAAAGCTCAACTAAAAATTGCATCTTAAAAAATTCGGCGAAAAATTCTGACCAAAATATTCACTAATGAAAGGAAACAAACACTGACTGAATGAAAGAAAAGATTATATATATTTTTAATTTTTTATTGTTTTCTTTTGTTTGAATTTCAAATTATGATGAAAAGAAAAACAAAAAAAAACATTTATATAATCTTTTCTTTTTTCCGAAGAAGTAATTTTTTTCCATTTATTTTTTCTGATTATTAATTTTTTAGTCTTTCAGAAAAGTTTGAAATTGGAAGTTTCAATAATTTTTCATTCATCAAAGAAATGGATTGAGGTGGCTGATTTGATAATAGCGTGGTTTTATTTATTTTTATTCTTTAATGTCTTCACAACAAAAAAAAAAAAAAAAAGAGAAACCCTGAGAATGTTGATAAAACAAAACATTTTCCCATAATTGCACAATTGTAATTCGTCTTCTTATTTTTCTACCCGGCCGGCATGAATCTCTTTTTTATTTACATTTTTAGTTTTTTGTTGTTGATGTGTTTGTCTAGTGGGAGAATTTAATTTGGAAGTAACATTTTAAATTAAACATTGATGACTTATTTCTTAAGACATAGAATTTGAGAAGTGTGTGGATAAAGTGTAATTCAATTTTGAGGTATCATAATAAATAAGAAAAACATGCATATTATAACAACACGTGTTAAGTTTAAGACATAAAAACGAATCCTCCCTTCCTTCCTATTTAAAAGAAAAACCCGTGAAGAGAAATAATCAATTAATAAAAACAGATACAAATAAAACTCATCTGACCTTCACAAAGGGTTGGTAAAGTAACCTGGGATGATTGATAAATAATGATGGTGTAAAGTAAACATATAAGGAAGAAGAAATTAGACAAATTCATCGTGACAATCTCAGTCGTAGAGAGTTCTCTCCTGAATGAATAAGAGGTGACATGAACATCTCAAACCTAACTTTCTTCTCTAGCATTTTAAGGAAGTGCTTATGTTATCGTTATTACACACACTCACTCTTCGGGAGATTTTTTATTAGCTACTTAGCGCGGGTTCTAAACTGCAAATATATATATATATATATATATATATATATATATATATATATATATATATATATATATATATATATATATATATATATATATATAATAAAATTTGTTTTATAAATTAGACCAAAATAAATTTAAAAAAATATTACTGCATTTTTTCTACATAGACTAAATGCAGATGTTAGGATTTTTAAATAATGTTACTAAGTTTAAATATTTATGACTAACAACTTTTTATTCAGTTCTGTTTTTTATATAATAATAGTTTTTTTTTTTATCTTTATAAAATTAGTCATTAAAGTTAGTCCAGTCATAAAATAAAGTTAGCAGACATAATTTTTGTTTTTATGACTAACTAATAAAGTTAGTCATAATATTTTTTTATTTTTTTTATCTTCCATAAAAATCTCAATTTTTTTTTATAGCTGGTTACAGTCGAGAAGTTGTGATCGATCAGGTTGGTTTCCGAGGTGCAGCGTGTTAAAAACTAAAAGTCCTTCACAAGTATCACAACTATTTTTTTGTATTCAAAAAAAAAAAAACCAGTTGAAGAAATAACGCTAAATGCACATTTATTTTAATTCCAAGATGTGCATTTATATTTTTTTGTTTGATATATAATGCAAATTTACGTAAAAAACTGTCTTATTAATTTCATTCACACACACACACACACACACAGAGGGGCACCTCGACGTGGTGTAATAGTTAGAAAGCTTGTCTTGCTAGAGATCAATTACGATTGATTGAGTTGTGAGTTCGATCCTCCATGGGCGCCCCATACTTTCGGCCTTGTGCCACATCTAAGCCGAGAAAATCATTATATATATATATATATAGAGAGAGAGAGAGAGAGAGAGACTTTGGGCACTTCGACGTGATGTAGAAATTAGCAAGCTTGTCTCAGATTTTACGACTAAGTAGTAAGTTCAATTCTCACTAAGTGATCCATTCTTTCAGTCTTTTCTTGTATCATAAGTTATGCTTTTTAGAAAATCCCTATTCTTTTTCAGCTTACTAAAAAACTATTATCAATAATTTGAGGTCATTTTCAAGATTAATCAAATTGTAAAAATTTAATAAAGTGTTTGTAATGTCACAATTTATTTATGCAATAAAAAAAATCAACTGAAATTTTTGAGTGAACTTTTTTTTTTTAGAGATTGTTTTTTCATTTTCACTTTTTAATGGGACATCCGGTTCGGGTTATTTATTGAAATCTCTAAAATATAATTCTATTAAATATTTTAAAATATATTCATCAAATTTAGTTTTATGATTTTAATAATTAGATGGAATTTTTTTAAACGACTCCAAATTAATATTAAGTTTGTTTGTCAGTGTCTTCCATTTGTGAAAAAGAAAAAACTTATGCTTTGGTGCATCAATTCAGTCGAGAAGAAAAGAACAAGTTTGGAGAGGAACATTCGTGTTGACTGACCAGAGTCCACGAATTTTTCTCTCGATTTTTGGTTATTTATCGTTACAAGGATTAAGTTTTGCTAGCTATAAGGTAAGAATTTATCCATTGATAAACATGAGATACCTAAAAGCAAACATTTATTGTTAATTTTGGTAGAAAAGACTGAAATAACTTTCTGGGCGGTGTTCCGCCATCGTTTACATGGCGGTTGCAAAACATGCTTTTTATTTTAATAGTTTGTGGTTTTCTCCAATTTATAAAACATTTGAGTTTCTTCTAAATTAAATCTGAATTATCCATTCAATTATCATTTGTAACTATGAAAGAATAATTGTTTTTATTGTATTGTTTGTCAAACAGCCAGACTTTTTGGAGTGCACACGCGCACTTGCCCATCCTTAAATCATGTAATTTTTCGTATACAATAATCAGAAAAAAGAAAACTTTTAAAATGTTATTTTTATGAAATTAAATGTTTTATTTTGCAGTTTAAATTCTCTTTTAAGAAAGTGTCGAAATTTAATTAAAAAATAAAATCCTGTAAAATTTTAGCCGGATTTAATATTGAAAGCTGGAAACCTTTTTTTTTTTTTTTTTTTTTTTTTTTTGCTAGATTTCACATTACAAGTTGATTTCATAATTTTAAAACTATTTTCTTTTTATTTCAAAAATGTTGCTGAAAAAAATGAATAGAAAATGAAACTGAAAATTTGAAATCCTGCTATATAAGCAGTTTTCCTGCTTGTCATCTGTCCGATTTACTGCATAAAATGGTTTTTTGTTCGTCTTTTTTTTCTTTTCTTTTTTTTCCCGTTACACACACTAAGAAATTGATAAAATGTCTTTTAGCGAATTTTTTTCTGATTTCGCAACCCGTTTTGGAAAAGTGGTAGGAGAAGATGGTATGATTAAAAATTAACGCCCTAACACTGAATTACCTCCCTTACCTTTTAAAATATTTTTTACTTGCCTCATATTCTGAGCTCTTTGGATTTGATAAAAAATAAAAGCCACGCATCCGAAAAACAACAACAAAAAAGATTTCCATATAATTATCCGTCTATTCTTGATTTCTAAAAAAAAAAAAACAATAATTGAAATAAATTTACTTTTTAACGGTGTGTTTTTCGTTTTCTTTAACTTTTCATACTAGGGCACAGAATATGAGGCGAATTAACAACAACGAAAAAAGACTGTGTATGGGAAGTAATGCGTGTTTGATATGCAGAAATCATTAAAAGAAGTGTCTGTTCATTTATGAGTATTCTCATAATGAACACACTCTTCTTCTTGGGTGTGCCAAAAAAAAAAAGAAAGGCAATGACATGTTTTGTTTGTATGAATAACAGAATAAGCTTAGCAACCATCAGTCTACATTTACAGTCAGAACCAGTTATTTGATTTCTTCTGATTAATAAAAATCCTGCTTTGAAGAGGTTTTCTGTGCATCAATGTGATAAGGCAAATCATTGACACATCACTTATGTGGCCTTCAACCACTGACATTTCACACTATACACAGAAAGAGTTCAACAAGCGTCAGCTGAAATAATGTTTCCCTTCCTTACATTGTGGCTAGATTGGTTAGGTAGATGAGTGCTTGCTTATTTTCTTAGTCCGTCACTTTTTGCCCTACTTACCTCCTTTATATGAAACATGATTCACAATGAAAAACTTCTTTCATGACTCAGCCACACCGTCAGAAGCCATTTTTTGTCTTAATAGTCTAACCTTTAGCACTCTGCATTATTATTACTTTCCTTTCCACTGCATTCTTTTTCAAGGCCTCTCAATTGCAGTATCTTTATTGTTAATTTTGCTCAAAGTTGTTTTCTGTTGCCATAGCTGGATATGACAACACAACTATGAAATTCAAACACACTATTGTTCAGGGATCAGAGTCACCTTCATTGACAGGATAAACTTTTTGTATAGCAAATGAAGTCACATACAAAGTGATAATATTTTTAGATAGGAAAGATATTATTAACCTTTACAGCTAAAACCTGTCATACCACATACATAAGATCAAATCCTCACCATTCCATTTGTAAGAAGGAAGTTCTGTTCAGCTTCTTCCCAAGAATTACTATTTTGTAGAACACTCCCGAGAAGATGTTTTCTTGATTACTACAATCTTAACCTCTTCAACTCTAGAGTCAACTGTTAGACATATTCTCATAATCTGGATTGAGTTCCTCCTCTGACATCCATACAAAATTCAGTAATTCTTTATCTTGAGTAATTCTTGGGCCTTGTATTATGAAGATTTAGTAAAATAAAAAAAAGTGTCATGGTGTGGGTATGTATGTATGGTAAAGTGTGGGTAGACTAGAGCATGGAATTGGCAAGCCAACTTAAAATTTCAACTAAGAGAGTTTATTTTTACTTTGCATTTATACTCTTTGCAAAGGCTCAAATCCATCTTGTCTCTCTGCTGGTGAAATAGTAGTGTAGACTGGACTTTTTGACCTTGGTTGGCAACCAGTTTAAGAAAAGGACAACTCTGAATTAAAAAAGATATAAAGAAAGCAAAAGGAGATTGCAACAATCTTTTCCAAGAGAATCATGGCTGTTTAAATTCATATCTTAACTCCTCAGTCTCTTGATATTGACACAAGCTAAGCCAAAACTGTGGTTGTGTAAACACAGGTACCTCCACAAAAATTGCAATACCTAAGATTTAAATTAATTTTTAAAAATGAAAAAGCTTTCATTTTAGCTTTAATTGAAAAACTAAAGGATTAAATTTACTATTTCCAGTAAGCAAAATACTCGGGTGTATTTCAAACAGAAATTAGATTGATTGAAATCGCCTTTCTTTTTTCTTTTTTTTTTAATTTTTGTCAGTAATATTATAAAAGACGTCCATTTTTGATACATTTGTAAATACAAATTAGTTCTTGGTTTTAAAAATCATGCAAAAATAAAATACACTTTTCTGAAACTTTAAGGAATATTATATTAGCTGATTTAAAGTATAATTTTAATCTGATTTGAAACAAATATTATTTACTTTAAGTTTAAAATATCTCAGAAATGAATGTTTTAACCAAACATTAGATGTGTTTTTAACCTAGAGTAGCTGTATTTACATGTTTGGCAAGATGATGACAGATCTAATGTTCTATGGAGACCTTGTGTAAAACATAATTGAAGAAAATGTCATAAGCGCCTTTTTTATTTAATTTTTAAAGGAAAATATTCTCCATAGTTTAATGTTTTATTGAATTTTAGAAATTTCGGCTTTAAATTTAATATAGTTAATGCTTTTATTTTCTGATAATGTCGTGTAATATTGATTGTATTTACAAAAATTGCCATGTTTATACACTTATAAAAAAATTCAAGATTCTTTTAAAAATCTTGGTGTTTGATAATATGTATTAAACTTTTCCTTTTATGATTAGTAAAGATACTTTGCACTTAATAATATCATCTAAAAGGCTGAAATTAATATATAATTTTAAAAGATTTAAAACTTTATAAATTATTATGATAAAATTTTTCAAAAATGAAAACAATTCTTGTTAAAATTCATTATTCACTGAAAAAAAATTTTTGTTAAAGCAAAAGTGTCCTTTATATATCTTATTTATAAAAGCAGTTAGAAGCATTTCCAATTAAATAATAATAATTTAAAAAAAAAAAAACGATGCTAAATTTCCCATAGTAATCTTTGGCCCACCACTGATACAAAAAATGAGATTTTTAACCAAAATTTCAAACATACTAGAAAGGAATAAAAAAATTATTAAAATAAGTTGAAGTTATTTTGGTCTTTTCTCTTAATAATAACATAAACATCTTGATGATAAAACTTTGTTTTCATCAAGTTTAGGGACTTTTTCATTGTTATGTTCTTTTTTAGCATAAAAGTGGAGCTACCTTTGTAAACAGCCCAATTTCAGATGCCAGAAGGCAGAGGCACTCTTCAAAGAGCACCCTGATTTGCAAAATGTAGTCTGGACAGATGAAAATTGCTTTAATCTTGTTTGTTCTGGCTACTACTACTTTTTTTTTTTTTTTTATCTACAAGAAACACAGAAAAAAATTGCTCGCTCTTTTAAATTTGTCTATATTTCTGAGTTGAGGTATTACAGTATTTACATTATGCGAACTATTGTCTTCATCTTTGTTGCCATATTTATCACGTTTCGGCCGTTGTACGCTCCGGCCTTCTTCAGGTGGTTGGAATTTCGAACTGAACCATGTGTCCTCAAGGACACATGGCACAGTGGATAAAGGCATTGGTTAGATCCAGTGACAGACCCAAAGAGTGTGAGTTCAATACCCAGTTAAGGCAGTGGAGAACTTTCAGAGGGAAAATTAGCAGGAGATAACTGATAACTGACATCCATCAAACATGGCACGTGGAACTAGAACAGTCTACCCCAGTGATCGAAATAAAGGGTTCAGTTCGAAATTCCAACCACCTGAAGAAGGCCGGAGCGTACAACGGCCGAAACGTTGTGATAAATATGGCGACAAAGATGAGGACAATAGTCTGCATAATGTAAATACTGTCTTTTAAATTTTATTTTTCACCCAATATCAGGCCCAAGAGCCATTCAAAGTAAAAGTTTATTGAATGAGGTTGTTGTATGGGCATAAGAAGTTAGAAGTGCCAATTATGAGGATATTTAGGTTAGATATCAATGAGCCTGGACTTGAAGAGGTTGCATCAAGTGATCAGGGAAGCATCCTCTCAGGAGTCTGTTCCATAAAGTAGTGGTTTGTGGGATGAAGCTGTCTGAGTGGATCTTCCTCGTTAGTGGTAGAATTATAGTCTGGGTTGGCTTTACTGGCTGTGATTTATGCTGTCAAATTATTTGACACAATAACACAGCTTAAACCAAAAATCTACAAATAGAGGAGAAAGAAAAAATTACAATTTGGGTTAGTATTCTTAAAGACAACTGTTTCAGATCTTAGTGTTCTTTTTAAGAGTTTTCCTTGTCTTCAGCCTTTAATCTTCGACAAAATGAAGAATTACAACCATGCTTCATCTAAAATACTGTTTAAGTGAGGAGCTCTCAAATAAGCTAATATCTTTTTGATCATTTTCAGATTATTATAGGAGGAAAAGTATAGCTGATACACCTGATCTGATTACATTTTTTTTTAAATTTAAATAAAATTTCATACCTAGTTACAAATTTTCTTTCTATAACAAAGAAAGGCTGAATTCTTATTTGGCAAAATATGCAAAAATACAGAATGTAATATTTGAGATTTTTCCATCATTTTGGTTAAGGAAAATATTTATTTATTTATTTTTTTTTCTAGGGGAATCTGAGAAAGTTATCAGGGAAATTTTATTAAAATCAGCTAGTTTTTCATATGGAACAATAAACACACAGCTTGGGTCACTAGGTTAACTCTTTTCACACTGCCCCAGAAAAATTTAAAACTATCCTAAAATTTTTTAAAAAATTTAGTTATCATTTATAGTTGTTAATAACATAAAAAAATATTAAAATCTTTAGGAAATAATTTTTTAAAAAAGAGCTAAAATAATTTTAAGCTAAAATATGAAAGTTTTAACATCAGTCTATATTTCTGAGATGAGATATTGTAACTATTTACACTATTTACATTATTCCCAAAGACAAATGGCCCAGTGGCTAAAAGTGTTGATTGAAGTAATCCAGTGAATTGACCCAAAGAGTTGTGAGTTCAATACACGTGAACAAAAAATTGGAGAGTTTAGTTACTAAAGGGAAATAATTCAAACTAAGACATGCAGAAAAAAGATCTGGCACATGGAACTAAAACAATCTACCTCAGTGGACAAAATAAAGGGTTTAGTCCAAAATTTCAACGTATAATATCTGAAGAATGGCTGGAGCATACAACTGCTGAAATGTCAATATGACAATAAAGATCAGTCCAAACAATGTAATAGTGTAAAGTTAAAAATGAATAAATATTAAAATATTTTACTGTAATTTTTATAATAATCATCTCTTTATTTAAATATTTCTTTTAAAAACCCTTGTATATTTACATATAAATGTTTTAATTTTCAGGCTCAGGTTAACTTTATCATAGTTTAATGTAAGAATTATGCTCTATATGTTTGTTTTCTATATAAAGAATATTAGCACAAACAATTCAATCAAAACACTTGTGTCTTCATTAAAATTTTTAATTCATGACTACTTGCTGCAAAAGTTATAACTTAAATTTATGTTTTTCCTTTTTAATTCTTGTATTTTCAGGTTTTTCTGATAGACTTAATGCATAAATGTTTGTTAACCTTTAGAGCATTGCATTATTAATATTACTTCCCTTTCCACTGCATTCTTTTTCAAGGCCTCTCAATTGCAGAAACCTTATCGTTAATATCACCCAAAGTTGTTTTCTGTTGCCATAGCAGGATATGACAACACAACTATGAAATTCAAACACAGGGATCAGAGTCACCTTCAGTAGCAGGATAAGCATATAAAGTGATAAAGGTGATAATACAAGTATCTAAATTTATATCCTTCAGCATTCATTTTTCATTCAGGTATCACTCACCAGCTTAAAAAGAAGTGCTTAGGTTTTATTTATTTTATGTGCATGCTCTGTTTATTAAAAGTCCACCACAATTGGTGAGAAGTAAGATTTTTTTTATTTTAAGAAATTAGTTAGTTTTAGAGTATGTTCATCCATCATTGTTCTGAAAAACTTCAGCAGTCATCCCAAATTAATCTTCTACAGTCCCTTGAATGACAGAATGATGTTAATCACAAGCTCTCTCTCTCTCTCTCTCTCTCTCTCTAGTAGATAAGTTGGTTAATAAAACAAAGTCAAATGAAAGGGTACCAATGAATTCGGTATGAAAAACAATTATTAATATTAACCAGGTGACAAAAAGGAAGCACGGAGATTGAGGTATTAAGTTTGGAATTTTCGAACACACCTGTGTTCTTTATCAGTGGATGTGAGAGATAAACAAAGGGATGGTGGAAACTATCCAACATCAGTTTTTTGAGGTGGGTAGATTTCACTTGTAGGTGGAATTATTAGAAAAAATCCATTCCCTGTTTGATTTCTTGCTGTGCAAAACTTAATGTGAAAATAACTTCAAATTTAAAAGAAGAGTCTAGGCAAAAGAGATGTGGTTCTACAGAAGGATGCTAAGGATATTGACTGAGCATGTGAGCAACAATGAGGTCTTAGGTTACACACAAGGAGAAGGCTTATACTTAACATCAGAAAGAGGCAGTTGAAGTTTCTGGGACACAATGTGGACAGAGGGCCTAGAGAATCTGATACTCGCGGGTCGAATAGAGGGAAAGTCCGACAATTATTTAAGACATTTTTTTATGTTTATTGTCTTTCATAATGTATGACGTCATTTGTTTACATTTGGATATGCATTGAGCAGATATGAATGAATGAAAGAAAATCATGGAGAATTGTTTAAAAACAGTAAAATCGACCTTGCTAACTGAATACTCCTCTGTGGCCCAATTGGTTAAGGCACATCAGGCTATATGACGGTTCTGTATAGGATACAGGTTTGATTCCTGTCAGAGGACGCATATTTTCTATGAAAATTTCTTAGACATTCAGGCTGGTAAATGTTGTTAATACTGTTTATTATAAACAGAGCATTTACTTAAATATTTGTATCTATAAAAAGAATGTATAAATATAAAAAAATATCTTATTAATATATACTTAATAGATCTGATCTGTTACATTAAGCACTGTTTTATTAAGACCAGCACTATATGTCTGATATATTATAATTATATATACAATGGAAAACTGAAAATCTTGTTGTCACTAATCACAATAGCCCCATCTAGAGATGAGCAATATAGTGTGTCAGTTTCACTGCTCAGTACAAGACTGTGTTTCTTGTCATAAATCAATTACTTATATTGGACTTACTACTACCTTGAGTAGATGTCTCACAAGTCACTTATCTGATAAAAGTGGTATAAAAAAATATCTAGCTCTCCACAATTTACAAGAATCCTTAAGAAAAATTCTGGTTGAGAACACTAAATTTCTATATAAATCACATTACTGGAAACATCTCACTGTGAGAGAGGCCCTGTATATAAAAAATCTCACTCCCACTATCAACTTCACCTTATTTAACAGTGGGAATGGTGTGTTGAAATTTTTTTTAAAAAAATAGAAAGACACTTGAATTCCAGTCATGCTCAACACATGAAGCTTGGAATAAATGCTCCTACTAGTATTCAAAACAACACGAAAAAATACACCTTAAACAGTCAAACACGAAGAGAAATTAACAACACCTAAAACAAGCCCTCACTGAAAATGGCTAAAGAAGTGACTGAAAGCACTTAGGACAATTTTTGCACTCCCTTACTTGACTCCCACCAAACAGTTTTTCCAATTTTTTATCAATAATCTGAAGAACACAGAGAAATGGGAATTACAAACCAAAAGATATTTTTGTAGATGGTGTATTTTCCAATGGAAATCATATTATTAGCAAAAACTAGATTTCTGTCTGATTCTTCAATGTATGAAAATAAATTAAAAATTTTGATTGGTGTAAAAGTGTTAGGCAGGTCTATTGTTACTAGTGTGTGTGTCATGGGATTGTAAATATTGATGAAGAGAGTTATAGGTTGGGGAGGGGGTAAAGACGTCTTGTGTGTAGCAAGTTGTAGCAAAAATTGGCAAACCACGTGGTAGCATGTTGAAAGACGGGTTAGAATATGATATAAAAAGGAAGAGAAAGGTGGGGAAAGGAATATATAATAATAAAATATTATTAAATGAAAAGAAAAAAGTGAAGGAACAAAGATATAAATAAAAACGGAGGAAAAAGCTTGTACATATATAGATGCCCATATGTGCGCATATATACAAGCCACTACATAAACATATAAATTTCCTCACACATATATAGATATAAATATATGTATAAAATTAAAATGTATCTTCAATAATTTTCCCCTCTCCTTACTTAAGCTTATACGTGATGGAGCCATAGTGATAGATTTAATGATGGTATAAAGAGAGTGACTGGAAAGTAGTCCTCTGTGTACAGAGCAATCCTCCTGTTACTGACTAGTGCATCATGAGGGAAATTATAGGTGGTAGAAGATAAAATATAGTAAGTGGGTGGGAGTGTGGCTGTTAAAATTTAGGTGGGGGGAAAGGGAGGTGTGGGACATTCTCATGAGTGGTGTTGCTGATTATGGGTTTCCCTTTGGAAATTGTACTCTGAGTAAACACCAACCCTGTTTAGTCCCTCACTATGGGAATTTACTTTTAGGATATACTTCAACTCCGATCTGCGTCTGTCCTCCTGGCTATCGAACCAAGACGCTAAAAGCACACGCCCGACATCATTGATGCTATGATCAAGTTGGTTGAAGTGTACACAGACCAGGAAGTTGTTGTTGTCCCTGATGGTTTCTTTTGTGGTTATTGAACCGTAAACGGAACTCTGTTCTAGTTTCTCCCACATAATTCCCCTTCTCTCACTTGTGACAGAAAAGTAAATATATGAGATTGGAACTGTCACAGCTTAGAGCTGGCAGTTTGGATACCATGTGAGTGCTGTGGGGGGTGGAAATGTTGTGAGTGATGATATGCTTGCAGACATAGGCATCCTGTGACATTCTCTTGGTGAGGTGATGTGTTTCAGATGTCGGATGATAAAGAGGGTGGGAGGCTGTAGGGTGTTATCACTAAAATAATTTACTAATAGTATTGTCTAGTTTTAAAAGTTGGAAATCTTTAGTTAAGGTATGGGAAAATTTGTGGATGTTGTAATTTAAAATAAATGACCATGGAGATTCTGGAATTATTGTCTTTAGTTTCATAGTTGAGGAGAATGTCTCTGTTATGCTTGGAACCTTTAGTGATAGATTCTTTGATAATAATAGTGAGTGGGTAATTCCTATTAAGAAAATGACTGCAAAATTGTCTTGTGTGTTTAATGTGCAAGCATTGACTGTAGATTATAGATTTTTTTTTTAGGTTGGTGGGGTGGCAGCTATTGAAATTAAGGTAGCAATGACCATCAGTAGGCTTGGTATATAGTTTAGTCAAGATGTGGTTGTTATTGAGATGTACCAGTGTGTCCAGAAAGAAAGGTTAAAAACACTGACTGTGGTTTCAGGTGGCTGGGTGACAAGTGTTCCTCAAACACACCACACTCTTATCATGCTACAACATCGGAAGTTAAGAAGGGGAGGAGGTGTAAGCAAAGAAGAAAAAAAATTTCTTATTTTTCATCTAGGATCATACAAGCTGAGAGCATTCTTGCTTATATGTCTACATTAGACATAATCTCCATTCTCCCTTCCAACAATACAGGGCTGTCTTTATATTTTGCCGTTGCCTACTTATCCTGACATAACCTACAACTGCTACTGCTTGTTCTGCTACATTTAACTTTTCTCAATATGCTCCTTTTTATGTGCAAGCTCTTTCCTCTTCTTTGGATGTTGTTCACCAGTTTCGTATTTTACCTGTGCTTTTCCAACCAAAGTGGAAGTATGATTATACCAGCATTTTTTGAACAAGCTCTTGGTACATGTTATGTAGACCTTCCTTTGGCCACTGTCGTCAATAACTTCAGCCTGGTAGATCACCCCTTCTGTGTAGCACGCCCTGTTCAGAGGGCAATTACATTCAATCTTACAGTTACATAGACTGTTTTTTTCACTTTTTATTCATTTATATTTAATTTTAAATTTCCTGCATTTTGCTTCTTTACTAAATTGTTCAAATTGCTTGTACAACTAGAACTTAATTTTATACTGTTTCTGTTGAAAACTTTTGACAATTTAGATGACTTAGGAAAATGCTTTCTGAAAAAGGTCAAAAATACCTTTCCAATGTTTGTTTTTACCTGCATATTGAAAGGGGGAGGTTGAACCAAATAACATTTCTGGTTCTCCACCTGTTGTTCCTATCTCATGTATTTATCTGAGTTTTGTAATTCAAGTTGACATTTTGCTCCTCCTCCTTTAATGCTGCCATATATTCTTTTAAAAATTTCCATAGTTACGGAATTTCTGAACAACTTGCATTCGACTCCTTATGGAATATGCTTGATTATGTTTGCCAGGTGATTGGACTTGGTATTTACATATTTTTAAAAAGTATGTATAGTGAAACTGTACCAGCTAATAAATCAGATTCAAAATCTAAATATTGAATCACTTTTCTGTTCATTTCAACAGTAATGTTGAAAATAATTTAAATAGTTTGTTCCTGATTATAGCGAAGAAAACGGGGACTTACCTCGTCAAACCAAGCGACAGCGTGTCTAGTGTATTCTACGACGGAAAAAGTGGCGAAAAAAAAAATTACTTACCAAACAGAAGGGCACGTATTCCGCATAACATGCTGAAAATGGAATAATTGAATTAAAGAAAAAACAAGTCCGTCACAGGAGTCACTATAAAAGTATTTTGATATGCAAATTACGGAACATCCTATCCCAGCTGTCGGCGAATTAAAAAAATAGGTTCTGCCGATAAAAGCATTTGGTGTTCTCGATTCGGGAGCGCAAAATTCGTGCATTTTTGGCTTTGGTGTTTGTTAGAGAGTGAGTTATTTTTCTGACTGGTTACACGCATTGTGATTTGAGATAGTACCGGCAAATCGAGTTTTCAGCATTTCTTTCTGTCCCCGATATTCGAGTCTGGACTTAAAGTGATTTTTCTTTGTGCTGTGGAAGTAATCTGCGACAAATACTTCCTTTGCTTTCAGAACGCTTACACTGATTGAATCATTGGATCTTTTATTATTAAAAACTACCATCAGACCATCGTCTTGGTAAATACCGTGGTTGTCAACGTGGATAATCTTGTTGATCTTTGCTTAAAATAAATCTGCCCATCAATTTGGAAACTTTGGCCCATCAAAAGATCTTGGGAGATTTCAAAATTACTACATCTGGACCTTTTTTTTTTTTTTTTTTTACCTATGCCTCCTCTTCATGGAACAATGCAGACCTTATGGCAATGAAACATACACACAAACACTTGGTTGGTTGTCGGTAGCTGTGCTAGCACAAAGTCACAAGACATTGTGACCGAAGGTTTGAGTGTGCTGGCTTTGTTCAGATTTTTGGTTACACTAGATAACATGCTCACTCCCAGAAACTGTAACTAAGGTCTGCTTCAGCATAGTTGCAGTATAAATCAAAGGTGAGGTCTGTGGGTGTTGAACAAACACAAATGTGCCTGAGTGAGTGTCTGAATTAAGGATTGGTTAGCTGCCCTGGTAGACAGGTATCCTTGAATTATATAGCTATTACCTACTTGTATATATATATATTATATTATATTATATTATATCTATATCTCCAGACTTGCTAAAAAATGAGCATACATGAAAAATGCCTGAATGTAATAAAGACCAAAGGAATTTTGGGGATTATTAAATTATATATATATATATCTATATATATTAGAACCTTTAAGATTATTTTTTTTTCTTGTCAGTAGGTGACCATAAATTAGTATAAGAAATTTTAGTGTCTTTTTTGCAGTGAAAAAACATTCATTTGGAAATTCTTTCAAAAATCAAATAATTGTCAAATCTCAATAAAACTTATTCACAAATTAATGAAATTATTTTAGAAATGTTTCTATTTTGGAAAATCTTGGTAAAAATATTGTTATTACATGTTATCCCCACATGCATACCTATTTAATTTTATGAAATTTCGAGAAATTCATTTTTGTGGGATTATATTTCAACATAATCTTGTAAATGCACTTAATTGAATGAGTATTAATCACTTGGTGAATATTATAGAATGAACATTTCAGATCCTAATTCACTTGATTATTACATGTCAGTTAGTGATTCACCTATGTAATCACATGAGGTACTATCAAAAAAGATTCAGGATTTCAGTAGATGTATCATCTATCAAGTGTTTCCTGTGTCTTGCTGAACGTCACACATCTTTCAAAATTTCTCCACCAGGAAATAAATTTCTTTTTTTTTGTTTTTTTTGTTTTTTTTTTTTATCTTTTTGTTTTTTTTTAAACCAAACATTTTCATTTCCACTGAAATTAAAATATTTAAGTAAGATTTTGTCTTTTTCTGTCATCGACAAACAAAATATTCATAAATAACTAGTAATTTATAAAACTTGATTAATTTTTTTTTCTTTTTGTGTTTTTCAGTTAGAGCATTGTTACTGTTAATAAAAGCAACAGCCCCATTGTGAAAGATGACAGAGGTCCACAACTTTGGCACTGAGGCGGTCACTTGCCATGCTTGGAACAAAAACCGTAATGGTAAATGCAATTTTTCTTTCTTTTAACTGCGGGAAATTTAATGACTCCCCAAACCGAGTCATTGGTTGATGAACAAAGGGAGATAATTGAACATTGTAAAAACATACCTTAAACAAAAAAACACATTACATAACAAAAAAGAGAATAGAGGATTGCTTAAAGCATATTCTTTTTGCAGTTAAAAGTCAAGGCATCAGGGAGGAAATCCAAATACATGTCTATTTGAAATAGATGAAACACTTATCTGAATGGTGTTCATATTCTACTTGTGTTAGCTGCATTGTCCCCTTGTACTATTCAGGTTATTCCGTGGCCAATGTTGCCTATTCTTGAGTGGGCAGAGACACACCTTTTCTTTTAGAGTCTTTTCAGCATCTGAAGTTGGCATTTGAAATCTTATTTCATGCCTAATTTTGGGTCTTGCCCATTATAAGTTTATAATAGACTCTTCTTATCAGCAAGAGACCTCTACCAAAAGGAGATGGCCTATATTGTTTACATAATGTTTTCATTCACTCTGTTTAAATATCTCTTTTTACTTTTTCAGTCACTCTGCTTGAATGACTTCTTTTTCCTTCAGGCAGAGTGAATGAAAAAGGGAAGACCTTCAAGCAGAGCAAATGAACACATAAAAAGGAAAGACATTCAGCTTCTTTCCTTTCCTTTTTTTTCATTCACTTTGAATGTTTTTCTTTTTGTGACATTATATTTATTAAACCTATCTCTATGCAAATATTTGTTAAATTTAGTTTAGTCTGCCACAGGGCCACAAGATTAGAGCACGAAATAAGGACTGAACTCTTATGTTAATGAATGACCTATGATACCAACTTGTTAACTTTTTCCCTAAGCCAGTGGTTTCCAAACTTTATTTCTCTGGGCTGCATCTTTTGAATGAAAATTTGCTTGCGCCTCATCAAATTTCATGTGTTAAAAAGTACATTTAAAGATGAAGAACAGCGAGGGGTAAAGGGAGATAACTATGGATTCGAACTCGGAACATTATCATTGATAACTCTTTTCTAGTTACTATATTCTTAATATTTGATATAATGCAAAGATATCACACTGATAAAATTGGTCAATAATTATTTATAACTATTTATACTGAGAGCCATGTATGCAATTACAAGGAATCCATAATAATATTTTAAATTTTAAAATCATATTTATTTTTTACATCTGAAATTTTTGAAACTGTTTCTAAATCTTTAATTGTCTTTCAATCATTCCCTTTCACCATCTGCTATCCTCTTTCGCTGCAGTAATGAGGCACGCAACACTGTTTGGGAATCACTGTCCTAAGTCATGTACATACATACTCTATGCATGTATAATAACAAGTCAGATTGCTTCAAGATTGTAGCAAAAATTCTGGTTTATTTAAATATTTTACTGAAAGGTGTGTTTTGAAAATTTCATGATGTTATAAATTTTCCTGGAATTTGTTTTACTTAAAATTTAGTAAACTTATCTTTTACATCATTTTGCATTATTTATATTCCAAGTATGAAATTGAAATTTATTTATTTATTTATTTTTTTTAAACAGAATTGGCTTTGTCGTCTAACAGTACCGAGGTGAAAGTTTACAAAAAGACCGGTGGGTGCTGGCAGGAGTATGAGACAATGACGGAACATGGTCAGAGAGTGACCAGTATTGACTGGGCTCCTAACAGTAACCGCATTGTCACATGCGGATCGGTAAGATTGATTGTTTTTCTGCTTTAGTTATGAACACATCATTTTAGTTGGTTTCAATCTTACTTAAAAAATAGTAATACTAACTGTTTCCTATAAGGAAACATTTGGCATTCATTGATTGTGCAGTCAGTGTTGCTGTTAGTTTAAATTTTTCTCTCAAAACAGTTTTTTGGCAAAATGGGTTTCTTAAGTTCAGTAGTAGCTGTTATTGCTCTTTCTAGTATTGATTGGGATTTCCTTCCTTGCCTTTTGTTTAAAGTGGTGTGGAATGTCAGCATCTTGATTATATCATTATTCTCTCTCTGTGTTATAAATGCTATCCATTTAAGTTGCTGTTGTTGTTGAAAGTTTTCAAGTGACAGTCAATGAAAAAATTGAGATAATATTTATCAAAATGGAACTAAATGTCTATGTACATACATTTCTGAGATATTGTATGTTTGGTTAATAATAAAATGAATATAGCAATAAAGCAGCTTACAATTCACCTCTACCTTTCCAAGTGCATATAAAACCTGTTTGCACTGGACAGAATTTTATTGTGTATTAAATTAACCAGTGTGCTTGTAAGAAAAAAAATTTGAAATAAGGAAGATTTTTTTCAAACATTTTCATGAATTAGCATTCATTGGATTTTCCTTAAGCTGTGCATTTGTCAGTCAAAAAATATTGCTATTTTTTTTTTATCATTTTAGGAATGGGAGTACTGTTTATATTATGAATACACTGTCAAATTGATTGCTGATTTTTTTTAAGGAGTTATCTGTATTTTGCTTTTATTCACATTCAAAACTGATTATGACATTGCATAACTATTACAAATTGTAGCAAAAGCACATTATTGATTTGATTGAAAGCAGATTGCCGTAAAGCTTTAATTTACTTACATTATTTGGCCTGTTATCCTAATCTTAGTTGCCATATTCACAATGTCTCTGCAGTTGTACACTCTTGCCTTCTTTGGGTGATTGGAATTTTGAACCAAACCCCTTATTTTGTCCACCTAGGGTTGGGTGGGGTGGTTGGGTAGATTGAACTAGTGCCATGCCTCATCTGTGGTTTTAAATTTCAATAAATTCTCTACTAGCCAGTCATTTACTAAAGCTTGATGAGATGTGTTGGTATGCATCGAAACATGATTGCATTTATGTAGTGTTATACTCATGTTGCTGTAATTATCCTAAAATAAAGAATATAGCTCTACTTTTGTATTGAGCCTGCTTTTAAATTAATGTTACGAATGTTGGAATTTATATGCAACTGGTTCTCATTTCAGATGGAGATATATATATATATATATATATATATATATATATATATATATATATATATATATATATATATATATATATAATGGTTTGGGTATATAGTCTTGCTGTTTTCATTTAGTTTCCTCTTATTTTTGTTTATATTTCCATCACGTTTGTTATTAAATATCCCACATTGTAATAATAGAAGATCTACTACTACTAATAATAATAATAGAAGATCTACTACTACTAATAATAATAATAGAAGATCTACTACTACTAATAATAATAATAGAAGATCTACTACTACTAATAATAATAATAGAAGATCTACTACTACTAATAATAATAATAGAAGATCTACTACTACTAATAATAATAATAGAAGATCTACTACTACTAATAATAATAATAGAAGATCTACTACTACTAATAATAATAATAGAAGATCTACTACTACTAATAATAATAATAGAAGATCTACTAATAAAGGTAGAATGAACCTTGGAATACATTTAGTAGTAATTATTACAGGTGATAGAGTAAATTTCTCCCTCAAGTTTCAGCTTAGTGTTTTGTATTGATTTAGTCTTTTATTTTTTTAGAAATGATCGTAACAAATTTTATGTTAAGCTTAAATGAATTTTTCTCAATTTTAGTTGTGATAGAGTTGGTGGGTAGAACAATATATTTTGATATATCAAGAACAATATTGGGGAAAAAAATTTTTCTTGTGATGCATTTTGTCCTTTAGGGCTTCATTTTAGTCCAGTGAGGCCTAAACGACAAAACCTGCCACAAGCAAACTTTTCCCACTTTGTCATACATTCACCGCCCCCCATATATATATATATATATATATATATATATATATATATATATATATATATATATACACACATACACTCATTCATATATATATATATATATATATATATATATATACACACATACACTCATTCATATATATATATATATATATATATATATATACATGCATACACAAACACCATATTTGACTGCATATAAGGCATACCCCAATTTCAGCAGGGAAAATTAAGAAAAAATTAGCAATTAGTAAAATTATTAGTAAATGGTATAGCCTAGGCTATATTTATGAGGTATTATTTTGGTTAAAGAAGCCATGATTATGATTTTAAAAAAAAATAATAGGAGCCTATAAAAACTTTATATCCAATGGTAAGAAAACTAAATAAAAATCAAGCAATTATTACAATGTAGCAAAACAGTACAGTTACTATTAAAATCTTATTCATCTTCAAATCTGTAAAATTCATCATCTTCATTATCAAAACTCTGATAACTTTTCAAAACATTGTTCCAACTTTATATGTAAGAGTGATGTTAAAGGAATGATACGAAAATCCACAAAAAAAGTTTTTTGTGAATTTCTCTACCTGTTTGTTGTTAATTAACTAAGAACACAGTGAATACAGGAAGATACGGTTATTGTGCTGAGAAAACTATTATTAAGAAACCTGCACAGATCAGGATGAAAATGTATTTCTTTAAAGCATCTATCATATCTGTCTTCTTTTCAAAGTGTATTTAAACTAATGTTGCCAAGCCTGTGTTAAATTGTGAGAGGGATGGTCCAGTGCCATATTATTTTGTTTGCGGCAGTACTGAGAGTGTAAAAAAAAAAAAAAAAAAAAAAAAAAAATAAAGATAAGGTTGTGACAAATGCTTGTAGAAATTTCACTTTCATTTATGTGTAAAATGAAATGATTTAGATTAGATTTGGGAGCTTAAATCCCTTAATTTTATTGACTAACCTGAATTTCACTTTGCTTTCTATTGTACAATATGAGAATATAATGTTGATTTGGGGACTAAATTTTTTGCCTATAAATTTCACTCTGTCTTTGTTCTTTCAGGACCGTAATGCCTATGTCTGGAATTATAACGATGGGAAGTGGACCCCCATCCTGGTCATCCTGCGTATCAACCGGTCAGCAACAGTTGTGAAGTGGTCACCAAAAGGTAAACTTTTATTTATTTATTTTTTTTTTTTCTTTTTTCTTTTTATGTTGCTATGGAGTGAGTAGCCATGGTTAAATACAAAAATAAGTAACAGAACAGTCTGACAAACAGAATGGATAAATTTGCAATAAGCAATAAAAAAGAAAAGAACAGGGGAAAAAAATAATATAAAGCAAACAAACAATATACACAAGGCAAAGCAAGAGTAATAAGGCAAAATGTCCATAAAATAAGAATTGGGGTTGATACACACAAACAAGTTCAGACAAGCGAATATAGTGTTCAGATGTCAAGACAAGACAGACCAGGACTGAGTCAGATGAAATAGAGAACCAGCCTAGTTTATTGGGTTGGAAGGTATCCCGGCATGCATTTGTGTGTTTCTGCCTATAAATTGGGGATGGGAAAGTGTTGTGCAGTCATTTCCACTCAGGATTGAAACAAACAGTTACAGTTTTCTTAAAGTGCACCTTTCGAATAGACAAAACCTTATGTTCAATTTAATCAGAATTTCTATTTTATTTCTCATTATTATTATTTATTGACACTAAACAATTAATCATCATCAGTCCCGTGACTGAGTGTGGGTATAGGGTAACTGCATAACAGCATCTGACCAGTTTGCTCCACATATGTGCCAATGTCTGAGTCTCTGTGAAGGATTTTTCAGTCTACTCAGTGATATTAGCACATTTTTTTTCTCTGCCTCCTCTTTTGCCTAAGGTGGCACCTTGTAGGGTGGCAGTGGAAAGATTGTTACCTCTTATGACATGACCATACTGTTTCACAGTAATTTATTTGAAAAATAAATTACTTAAATTTGCTGCATTGGTTATGCCTAATTAATTTGCTTTATTGAAAAGGGCTTCATTTTTTGCAAGTCTTCTCAGTCAGCCATTTTGTGTGTTTCATTCAAGGCTGCATGGTTGGAGGGGATAGCAGTAGGAAAATTATGTTGTGTTATTTGGGATGGTAATGATGAATAAGGTTTGTGATATGGAGGTGGTAGGAAGTAAAGATCATGAGAATAAGAAGGATAGATATCAATTGACTCTTTATTTGAAGAGGTTGACATTGTTTTTGCATGCAGGAAACTTAAAGAAGAAAGGATTTTCTGCTCATTGGGAATAAATTTTTCAAAAAACAAAACTGGAGAAATGATGTGTGCAAAATACTGTTTTTTATATATATATATATATATATATAATCTTATAAAGAAACAATTTATACAAAGAATTAAATAGCAATATTAATGGTGAAATCACTTCACTAACAAGACTTAATGAGACATTAACTTACTATCAGTTCCTTGAATAATAAGATCCTTATATTCAAGTTGTTGTCAGGTGGAAGACACATGCCAAGTAGTTTCAACAATTTCAAGTTATCATTTTCAGGGCGCAATTTTCTCATATATAGGAAAGCATTAAATTAAATATGTGTAGAATGAAAGATGTTTTTTTAAATTATGTTTTATTTATTGACAGTTAAATTTATGTTTTGGAGTGAGCGATTTAGTGATGTGAGAATTTTGTTTGACGTTTGAAAAGTTATAAATCCACAAAATTTTTCTTGTTATATGTATTTATCTGTTAAAGTGAAATGGACTTAGTATAATCCTATTGGGAGAGTAAAAATATTTTCCACAGAATTTAAGATTCTGATTATTACTGATGCCGTAAATATATTAGTGTGCAGCTTATATTTTATATCATAATAAAACAATTTATACAAAGAACTAAATAATAATGTTAATGTGATTAATGGTGAAATCAGTTCGCTAACAAGACTTAATGAGACATTAACTTACTATCAATTCCTTGAATAAGATACTTATATTCGAGTTGTTGTCAGATGGAAGACACATGGAATTGACTTTTTTATATATATATATATATATATATATATAATGTGTGTGTGTGTCTGTATATTATTTGTACACTTATCAATTTTGAATATTTTTATCCATTTCTCAGAATCTAATGCCCATATGATGCCAAGTTTTTTATATTAGGTTGGTGCAAAAATAATATCGTTTTTTGACGTAGTTTTTAACGTCAAAAAACGATATTATTTTTGCACCAACCTAATAATAAGCACAAAAAAGGGAATATAAAACTCAGTTTTCAGAACAATAGGTTAAATGCAACAAATTTGACAGGTGAATTATGCAAAATAGACAAGATTATTCGTACAGTAGAAAATATTGTTTTAAATTGATTGATTCTTATTTTATCGGTGAAGGCTTCTAGACAATATATTCAATAGAATATTTGTGGTAATTCCAGCAAAGAACATCACGTGGTGCATAGTGTCACCATTGTTATTCTTATGTTAACAACATAATTGGGAAGACAAAAGAGTTAAGTGTTGACATGAGTAGAGAATTTTTAACTTCTACAAGTTTGGAAATAATTACAGCAAAATATATTAAACTAGTTAGCTATCCCTGGATCTATGGTACAGTCTGTTATAAATAAGTTTAAACTGTTTGGCACAACATAGAATTTGCTTTGGCATGGAAGAAAACCCAAATTGTTACTGAAAACTGTGTCACAAGGTTAATATAAACCCAAGAGTTGTTTTGAAAGACACCACCAAATTTGGATATGATGGATATCAGCATAAGTACTTGCACAATATAGTGTTGTTTGGATAGAAATGGGTTTGTATGGAAACTGACCACGATGAACACCTCTTCACAAAGCATGTCACATTGTTGCTCAGTTTAATTTTGCCAAAAACGTTCTTGGACAAAGAAAATTGCTTTTGGGAACAAGTACTATGGAGTGATGAAACAAAAATTGAGCTTTTGGGGCATAATGATGTACAGAAGATTTGGCGCAAGAAAGGTGAGTCTTCCCCCCCAAAGAACACAGTGGCAACATTAAAACATGGAGGCGATGATGTTTTGGCGTTGTTTTAGCTCAAGGAGGACTGAATAATTGCAATAAGAGGAATAATGAAATTGCAGACTATATCAAAATTCTGGATGAAAATCTACAACTATCAGCGCAAAATCTTCATCTAGGTCGGCGATTTAATTTCCAGCAAGATAATGATCCCAAACATACGTCTAAATCAGTGATTACATGACTTCAGAAAAAGATGATTACAGTTCTTCCCTGGCCTTCAGGGAGTCCTAACTTAAATCCTGTTGAAAGTTTATGGCAAGAATTGAAAGTTCAAATAAATCGTCAGTCACCAAAAACCCTCAGAAATTAGAATATGTAAGCATTGGAGTATGGAAGAAAATCCCAGAAAAGACTTGTTCAAATCTCATCAAAAACTTTAGAAAACAATTGCAGCAAGTTATATAGATGAGAGTCCATGCTATTGACTATTAATATTGTGAAAATTGTTAATTTTTTTTTTTTTTTTTTTTTTTCATACTGTATTTAATCTTTTCCTTTGTTTGTAAATTTGTTGTATTTAACCTATTGTTATGGAAATTAAGTTGTTTCCTTTTTTTGTGCTTATTAACATATACAAAACTTGGCATCGTCCAGGCATTAGTTTCTGAGAAATGGATAAAAATAGTCAAAATTGATGGGTGTATGAATAATTTCATTGTTGACTCTGTGTGTGTATGTATATATATATATATATATATATATATATATGAAAATTTCTCAGAGTTAACCTGTAGAAAAGACAATATTTATAAATATAAATGACAATAGGAAAACTGTAGTTATTGCTGACGTGTTTTGTCCAATGCAGACTTTATCAAAGCAAAAAACAAAATGAATTTAATTAAAGAACGTAACTAATAAAAACAAAAAATAGAATGTTCTTAGCAACTGGAGCGTTCTGTACATTCCTTCAGTTGCTAAGAACATTTTGTTTTTTGTTTTTATTAGTTACGTTCTTTAATTAAATTCATTTTGTTTTTTTGTTATTATTAGTTATGTTCTTTAATTAAATTCATTTTGTTTTTTTGTTTTTATTAGTTACGTTCTTTAATTAAATTCATTTTGTTTTTTGCTTTGATAAAGTCCGCATTGGATGAAACGCATCAGCAATAACTACAGTTTTCCTATTGTCATATATATATATATATATATATATATATATATATATATATATATATATATATATATATATATATATATAAAGAGAGAGAGAGCTAAACTAAAACACCAAGCAGCTCTTACAAAGAAATTTGGGAAATGGATGGATAATGGTTTGAATCCACAGATAGTTGGGAAGATTATAGGTTCCACACATACTTCTAATAGTCTTCGTGATAGGTGTAACTTATGTTTAGAAGACAAAATTAAAATAATAAAATGCAATAATCAAAGCCAACTATTGAATCAGAGAAATGAATTAGTATTAAAATGTCGGCATGAAAACAAATTTCCATAACATAGGTTTTACTTAATTAGCTACTATATTTTTCTGACTCTTCAAATGTCAAATTTATAACTAATTCTAATTTCTGTATTCCCATCTTTACACTATATGAATTTTCTTATAAATTGTCTCCTGTTCTAAGAGCTCTCCTTTGTTTTATCACTTACAACTCTTTATTATCGATGTATTTTAAGGTTGTTTTTGAATATAACTTTGTATTTTTAAGTATCACTTTATATTATTAAATATAACTTGTTTTTAAATATAACTTTTTTATTTTATTTTGCTATATTTTTAATTAATTTATTTTCTTATATTTTTATTGTTAAATATATTTTATATTTAAATATAACCTATTTATTTTTATTAACTATAACTTATTTTTAAATATAATTTTACTTATTTTTAATTATAAATTATTTAAATATGACTTATTTTTAAATATAACTTGTTTTTGGAATATGACTTTGTACTTTTAAGTATCAATTTTCATTTTTAATGATAACTTTATCTATATATTTTAAAGGTTTTTTTAAACCCCTTTTTATTACTCTCTTAGTTTTAAATTAACATTTCATTCTTTATACATTTATATATATATATATATATATAATCCCAATTTAATGTCTTATGTTTAATATGTGGGTTTAATTTTATAAAACTTCTCTTTAAGACAAATACCTTCACACTCCCCTGACCACTGTTTTGTGCCTTTCATCTGATGGAAACATTGAAACAATTAAATTCTTTATTAGTTTTTCAATCTTTTTTCTTTTCTTTTTTTTCTTCTAGATGACAGCTAAATTTCTATTTCCAACACAATCTATCCCGGGATTGAATAAGACTGGTGAATTATATTTTCATTGGTCAAAATAAGCTTATACCCCATGTGAGGTGATTTTGGGATTATATTGTGTATTAATTTTTGCTCTGTAATAATAAATACATTGAACTCTTTTTGTGGATCAGTTTTAATATTTTATATTACTAGGATTCACTTGGATTATATACTAATGGATTTATTACCTTTACAAGATATATATATATATATATATATAAGGTTTTTTTCACTTACCTCTTGTTTACTTCAGGGTTTCATGGCAGCAGCAGATTAACTCTGTTCCAAGTGGCTAGACACATACAACCTCGAAACTCCGAACTTAAGTGAAAAAAATTTTTGTATATTAATTCTATTAACACTCTATCTTCAATATTGAGCACATTACCACAAAGCCTACAATTGATTAATTGCCTTAAATGTCTCCTTATCAGCAAACCACTGAAGAACCAGCAATTTTGATTCAAAAGCAATATTTCAAATGAACACACATATATATATGAGAGAGACAGGGTGATGTACTTGTATCATTAAGAATAATATTTCCTAGGATTTTGGAACCAGAGGGAATTCATAGATACCAAAAATTTGTGATTATCAATGACAGATTAACATCTTTCTTTTTTTCTCTTTTTTTTTTTTTTTTTTTCTCATTCTCTTTTCTCATTCTCTTTCCTCATTTTCTCTCTGTTTCTCTCTCTCTCTCTCTCTCTCTTCCTTATTCTTTTCTGTTCATCTGTAAATAACTGATTTAATTTTTGTTTCAGAACAGGTTTCTAATTACTTTTGTAATTCACAGGACATTGAAATTTCATGATGCACACCAATAACGAATGCAAAGTAAATTAACATATTAAAGATCTGTTGTTTTACACATTTACTATTGTGTGCCTTTTTGGTTTTCAACTGCTGTATCTTTTATTCATTTATTTACTATGCATGAAAATGATTTTTGATTTAGCATCCAAATAAATAATTCCAACTCCTTTGTTCTGGCAGAAAATAAATTTGCTGTTGGCAGTGGTGCTCGGCTGATTTCCGTGTGTTATTTTGAGGAGGAGAATAATTGGTGGGTGAGCAAACACATTAAGAAACCAATTCGTTCTACTGTTACGTGGTAAGTTTTGAGATTTACCATTTCCCTAATTGTGGGTAACAAGATCTTTCATTTTTTTTTTTTTATTGACTGCTTGGCAATCACAAAGAACTGTACCAAATAACAGAAACCATATCAGCTGAGGATTTTCTACAGCATCAAAAGCTAAAATAGATATCACATGTAAC
This sequence comes from Acanthosepion lycidas, assembly GCA_963932145.1. NCBI lineage: Eukaryota > Metazoa > Mollusca > Cephalopoda > Sepiida > Sepiidae > Acanthosepion > Acanthosepion lycidas. The sequence continues at coordinate 73,609,803 of OZ010611.1, forward strand.
TCGAAGAGAAAATGACAACTATAATCAAGATGTTGCTATTCCACACCACTTCAAACAAAAGGTTAGGAAGGAAACTACATCAATACTGGAACAGCTACTGGACTTGAGAAACCTACTTTTCTGAAAAATTATTTTGAGAGAAAGATTTTATAAATTTCAACCAACAGTGGCACTGACTGCTCAATCAATAAATGCTAAATGTTTCCTTATAAGGAAACAGTTGATATTACTATTCTTTAAGTAAGACTGAAACCAACTAAAATGATGTGTTCATAACTAAAGCAGAAAAACAATCTTACCAATCCGCATGTGACAATATAGTTATTGTTAGGAGCCCAGTCAATATTGGTCACTCTCTGACCATGTTCCATCATTGTCTCATACTCCTGTCAGCACCCACCGGTCTTTTTGTAAAATTGATCTCGGTACTTTTAAGCAACAAAGCCAATTCTGTTTAAAAAGAAATTTCAATTTATTTCTTGGAAATGAAACCAAGAAATACTGAGCTTTTAAAAATCTTTTTCCTTTTTGTTTAAAAATAATCATAAATTCTTCGTTTTATTTTTTTTTTCATTTCACAATACAACATTGATCTTGCTTTCATTGAATTTCAGAATTACAATTGCAAAAACAGTTTATTTTTATCTTGTTCTTTTATATAAAATGTAGAATGTGCTTAATATTTTTTCTATTTCTTTTCAGTCTTGACTGGCATCCTAACAATGCAATGTTGGCATGTGGCTCCACTGACTTCAAAACCAGGTGAGTTTGCTGCTTTTTCTCTTGAAGTGTTTCCTTATTTGGATTGATTTTTTTTCCGTTCTGGATATAAGTAGTCTTTTATTATTCTATTCTCGGAGGCATTTGATAAGAACTTTTAAAGTTGTCTCCCTTATTCTAAACTAAAAGTTACTATTTACACTATTCAGACTGTTATCTTCATCTTTGTTGCTCTGGCTTTCTTAAGATGATTGGAATTTCAAACTGAACCCTTTATTTCATCCATCTGAGTAGATTGTTCTAGTTTCGGATATCTCAGTATCAGTTATTTCCCTTTAACTCAAGTTTTTATTCACCTCAGCTGTAGCCAGGTATTGAACTCTTTGGGTCAAGTCACTGTATCCAACCAACACTTTTATCCATTGGGCCATGTGTCCTTGAGGCCATCAATGTATGAATTTTGGGGACTTATAAACCTAATTGTCTCAGTAATCATTTTTTACCAGAGTTCATATTACAATTTGTTGTTGTTGTTATGATTCTCTAGTACTCCTTATTACTGGTTCCAATATTGTATTCATTTCTATGCTTGGCTGGCTTAAGAGATTTTTGTGACCTAGCATATGTGCTGATTCCTTAAGTTTTCATATTTTCTAATGATGTTCTCTATTATTTCAACTTCATTTCACAGGGGCAAGTGACCTCCCTTTTCCATCCATATATGGTCAGCCATACCTGACTTTTCTATTTCCTTTTGTGTTATGGCTTTACAGTGTTACCAATGTAAATAGTGTAAATAATTACAATACCTCATCTCAGAAATATAGACAAATACTAAAAGTTAGATCAAAAAATTAAAAATATCCCATTGTTTTGTTTGTTAGAAATGACAAAATAACTAAAAGAAAATCTTTGGTATGTTAAATTTTAAACAGAATAATATTTTTCTGCTTTGGTATTTTAAATTTCTTGTCTAGCAGCAAAACAAAAACATTTTTAAAGAACGTAATTTCCTGTTATAATTAATTTGCTAGTCAGATTAGAAGGCAATCTTTATATTTATGTAATCAGTCTCTTCTGGCTTGCAATAAAGTGTTCTCCAACTCATTTCCTTTCAACCAACAATTGCATAAGTTAGACAATCCAACATGTGTTTACCCTGTGCTACTGCAGTTGAGCATTTTCTCTGTCACCTCTTTAAGCACTTTTCATAGATTGAGTGACAGTTCAAATTTGCATATGTTTGAAAGAGATTCTTGTGAACATCTGTCTGTCTCTGAGATCTATCTTTTTTAAATATATATCTTCTTTTTGGGAATATTTTCCATGCGTAATATATCTGGATCTGTTTTCATCCCATGGGTAAGCCATTTTCACTAGTGTTACAATTTTATTTAGAAGAGGTTAAAGAAAGAAGTCACTTGAAATTATATTCACTTTGATCATTGTGGATTTTCTTCAAGGCTCAAGAAAATGCTAGGATTTCAAATTTTTTCATGTTGGATGCTGCAACAAATCTTTCTACATCATCTCTTCCTCAATTTAGATTTGTGTGAATCTTTATATATAAATTCTTGATCTCAAAGGTATTTATGTTTGTAGTTTGTTTGTTGTTGTTTTTTTTTTTTTTTTAGTGTTAAAATGAAGATGGCTTACAAACAGTGGGAAAATGTCAAATATCTGTAATTGGTAGTCCTAGGTATGACAATAAACTACATCTGGCACTAAGGCCTCTGATTGGGAGATTGGAGATTTCAAGGAGCGTGGAACCACATCTTAATTGCTGTTGTTCCCAGGTCCACCCTGACGGGGTGGAGTAGCACCTGTTATGGTCCCAGATATAGGCAAATAGTAAACACCTCAAAACATTATAAAAGTAGGAAAAATACATTATTAAAGATACCATCAATACACATTTTTATATAAAACAAAAATTATCGACAATACATTTTAAAGTAAAACGACTAGCAATACATTTTATCTGTAGTTGAAGGCATACAATGACATTCAAAATATATTTAGTTGAAGCCATAAAATTGTGTTCAAAATATTTAGATTTTTGCATTAAATAATTCATTGCCACTAAACAAAATCAACGAACCGACATGAAAGAACTCTTTCATGACATTAATTCATATAATATTCTATAATTTCTTGAAGAAATCAAATTGTATTCCAAAATATAACTTCAACAAAACTCCAACATAAAACACACATATCACTGCCTCTTGTAATCATGTCCACACAAACATGTATTGACACAAAATAACATGTATCCTATTTTTATGACTCTCTTCTGCCGGTTGGATTTTGGTCAAATGCTGCCACTTGCCATTGGGTTGGTCACTCTGGTCTAAACTATTGCTCTGTCCACACTGTGTTGTTTGGTCACAGAGCTGGCAAAGATCAAATTGTCATCAATAAATGTGGCATTGGTCCGTTCCAGGCAAAGCTATGTCACAAAGGAATTTAACAAAAAAAAATGTCCTTGCAGATAAAGAAAAGACAACAGTTCTTCAGGGTCTAGTTCTATGAAAATTTATATATTGTTTTTATACAATAAATTAGTTCTGGGTACAAAACATTAACCCTATCCACTTTGCATTTTATCGTGACACTATACTCAACTAGATAAGTCTGGAACAAGGCTTGTATCAGAGGTTTTCTCAGGCAGTAAGAGTCACAGTGGTTATCTCTTGTCTGTTGTCTAGAACTACTGGTACCCCTGGCTTGGTAATCTCAGTATTCATGCTTATATTGATTTCCACCCAAAGCTGACATGGGGGTTGATGTGGATGTCAGGACTCAGTGGTTTCCCTATCTCGAACAAGAGCCTCCTTGTTGCCTGACTTTGGAAAATTAATTATACTTCCAAATTTAGAGAAATCCCTTTTCCAGTGGGTAGTGGTCACAGGATATTGATCCACCCAACTCACCAACACTTCCCAAAGAGCATAGGCAATTCTTCAGTCTTCCTCAGTACTTTATTTGCACTTGTCACTTTGGTTGTCCTTTGACCAATTTAGCTCTCAACCACATGGTATGGCTAGTTGTGATCATTAATTAAAATTATCATTTTAATTTCACATCAGCAAAATTTCTTGGCCTTGCTTTGCTCAAAAATCAGAAATTTACCAGCTGCTTCCTCCAGTGTCATTGTATTTCAAGCACCCTGGGTCCTGGGTCTTTACACAAGGAAACTATATTCCTTGATTTGGTTACAGAGATCACCAAATTTTACCTCTCTGATGTGTGTTTTCATAACCAACGCTCTTTAAGCTGACTCATTAATCAGCTGTCAGCTATATTTCGCCATATGGCTTTTGTGGTGATTTCTTATAACAGAATCACTTTTCTTTAAAAAGAAATAGACTTTGGAAATAAAAAGAAATCCCTTTTCCTTCTCTCTCAGTCTGTCCATCGTTCTATTTTTTAAACCTTCTCATCTTGTTCTGAGCTGTGTTTTTAATTTAACCTTTTATTCCGTTTGTCAGTGTCATATTTTTATTACTTCAAAGCACCTAAGAAAATTAAATTTTGGCATTAGATGACTCATAAGGAGTTGATGTGCCGTTAAACAAACAAAACAAATTATTTGGATAGAGATGTTTCCTCAGTTTAATTGAGGAAAAATGTTGCTTCCAGTAGTGCCAATGACTCATATATGAGCCTTTATTCTTATTTTTCTTTTTCTGTAAGGATTATGTCTGCTAGCATCATGATCATTTTTACAATGTGTTTTGATTAAACGAAAGAATAGAAGGAACTTCTTCATGGTTTAAATATTTAGAAATGAAGAAATAAAAAAGGAAAGCAAAAGAAAAAATCTGATCTTAGATTTTGTTTTTATAAAGAACAAAGTTTCATTTGATATCAATGATAAGTTTGATGGTCTGGTCAATTTTGTGGCTGGTGAGGACAATACAAAACTACTAGAAACTTCCACAGTGACTGCATAGAATGTCTGGTCTGTTGAAGGCTCTGCTTGATATTATTTATTCATCAATCTGCTTACCTCCAGACTGATGCAACTGCTTTCAGGATGGTGGTGCCCCAATCCTGACAGTTGGAAGTTTCTATAGTTCACAGGTGTGGGGCTAACATTACTTGGCGAGAACCTTCTTTAGGAGGTCTTTATAATGTCTCCCCTAAGACCTTGTGACAGCTTTCTATATATAGTATCTGTCATGGTAGATAATGATCTGGCATTTTGAAAAAAACATCCCACTGATGTATCTGGCTTGTTATATTTGGTATTAGAACAAATCCACAAATCATTTACATTTGAACTGATTGATTTTTTTTTTATTTTTTTTTTACAGCTTATCAACACTTTGCAGGTTATTTAAAGCCAGAAATTTTTTTTAGATTGTAAGAATTTTATTTTTTTAGATAATAATAGCTTAGTGATACAAATTTTAATAATTAACTCATAGCTTGGGGAAGAAGAGATGGGTTAATACCCTTTCCCAATGGTATCTGGACATAAATGAATATAACGAACCCAACTGGAATTGGAACTCTGCTCTCTGATTAATAATTCCGAGCCATTATCCATTGTGCCATCTGCACATCCAAGCTTACAGCATCTGGTATTCCCCAGTAGTCACCCATCTAGGTACTAACCAGGCTTGATGTTGCTTAACTTTGGTGATCATCTGAGAACTGGTGTTTCAACATTATGTGGCTGTAAGCCCTACATTCAAACTTTATTCAATACATATGCATGATAATAAATGGATTTTTGGCTTAGTGGTTAGAATTTTAATGTTTTGATAATGATACCTGGTTTCAAATCTCATCATAGCCAATTTGTCGGTGCCTTTTGATTCTATCAACCTTCCCCCAGTAGTACTGCATACTGGAATCCTCTCCCCAAGCTGATATATTTAAGAAGTCATCTCCTTGACAAATTGACTACGGTGAAATTCAAAACCAGGTCCCCCTGTCAGGATACTAACATAACCTACAGGCTTTTTCAACTGATGATTTTGCCAGATTATATTTTGTTTTTTTTTCTTTCTTTTCTCTATCTCTTCCCACATACCTAAAAAAAAATACTAAGGACTGCTCAGCATAGTTGCCGTATAAACTGGGAGGGGGAACTCTGTGGGTATTGAAAAAATGCAAATGTGCCTGAGCAGGCATTTGCAACAGAGATTAGCTAGACACCCTAACAGACAGGTATACTTAGAAATGACCAGCCAACCATGATCAAGATGAAAAATATTATCAATATTTGATTAGCAGGAAAATGTTTTATTCTTATGATTTTCATGTTTATTGCTAATTAATCTCAGAAAATGTATTCTGAAGGTGATGTAAATATTGAAATTATTTGAAACTTTTTTTTAGACTTGGTGTTGGAATAAACAAAGCACCAATAGAATGAGCAGCAAAATATTCATTACTAATAGTACACCAAATGTATTTCCAATATGGTTTCGTTCTTTTATATCATACAGGGCAGCATCTTTTACTTGAAATGGCCAAAGTACAATCACATGTTTATATTCAAACACATTTAATTAGTACAGGTTGTAATGCACACACATGCTTAAATGTTTGCACATTTTGCAGTTAATTTAATCAATCGTTTGATAAACAAGGAGATATATATTTGCGCTTTGGTCAAATGTTATTTGGAATCTTAATTTCTTTTTTTTTTTTTTTTTTTTTTTTTTTTTTTTGCTACAGAATTTTCTCTGGATTTGTCAAGGATGTGGAGGCAAAACCTTCTGGCGCCCCATGGTGGGACGGCAAGATGAGTTTTGGGACTTTGCTGGCTGAATATTCGAACGGTGGAGGTAATTTTTTTGTTTTTGAACTTAATTTTCAAGGCAGATGAATTTCATCAGTTATTTTCTGAACTCTGATTTTCTGTAATTGACTTTCACTCCAGGCTTATTAGAAACTTCAGTGTTTAACCCTTCAGCATTCATTATGCTCAAAGCAGCCCTGTAAAATTTTAAGCTTTTAATTGATTAATTTAAACAAACATTGAAAAAATATTTTTTTGATTGGTCATAAAGATAAGATTATGGGGTGGGGTTACTGGACACAAATTTTAGAATTAGTCAGTGTGCTCATAGCTTCAGGCATGTAGACATCTACTTAGCTCATATCTGTCATTAAATTTCAGATTTTAAAATGGCTAAGAGTAAAATTTTAAAGTTTGAATAGGGCAGGATTGTTGAACTTCAAAGATGTAGTCTTTTGCAACAAGCCATTACAAATGAAATTGGCCATAGCAGAACTGAACTGTCATTGCTAACTTCATTAAAAATCATGTGTATACTTCTAAAAAAGCTGTTGACTCAATAAAATTTCACCATCTCTAGACAGACACATTAGGTGAGAAGTTAGTAGAGATCCAAGCCTAACATCAAATCAGATGCTGAATGCAGCTCTCAAACAATTCGACGGCATTTAAATAAGAACAGGTTTAAAAATGTGAAACGACTGCAGAGGCCTCGCCTTCTTCTTCGCCATGAAACCTCCTGATTACAATTTGCTTCCGATTATCAAACTTGGAATGTGGATAAATGGAAGAAAGTGTTGTTTGCAGATGAGAAAAAAATTCAACCTTGATGGCCCGGACGGTTTTCAGTGTTACTGGAATACAAAAGATGTCTCAAAAGAAATTTTTTTCAACATGACACGGTGGAAGTGGATCAATTATGGTCTGGGGGTTCATTTTCATACAATGGAACTCGTTAGTTACAGGAGGTAAAAGGTCGTCAAACAGCTGCTAGTTACATTGATATGTTAAAGTCATCGCTAATTATTGAAGGCCATTGTCTATGTGGAGAAAACCAGATTTTCCAGCAGGACAATGCTGCAATCCACAACGCTCAAAGGCCAAAGGAGGTTTTATGGAAATCCACAATACGCTTTTGAGCCATCCACCATGCTCTCCAGATTGAAACCCATCTGAGAATGTTTGAGGAAAAATGGCAAAGGATATTTATAAATATGGATCGCAATTTGAAACTGTGGATACTCTTCATGCTGCAGTTTATGCATCCTGGGCGAGCACCCCAAGCACCCTCATGCAGAAGTTAATAATCAGTATGCTAAAGCGAATTTTCGAAGTAATTCGCAAAAATGGTGGATATACTGAGAATTAAATTGTCGTTGTGACTTATTTGTTCTGTAATTTCTATTTTTATTTACATGGTCTTATCTTTATGACCAACCAAAAAACTACTTTTTCAATGTTGTTTAAATTAATCAATTAAAAGCTTAAAATTTTCACTTGTTTGGTGATAAACTACATTTTCTAATTAAATGTAAATGTTTTGCAAATATATTTCAATTAAAGTAACAGTATTTTATATTTTTCTAACCCTTTTGTATCTGGTCTTAAGATTTTGACCAGGACTGTATTACTTTAAACATTCTTAGTGGATACCCATATTTGAGTAGATGCTCAGTTTAACTTAAATGGTATTTTATTTTTCTACCAGTCTGAACATTCAAATGTTCATAACATTAATTTAAAAGAGGGCTCAATAATAACCAAAAAATAGAGCAATAGTTATTATAAGTTGTTATATACAGACAAACAAGTAATTACTACATTGTGATTACTTCTTTGTCCATATGTAACAACTTATATATAAGTGAACATTGAAGTCAACCCCCACAAGCGATAGTCTTTCATGCTAAATGCAATCGTCAGACATATGTCCTGGTGATTATGTATAAGCATAAAACACTGTTGTTGCTCTGTTCATGATACTAGAATAATAGAGCAGATGAATAAGTTTTAAGGCAAATGGAAATGCAAAGGACACGTATACTTAGAATCAGAAAGTGACAGTTTTGCAACATATAGTGAGGAAAGAGGGTTTGGAAAATTTGACACACAAAGGATAAGCAGAAACAGTAAGTAATCTACCTGGCAAGATAGTGTAAATAGATGGCAGAAATGGAAAGGATAGTTTAAAAAAAAAAAAAAAAAAAAAATCACTGCTAAGAGCTGTAGGAAGTCGTGGAAAGCCGTGATTACACATCCTAAAAGGACATAGCATATAACAGAAGAACAGTAAAAAGAATGACTTGAGTTATATAAAGAAATCTTGTAGTAATGATTTTTTTTCTGAATTTTGTTAGTGTATTTCCTAAGAGTATTCCTGTACACCTGAAACGTTAAAACCTTTGAGAGTAGATGGGTGAAAAATAAAATGAAAAGAAAGAAAATTTAAAGAAAACCACATGAAAGAATTAAGACTCATCTTAATGTTACAAGTCAGCTTCATTAATCTATAATTGAATACATGAAGTAAATTGATGTTTTCTTTAAAAAATAATTTCTTCTTGGGTTTGTCTTTTGTCCTTAACTTTGTGCGATACATTTTTATTCGTTGTTAAAAACTGAGAAAAGTATAAACTGTTTGCCTCTTTAATATTAATTGAATTCTATCCCTCATTAAATTATTTTGCTGAAAGAATTGTCTACCATTACAGACGGAATTTTTCTTTTTTTTTCTCTTTCAGGTGGTTGGGTACATGATGTGTCTTTTTCACCGAGTGGTGACAAGTTGGCCTGGGTTGGGCATAATTCAAGCATTTCTGTTGTCAATGCTGCAACTGGGCAACAGTAAGTAATTGCTTTTATTTTTATTTCGTTTAATATGATATAGCAGAAAATTTTTATATAGCATTTTTATATATATATATATATATATATATATATATATATATATATGAAAATTTCTCCAATTTAACCAGTAGAGAAGACTATTTATGAATAAAAATGGCAATAGAAAAACTATTTTTTTTGTTTTTATTAGTTACCTTGTTCAATTAAATTCATTTCGTATTTTGCTTTGATAAAGTCCACATTGTACAAAACGCGTCAGCAATTAGTAGTTTTCCTATTGTCATTTTTATTCATATATATATATTAAATGCAAATGTCTGTCACACATTTATGACTTTACTTCTCAAGGCTGTAGCCCAATATATCATATCATTTTGGAATCAGGCCAACTCTGTGAGCAAATTAAAAACATCCCGGGACGGATCCTGACCTGAAATTCTGGATTCCCAAGTTTTCATTTACTGTGATTGTTTTCAGCAATTTTATTATGTGATTTTTTTGTGACAATTTTTTTTTTTTTTTTTGTATGACTACAGTTTTTATAACTTGGAAATAAATTTGGGAAGAATCAAAATTAATTGTAAAATCCAGCAAAAGTCAGCCATAAAATAAAAATAATTCTTTGTATGGAAAGTAAGGACCTACATACATCAAATTGTCTTTAAATTAAGTTTTGGCAGAAGAATTATTGTTGAAACTTTAAAAAGTAGGCTTAAATATTTTGAGTTTTTATAGTTTATTGTTGTCTATCGCATCTACTCCTCCTTACCTGTTGTGATGAAGGCCCAATCAAGAGCCCTCTTAATAGGGCAGCTTATATATATATATATATATATATACACACACACATATATATATTATATTATATATATGTGTGTGTGTGATGCCCCTCTAGCGCTAAATCATGATGTGATAGTTTATGTCATTTGTCTAAGGAATTGGAAAATACACTTATAAAATGTGTGTAATATTAAAGAATTTTTATCTTTATCCACTCAGTGAAGAACAATGTTACCAATTGTAATCATCTATAAAAACATAAAAATAAAGATCTTGGCAAACATGGACCTTCATGCCCACAAAAAAAAAAACAAAAAAAACAACTGTAATGTCAAAAAGGCAGTTTTTTCCATGACACTGCTTTATTTCAATTCCCTTCATACTTCAGCAATAATGTTTATTATTTTTGTTGTCTATTCACAAGAACAAAAAAAATGTATAAATTTACTTTCATATGTTTATTTTTATTTATTTATTTATTTATTTTAACAATTGTAATCATTGCTTTTAAAAACAACAGACATTGCTGAAAAGTGAGGTAGTTAAAATAAAAGTGGTGTCATGGGGAAAATTCTCCTATCGACACTGTATTTTTGCAGACATGAAGGTCCATGTTTGCCAAAATCCCTTTCATATCATTTATTTCTTTCTCTCTTTTTTTATACAGGATGGCTGTTCTTAAAACCAACTTTCTGCCTTTTGTATCTTGTACTTGGTTGAATGAGTCAAGCATTTTGGGTGTGGTAAGTTTATTTTTTGAAGAAATTCATGACTCGGGTATAAAACTGATTAGTTCCACCAGTTCATACCGTTACAGCTAAGATTCGCTTTTCTACATCAAGAGTTGAATCGCTCACTTTTTCTCTATATTCCATTCGTAAGCAGGAAGTTTCACTCAAATTGCTTTTCCCTAAGAACAGCTACTCTGTGGAATAAAATCCCACTTGGGTGCTTCCCTGAACATTACAATCTTAACCTTTTCAAGTCAAAGGTTAATATGTCCTTATTATGTTCTTCACTTTCTTCTATCTCCTCTTACATTCATATCACACATTTCATTTGTTGGATGGTTACTGTAACTCGGTCAGTATAGCATCATCTGCATTAGACAGGCTTCCAAGTTTACAAAAGATGAATGCTTATTGAATCATAGAATAAGCAGGGTTAAAAAAAATTGTAATAAAATAATGAGACAAAATTTGAAAATAATATCTTCATCTTTGTTGTTTTTAATATCATGTTTTGGTTGATGTCTGACTTTTCAAAAATCTTTTGGGGTTGGCTTTTCATAAGAACATTAAACTTAAAAAATTTTAGTTCAACTATGACACGTATTTGTTGATGGGATGAGAACAGCATGATTTCAACCCCCAACGCCCCTAGTTGCAACAATTCTGCTTGATCTTTTTGTCACTCTCTCTCTAAATCTGAAGATTGCATTGAAATGTGAAAACTGGCAGTTACCATGCAATTTTGATTCCTATATCCACACTGTCTATACTTATAAATGGTCTATATCTGATGCGATATTGCGCAGTTTTTCTGATAAATATACGCCCTGTTGACTGGGGCTTCACAATACACCAACTTTGGGCCTCTGATCAGGATGTTTTGAGGAGCATGGAACCATGTCTTAATTGCTGTTTTTCCCAGGTCCACCTTGACTTGGTGGGGTAACACTTTGTAGAGTCACAGCTATGGGCAAATAGTTAACCCCCCACCAAAAAAAGAAAAACTGCGGTCAGATACTATGAAACTTTAAAGATAGGTTTTTATAGTAAAAATACCAGCAATACATTTTTGAAAAAAAATATAACCAGCAATGCATTTGACACTCAATACTCTACTCATGATCCTATCCTAAAACATTTTGTCAGCATTAAATAACCCATTGAGGTTGATATGTCATAAAACAAAATAAACCAAACCAATAGATATAATCATATACATAAAAAATATGAGAAATCAACTTCAGCTGTAAATTTATTGAGCCTTCAAAAAATCTTGCATTCGTTTTTTTTTTTTTTTTTTGAATTTCTGTGATGAGAATTTATCATTATTTACATTGTTCTCATCTTTTTTGTTATTATCACAATGTTTTGGCCATGGTGCTCTTCAGCCTTCATCGGGTATACATCAATCTGGGTAACCGACAGTAAATTCTGAACTGAACCCTTTATTTAATCTAGGGTGGTGGGGACAGACTGTTCTTGTTCTACTGCTCATGCCTAGTGATATTTTGTCTAGCTCTTATTTTTAGTACTAATCAGTTATTGCTCTCCCGGAGACCAAATATACCCTGCCTGGTCTAGGGATTGAACTGGTGTTGGTTTATGAATTTGATGATATAGTAAGAGTATTTATATAAAAGTTTGGCCATTCAGTTTTTTTTAATTATATTTAGTTTCACACTTGTAATTTTTTAGGGCTATGATTGCTGCCCCCTGCTTTTCTCATATTCTGACCAAGGACAGTTAATTTTTACCTGTAATTTGGATGTTCCTAAGGAACAATCAATAGGCACCCAAAGGTAAGTCTTTCATTTTCTTCTTTGATCAATCGATTGAATATCTATCATCATCAATAACATTTTTTTTTATAATCATTTTTGTTACTTTTTTTTTATTAATCTATTAAACAACAATCTTTAAGAAATTACCTTCAATTGTTACAGATTATCATGAATTTTTATCATATTCTAATCCTTATTCTTATTAATTTTTAAAAAAAATTTTTAATGTTAATAATTTGTAATTACCAATATTTTTAGAGGCTTTCTGAAACATTTTAAACGCTTTTTTTTTTTTTTTCAGTATAACTTGTTTTTCTTAATTGTTAGCATCTGAATCATACTGATATTTTTTTAGAAATTGGAAGCATTGAGATATGCAGGTGAGCGTAATGGTTATTGTCACAGAAAATGGAATTACTGTGCTCAGTTCAAATTCTGACTACATCTGTTTACTTTGTACTGTACTAATGTCATAGTAAAAGACATGAATTCATCTTCCTCCAGCTATGGGTTAAATAACAGGGCAGACTGACCTCCTTTGCCTTAGAGTCTCTGAGAAGGAAAACTCTGAATTCAAAATCAGCCTGAATCTGTCAGACTGTCTTGCCCTAGACACACTCACTACTGTTATGGCTACATTACATGGGTTGGTTATGTGACATGACATGATCAAAAGTATTTGGCATTGGAGAGCTTTTTTTTAACTTTACACAAAAAGCTTCTGGTTTTTTCTTGTTTTGTTTTTTAATCAAATCATTGTCATAGAAACAGTGACCCAAAAGTTTAGTAAATCTTTTGTTAGTTATACAAAAAAAATATTATATTTATTGGAAGAATATGATTCAAGACATTTTACATCTTTTGGTGCTTTCTCCCCTGTCCAGTTATCTTTTTTGTCCATTTTTCTTTTAATTTCAAACTTTCTTGGTGTGTGTGTGGTGGTGGTGGTGGAGCGGTAATGGTTAATAAGCTAACCTAGCAGACAATTATTACAATGTAGTACGAGTTGAATTCTCTATCAGTGCCCCTGAACTTATGCCATCCAAAACTATATTTGATAAAAATACCTATAATTCTAAAATGTGAAAAAATAAGAAATGCAAATATTGGATGTTTTCTTACATTTAAAATATTTTCTCTTTTTTTAGTGCCATGCAAAGGTTTCGAGATCTGGACAGAATGGCTGCCATTTCAGATGACACAAAGAACGTCAAAACTCTGCATCAGAACACTATCACGTTAGTTTCATTCTCTCTCTTTCTTTCTTTTTTCTAGCCATGTCTTCTGTTTATCTATATATAAAATCCTGTGACTTCTGTTAGTCTGCCACACCTAAAATAGCCATTGGCTAATCAAAACCAAATTTGGGAGAAGTTTTACTAGGGTGCAGAGCTTAGTACAATAAATTTTCATTAATTTTTCCAAAAAATTAATCAAAATTTAAAAAACAATTAAAAAAAAAATACAATTGCTTTTCCAAAATTTAAAGAAATGTACAGATTTTAAATTTCAACAAAAAATAGGAACAATAACTTCAACAATACTGTGAGGATTTCAACATACATCTGCATGTTGTCAAAAAATTCTAATTTTCAAAAAGTTCTTACTTCAGTATTCCTGAAATTTCAATAAAACTGTTTTATTAGTCAATTGAATAATAATAAAAAAAAAAATTTATATTTATTGAATGAATTAACACTTGTCAATATTTACTAAACCAATCTTAGCTTTGCCCATCTCCTCACCACCAGCCTTCAGGAGCAAATTGTTAATGGCTTGTGAAGTAAATTCAGCAACAAAATTCATAATTGGCTGTGCAATATTATTCCAAGAGGTACTGTAACAACTTTAAAAGAAGTACAATATTCCTTTCAAGGTGAAGTGACACACAAGAAAATCTTAGTCAGCCATCATCAATTTGTCTGGCTTTTTACACTCTCTGTATCAGTAACTGCAAGTAAGAGCACAAAGCATTTGACTGTAGATATCAGTGCATCCTATAATAGTTGCAAAAAAAAAATGTGATGCAAGTTTCACTGAGTATAACAGTAGCATTCTGACTTTAAGATGAGACAGACTGGGACCGATCATATGAAATCAAGAATCTGCCTATTTTATTGGTTAGGTAAAAATCCCAGCATGCATTTGTGTACTTCTACCTATAAAAGGCAGGGTATTTTGCAGTCATTCCCTGTTGAAATTGGGATCAACAATAGGACCTATAGACATGCTGATTCCTTGGTAGTCCTTAATATATAAATAAGTGGATACTGAGGTCAACACCCAACAGTGACAGTCTGTTTCAGGCTATGGTGGCTCATACCCAAGACATCTTTATGAGAACAAGTGTGTATAAATGTTCAATGTTTAACAAATATATATATATATATATATATATATATATATATATATATATAGCAATTAAGAGGTGGTTCCACACTCTCCTGATATAATTTAGTATCATACCACCTCTTAATTTCTGTTGTTTCCTTAATTCCTTACCCTGGGTGGTAGCACCAGTTTGGGTCCCATAGTGAACCCCAAACAAAGATAAATGGTACATTTTTATAATAAAATGACCAACAAGACTAATATCCCAAAATTTTTAAAATCCAAAATATAACTTCAAGAAAAACTTCAACACATATATCACTGCCTCTAGTAATTATGTCCACGCAAACATGTATGTGCACAAAAAAAAAACAAAATCAAGAAGCTTTGAAGAGTAAGGGTCAAAACCAGTTAGCCCCTTTTTTTTTTTTTGTTTATTGTTGAAATTTCTTTTTGTTTCATTTCTTTATGATGTCTTTATTTTATTATCGTTGCCCTTTTCTCGCTCGTTTGTCAGTTGTTTATATTTTGCTACATTTGATCTTTTACACATATTTTAACATGTCTGTTTACACCAATAAGAGAGAAAGGATTTTATTTTCATTTTGTTTTTTGTTTTTTAGTTAATCTGAAACTGAATTGAAATATTTGATTGTTTTTCTTTTTCAGGCAAGTCATTGTCCATTCTGGGACCAAGAAGGATTGCTCCAAATTCTCTACTTCAGGTGTTGATGGCAATTTGATTATTTGGGACTTTAAGGTATGTGAAATTGTCCATGTACTTTTTGATTTCAGCATGAAAAGGCAGAGATTGATTGATTGATACTCTTGAGAAAAGCATGAACCCAATATAGTTTTGTCCCTGGTATGGCACAGTGATACATAAGAGAGATTGAATGTGATTTTGTGAAAAGTCTCTTTTACAATGACTTTGTCAAAACATCAATAGTTCAATTTTATTGCTTCATAACAATGTGAAATATGTTCCCTACATTCTCACGAAACAGTTCCTTTTTAACCTCAAATTCAATAGTGATATTGTAATATCACTTTTACAGTGTCACTATACTTGCTACAACCAGTATTTAGCCACATGCAACTTTTTCAAGAATCAAAGTTTTTGGAAAAAATAAAGAAATAGAGGAAAAGCCAAAGTGGAAAAAGAACAATTTTTTTCACTTTTGTGAAGTTTGTAAAAATAAAAGGAAAGTGTTGTTAAATTCCTGATTAAATAAACCACATTTTACATTTGTTTTCTTTGTGACACAAAACTCTGCCAGAAACCACAAAGCAAAATGAAATGAGTTAGAAATATTTTAAAAAAATAATTAGCAACCAATGGCCTGGAGATTTGAACCAAGAATGAATCCATCATTTATCTTTTTACTAGCAGTAACTGAAAACTTCATGCTTGTCCTAATTGAATCCTTTGATGAATCATAATTGTTAATTTAATGATTGAATAAGCTCCTCGAAGGTTCCTTGACTATAAAATAGCTGTGGAAATTTCCCTGTTGCATTGTTAAATATTTATATAAAACAATTATATAAATGTAGAGTAATTGACCATGGTTAAATGTAATTGACAGAACAGCTCAACAAACAGAATTGATAAAGTTTGCAATAAACAATAACAAGAGGAAACAGAAAAAGATATTAAGCAAGCAAACAATATATGTAATGCACAGTAAAAAGGCAAAAAGTTCACAAACTAAGAATAGTGTTAACACACAAAAGGGGAATATAAAAAAAGCAATAGAATGTAGTGTTCTGGCTGTGAGACAAAACTGGAACTGAGTCAGATGGGACCCAAGAAGTGGCCTATCTTATTGGCTAAGAAAAAATCCCAGCATGTATGTGTGGTTTTGTGTAAGGCAGTGGGTGCAGTCATTCTAGTCAAGATTGGAACCAACAGATATTAACAGCTTCAACAAAATATTGCAATAATAATCATAATGTAGGTCATTATTTAAAGAATTAAGGGGTTAGAAATGAAAAGATTTGAAATTGACAAGTTTTCCAGTTCACTGTAGTTCGATGTTAAACACCTGAATGTCATTACCTCGTTTATCTTTCCTTTCCCTTCCCTAAAACCAGTTTTTCTGATGTAGCTTTTTCTTGTATCTTTCCTCAAAATCAAAACAGAGTTCATTATTTATCTGAGCTAATGGGAGAATGTAATGCATGTGCTAACTAATGTCGGAACAAGGATAATTCAGTGAGATTAATAATGTCCCTCTGATCCCTTGGTTAGATTGAGAAATGGGTTCGCTTGTGACCCCCTGAGTTTTCATTATCTGCATCAATATTTGTCAACCTTTTTTTTTTTTTTTTTTATCCCACAGCATACTTGAACCTAAAATTAAACTTCTGCAGTAAACTTAAATTGTGATGATCAAAAAAGAAAAAACTAGTAAAAATAGACTTTTTATGATTTATTTGTTAACACAAACAAAACAATTTTTAATAAAAAGATAATAATTAAAATTATTAAAAAGACTTATTTTTCTGTTTATTTTAATTTAACATTAAATGAGATAATCTGAGCTTTGAGGTTTTTTTAGAATATCTTCTTTGCAATGTTGAATTTTGGACAGGATTAAACATCAAATGCAAGAAGACAGAATGCATGGTTGCCAGCAAAAAAATGAGTTCAAGATGCAAATTACAAATCGGAAATACCAAAATCAACTGGGAAGTGTTTTAACAGAGGACAAAAAGTGCAACACTAAAATCTAAAGGCACATCAGGATGGCCAAAGATACATTCCAAAAGCTAAGCCGAGTATTAAGAGACAGAAAAACTTATTTAAAAACAAAGAAAAAAGAACTGAACTGTTATGTGATATCTGTCCTCCTATATGGCAGTGAATGTTGGACAGTTTACTCAGAGATGAAGAGGAGACTTGAAGCAACAGAAATGTGGTTCTACAGAAGGATGCTGAGAATATCATGGACAGAACATGTAAGCAATGACAGTTTTAGAGAAAATGGAAATAAACAGGAAAGTTATACTTAACATTGGGAAGAGGCAATTGTAATTTCAAGAGAACATAATGAGGAAAGAGGGCTTGGAAAATTTGATACCCGCAGGACAGATTGAAGACAAGAGGGACAGAGGAAAAATAACATACATACTTAGTGAGCTTGAGTAAATGGATGGCAAAACAAAGTTTAGGAAAAATTTTTTATTAAGAGCTACAAAAGATAGGAAATTGTGGAGAACCATGATCAGCTATATCCCGAGGGAACACAGCACATAATGAATACTTTTAAATCTTCCAAGAATTATAGCTTTGATTGATTTTTGTTTTTAACATTGTTTATTGTCAAAAAGCTTACTTTGCACAAATGACATTTGAGCATGGAAGAAGTATTTTTATTGCTTTTTGTAATATTTGGGAATTGCCCCTTTTAAGGGGGTTAAAGCAAAACTGATGTAAGATCATCTTCACTACTTTTGGGCACAGTTCAATATATACACAATGAGGCATTGCTGAGTCATTCGTGAAATCAACTTTGGATGATTTCAGCATATATAGGTTATCATTAGCAAGTCTTGTCAAATTTTGCCACCTATGGTGATGTCATGCACAGGCGACATTTCACACCACTCCATCCACCTTATATATTATGTATATGTTTATTTATTATAACAATGATATACTTGTAAAATCAATTTAAAGGAATTTTAATTTTGATATGTACACTTCGTGTGCTTTGGACTTCTTTTGAAAATAATTAATGACTTAATAATCTAGGTTTCACTTTATCACCAAGACTTTCAAGTTGATATCCTGCTAAAAAAGTTGACCAATGTTGACTATAAAGATTACCTAGCTATCACTGCAGACACCATTACCAATGCCATAGTTCTCTTACATCATTTAGAAAATGCTGCCGATGATGTTAGACTCTGTCAATGCCTCTAAAACTGAATTCATAAGCTTCAACCAGAAAGGCTCAATACAAAATGTCTTGGTGAATCAATAAAATCTGTTGAATCTTTTATGTAGCAAAATAAATTCTACTGAAAAGGATATGAAAGTTCATATAGCTAAAGCCTGGGCCATCTTGAATAAAATGGATGTAATCTAGAAATCTGATCAACCAGACAACCTCAGAGTTTCTTTTGCACCACTGTAGAGTTGGTGTTAATGTATGGTGCCTCTGCTTGGACATTAACTAAAACCCTAGAGTCTAAGCTTGATGGAATCTACACTCAGATATTGAAAGCTATACTTAACATCTCGTGGAGACAAAATCCGACTAAATCACAGCTCTGTGGAACCATCCCTGATATATGAATGCAGAATGTGCTTTGCAGTATATTGCTGACAAGCAAAACTAGAACTTGCAAGTGATTTTCTACTTTGGACATCATGGTACAAGATGGTTGGTCGCCCAGCAACCACTTATATTGACCAGCTATGTTATGACACAGAATGCCTCTCTAATGACCTTCTGACCTTGATGCAGGACTTCCATAAATTCAAAATCATAGACAAAGATCAGATCACTTTCCTGTTTTCCACACATCAATGCAGCAAAGATAATTCTTCAAATACCAGTGCAGGTTGAACTTCTGTGGTGACTTTCTAAAGCATAGCTTAGTTGTTGCGCAAGGCCAAAAGCATGGGGCACCCAGTGAAGATTCAACTCCTTATTCAGTTTTAATTGTTCTAGCAAGAGAAACCTGCTAATGATGACATCATGCCAAGCTGCCCAGAATGATTTACTAAGCATAGCTTAGTCGTAGCACAAGTCCAAAGTGCCCAAGGTTGAACTTCTATGTGACTGAAATCAATAGACATTTGTCAGATTTGTTCCCTCATGTCAACATACACTTAATGTAATGGAGATGATCAGAGCATTGTAGGGTCTCATCTTGATGTAGTATGGAATGTATTTCTCTCCCAGATCATGTCTCGTCCTGGGTATGAAGATAAACTACATCCGCGTCCAGGGTAAAACAATAAACTACACCCAACAGCAAGGCTTTGATTGATTTTTGTTTTTAACATTGGAGGTTCAGGAGGTTTTGAGGAGAGTGGAACCACCTCCTAATTGCTGACCTTGGGTGGTAGCACCTGTTCGGGTCCCAGCTATGGGCAAATAGTTAATCCAGAAACTGAGGTAAAATGCATTATGAAAGTGTAAAAATAGGTTTTAATACCAGAAATACTTTGTAAAAAAATTATTACCAGAAATAAATTTTTGAAGAAAGAAATATTACCAGAAATAAATTTTTGAAGAAAGAAATATTACCAGAAATAAATTTTGGAAGAAAAAAATATTACCAGCTATACGTTTTTGAAAAAAAATATTGCCAGAAATAGATTTTTGACAAAACAAAAATATTATCAGGAAAAAAAAAGTTGTTGGTATTAAATGACCCATTGAGGTTGATATGCTGTAAAACAAAACAAACCAAACCAGATCTTGTCCTTCCGTCTTCCAAAAGCAAGTGCTATTCTTTGTTTTTGTATCATCAGATTTAGTTGGGACAACAGATCTGAGGAAGACAAAGGATAACAACTTTTCTGAATTTGAAATAAATAAATTATAATAATTTATTTCAAATCATCAGCACTTGAGTGGCAACTATAAAATTTACTACATTTGGTATGATTGTGTGTTTTTGCAGTTTGTACTTTTTTTTACTTTTTTTGTAATTTTTGATATTTTTTTTTTTTTTTTCTTCCCCAGTCTCTGGAGAAATCGGTTGCTGGTCTGAGAATTTAAAAGCTGCAGGCAACTACTTGAGTCTTTCAAATGCAGGAGAGTTGAACATGATTTCCTCCCTTGCCTTCCTGCACATGTCAGCAAAAAAAAAAAACCAGAAATGCCCAGCATTTATGTCTTCAATTCTTTCCCTTTCAAGTTAACCCTCTTCTCTCCTTTACACTGCATCTCAATACGTACATGTTTCCTTTTTTCGTAGTCAATGCTTATTACCCTGCTTCACCCGTTTCTCTCTCCACCGAGAAATTTCTACAGAACCTAATTCTAGAAAAGAAGAAAATAAGAATGACAAAATAAAAAAAAAAAAAAGGATTTCACTTTGAATATTTTTTTGTGTTTTGTTGTTTTTATTATTATTTTTATTTTCTTTGATTTCTGGCGTTTACACATTTCTTTCCGGGTCCCGCCCAGGGACCTAAGGTTAGAAATGGCATCATGACACTTTCCACTGACAAAAAAAAAAAAAAAAAAAAAATCACATAGATAAAGCCCTTCGTAAAGTGTGGGCTTTACTTGTCAGAAGAAATTTTTGTATTTCCTTGAGGCATGAACTTCCAGGAATCCCTTCAATTAGTCTACTGCAATCTTTTCCAACCAGTCCTAGGGCTCCAACTACAACAGGGATTGTTGATGTTTTCATGTGCCACATTTTCGAGATTTCTATTTCAAGGTCCTTGTATTTTGACAGCTTTTTGAATATCTTCAAAGATACATTGCAGTCAGCAGGGACTGCCATATCAATAAGGAGGCACTGTTTTATTTTTATTATTATTATTATTAGTAGTAGTAGTAGTAAAGAATTTTTCTCCTTGTATTCCCATAAGTCAAGAGTTGGGTTAAGGTGCAAGGTTGGAAAGTCGAGAGATGTGTTTTGGCAGTCAGTTTGATGGTCATAAGATGGGTTTAGGTGGTCGTTTGGATAGTCAGGTGACAGGGTCAAGACACAAAGTTGGAAAACCAAGGGACTGTTAGCAGGTGTACATCTTAATATATCTTCAAACGTTGTAAGGTGCCCACTGGCAATGTCTGGATGCTATCTTTACTGGTCTTGGAGATATGAAAAACATCAGCCATGTATCTAGTGAGGCTCTAAAACTCTGTGCCTAAACAGTGGCCACCAGGACTGTGGTAATAATCCTGCTCAAGTTGTTAACCAATTTTCTTTTGAGAACAAAATAGACTTCATTATATGTTTATTGTACATCTGGAGTATTCACGGATTGGCCTTGCATACATCATACCAGTTCATTTTATTGGCTTACAAAATACAGTTTTTGTAAAAGTAAATGCAGTTAAAAAAAAAAGTCATTGTTTTCAAATGCATTTTAATCTGAAAGCACTTTTTGTAACTGGTTGGCTATTGAAGTTGTCATTCCAAAGAATAAATGCTAATGTTAATTTTAATTCTTTTAATGTTTTTTTTTTTTTTTTTTCCATTCTGAAGTTTTTTGTCAATTTTTAAATACAAGACACAGGCATAGAATAAAATGTAAACAAACCAGATTGAATTTTGATACCTCAACATGAGAATTTGAAAGAACTGACCTATAATTACTTTTTCTGCTTCCTAAAGTCTAAAGAGAAATATTTAAGTTTTGCTGAAATAAATTTTAGTTATTTTACTATGAACATCTATACATGCATAAACATTTGGAAAAAAGACTTGATTAAAAAACAAAATCAATTTTGTTTGAATTTTCAAACATACAAACAAATGCAGACTAAATTATTCATTATCTTATTATCAACATTTTATTTTGTTGGCTTGTTATATTGTTGGGATGAACAAAAACAAATGAAAATAAAAAAGACAAGTATTTTAATGCATAATAAAATAATTTTTCTTCATTTAGTGTCTAAGAACATCAAGGATTAGTTTGGATTTAAACCATAAATTCCAGGTGCATTCAGCTTGTCACCATTTTGAATTCAGAAGTGCCGAGCTTTAATTAGCAAACATGGATTAAATGTTCCTTTGCAATAAAAACTTATTTTTCTTTTGAACCTCATGGAAAAGAAAACGTGCAATAATTACATGAACATTTGATTAAATAAAAACAAATGCTTGTCTGAATTTCTGGAATAAGTTATTTACATGCAGACTATTGTCCTCATATTTGTTTTTTTTTTATTACAATGTTTCAGCCATTGTGCCCTCGTCCATCATCAGGTGTATATTGATCTGGGTAACCTACAGGGAATTTCAAACTTGACCCTTTATTTAATCCATCAGAGTAGATTGTTTTTGTTCTACTATCCCATGTCCAAAGGGTTCAATTCAAAATTCCCTGTAGGTTACTTAGATAGACATACACCTGATGATAGTTGGAGTGTACAACACCTGAAAGGTTGTGATGGCAACAATAGAGAATAACAGAATGCATTTCAATAAAAACAAATGAGGATTTTTATTTGGATTGCAACTTTTTTACCCTTGAAGATTTTGGTCATCAAGTGAAAAAATTTCTTACCTTAACTCTTTCTTTTTTTTTTTTTTTTTTTATTTGCCCAAAGCAATAAAATCTATTGAAAGTTGATTAAAAAATCCCAACTATATTTAGTTTATGTAAATGTTGCTTAAACTCCTTGATCTTTTGAGAGGCATGATGTGTGTGTGTGGTTGGGTGAATAGGAATGCTGCTCCAGCATGATTGTGGCAACCATCAAGTGGGACATAACAATAGAGATGCAGAGTATCCTTCCAGGAGTTCATGGAAGTATGGTGGAGAAGGATGGGAAAGTGCATTAGATTTGAGGTGGGATAATTTTGAAGGGCCAAAGTTGTAGCTTGGATTTTGGATTTGACAAATCTTTTGTGACTTCAGTCCTGTTTATCTGCTACATCTTGTGGGGGGAGGGGCTGATGATTGTGTTTAATCATGAAACAGACTTGTCAATGGGTGTTGACATCCACTTATATAGCCTTTTAAGTGCAAATTTCTTCAGGCTCTCAAAACCTTCATATCTGTTCAGTTTCATATCCTAACATAAACAATAATTGAAAGTTTTCTTTGAGAGATGCTAGGGTAAAGTCTTATGCTCATTCAGTAAAATTATGCATAACATTTTTTTTTTTTTTTAAGTTTAGAATCAAATATGCAATACAATTTGTGAAATCAGAATTATCATTATTTTTTAAATCATCAATCAGTCTGCTAACCCTAACCTATGTGTGATACACGCTTAGGTGATCATGTATCTATCGATACATAACTGATGAGACATATTTTCCCACAGCAGGTTGGCATTTCTTTCTGCGATAGACCAGTTGACATCCAAGACCCCAGTCTGTCCTGCTATTTACTCATAGCTGGGGGGAGAAGAGGAGGATTCATACCTTTCCAAGGGTATTGGCATGTAAGTGAATGTAAAAAAAAAAAAAAAAAAAAATCAACCATGACTTAATTTTTGGAAGATATCATATTCATGTCCTCCCAAGAAAATTGTCATTTCAAATTTAGACTTTTATCAGTTCTCAACATGGCTTGTTGATTTTAGAAACGATATATTGTTTTTTTTGTTTTTTTTTTCCTTTTTTGTGTTTTTTATTTTTTAGTCAGGTGTGTTTCCATGTAATTCTTTTGCTGAAAGTGTGTATGTATTTATGTATATATATGTATATATATAAAGATGAAGTGCTTAATATCATAGATAGAGTGTGTGTAAATATAAATGAACATTGAAGTCAACACTTAGAGGCCACCTGACAATTACGTCTTACATGAAACAGCCTGTCGCCTCTAAATGTTGACTTCAATGTTCACTTATATATAAATAATATAACAAAATTTTTCCTTTATCTGATTGATCTTGTATTCATTGAGTGCTGCTAGTAACAAAACTGCTTAATCTAAAATAGCGGAGCTAAAAATTCATATTACTAATAAATATACATTTTGTATCAAATGGTGAGGAACAAAATGTATATTAGTGTGTGTGTGTCTAATTATATACAAAAATTTAAAAAATTTTTTTTTTAATATTTGTTTCTGTACCATTTTGAAGAGATGCTGTTGATAGTAAGTTTCCCATGTCTTTAATTGTAAAATAACATTCTCTTTGTTTTTATTTTTTTTCTTGAAATTCCAAGTTGACGGAAGTTGAAATCACATTCCTGATTACAGGTTCTTCTACCAGAATTTCTTTTGCTGTTTCAATTGAACAATTCTTCAAAGCAGCAACAAGTGCCACTGGCACTATTTGGGTTTTATTTAAAGAATTTTCCACATGAATTTCAATTGGAGCTGACAATATATCAGGTGTTAATGTATCAGTATTGTAAATTGACTGCAGCAGGTATTCTAGGGATTTTATCTCGGATAATCCTGAAAATCTTTGGATTATACTCAAAGAACGATAAAACAGTTTGTTGTTATTCGGCTTCATATCGATCATAAGATTTTGAAATACTTTTCCTTTTAAAATATGCGCACCCGTTGAAACAGCATTTAAGAAACACTTGGCTGCAATTTCATAGAACGATACAGACCATAATTGTGCCATATTAGAACCAATAAGAGATTCTGTAGTTTGGAAGGGAATAAAAATATTCAATACTGTGTATTGCTGACAAGGAAATATTTTGGCCTGTCCATAAAAATTAGCAACAACTACTTTGCATTTAAGAGATGAAAGGAAAGAATCAACAAAATTAATGTTTGAATTTGTTGTTAGGCAAATAACAAGGTCTGTTTCTTGAAGATGTTTACTGATTTTGTCCTTGAAGTACTGCAAAGATATGCAGTATTCTTCTCCATAGTGAGTCAAATCACCTTCTACATTCTGAAGGGTGTTATAGCCATCAGCTAGAAATGCCTTAATATCATTCATGTTGGCTCCAAAAGTTGGAGGGCATTCTGAAGAATCAATTAGTCCTGTTATTCCAAGGTTATCCTGACTTAAATAATAGATATGACCTGCACACTTCAGTGCTTGGCTTGCCCATTCAACAACTTGTGATATGTTTTCTGCTTGTCTGTAAACTTGGTAATAAACTTCCTCATAAGACTTGATCCATGTTTCAGTTTTAAATGGTTTTGATAAAGTTGAATAAACTTGGCAATAAGCTCCACTGAATATTGTCCCGAGGATGATTTTTGTCGCTGTTCCTCCTTTCATCCTACTCGAACCACAAATGGCTTCTGGGCCTACAACAGGATTGATAAGGAATGCCCATCCTTTTAAAACCATTTGTTGGTACGATTCCATCAGATCTCGAAAGCTACGGTTTTGCCATTTCTCGATGTGCTTTGCTCGGGCTAAGTGAATTGGATTAAACCCAAGCAAAACGGGAGTGAATTTATTCAGATTTTTGAGGCAATAATCGATCTGTCCAGCAATAAATGGGGCAGACAAACCACAAGTTATGCCGATGTAAAGAATACGGGTTTTGTTAGAAGCGACTTTCTTTAAAAGTTCCGCGCCCATGATCGGGTCATCTTCAAATGTCTCCTGGGAAGTAAACAACGCCCTGTCACCTCCTGCTATGATATATTCAAAACAAGGCTTCGTCTTTTTGAGAGTTTTAAGCAATATATTGTTCATATTTCGAACCGCCTGGAAGGCCAAACGACCTGATGTTCCACAACCGGCAATTATTACAATTCCACTGTTTGATTCAGAATCTCGTAAAATGCCCTCGACATGACGTTGAACAAGGGTAATGGTTTCCAAAACAGCCGGACTACATAGACTTTTACTGGAAGCGAAGTCGCCCCAACCATGAAAGATTTCAGAATCACATTTCTCTAAAATTTTGACGATCTCTTTAGGCGAAGCGACATCAATATTTGTTGTGAGTAGATTTATTTCTTCTGTGATAGGTGTGGCCATCTTACAGAAAAGAAAAAAAAATATCTCCGTTAACTCGACTCAACAAGCATAACAATGACGACCTACTCAGTTTCAACAGTAAATATGCCTCTTATCTTTGCCATGTGATTAAAGATAACAGTTGAGTAACACGTGGAACACAAGAAGCTAGCAACGTGACAATTCTACGCTATTTTTGGTGTTTTGTTTTTATCTAAGGGAGATAACTACACAAATAATAAAATATGAGTTATTTCCCTTGTTTTTTATGTACCCTCGCAAAATGATAATTTTGTAAATAAAATAAATGATTAAACTTACAAGTAATTACTTTACTTATGAAACAAAAACGAACTCTGCATTTCCTTTTCTTTACAGCATGTTAAACCCCAGTGATAATGATCTAAAGTTAAACGTCTACAGAAAATCCATTGACAAACATGCGTTCTAGGTATGTATCGCTAAAAAAAGTGGCACACCCTGATGAAAAAAAGGCCCAAACTTAATAAAAACAACGTTTTATCACGAAAAACTTATGTTATTAATAAGAGTAGAGACCAAGGTATTTTTTTGAAATTTTTTATTCCTTTTTAGCACGTTTTAATTTGTGGTTAAAAAATCTTTTTTTTTTTTTTTTTTGTTTTAGATCTAAGATCACCTAATATTTTGCAATAGCTTTTTTTTTTCATTTAAAAAACGCATAAATTTGGAAATTATTGTAAAAATCAAATAATTGGCGCAATTTAGTGAAACTTTCAGAACTTATTCCGAATTGACTGAATTTATTTTAGAAATGTTTGTTTTTAGAAAGTCACAGTTAATTTTTTTTTTTTTTTACGTCTAATACCCACCTTACTTAATTTTATGAAAACTTTAAAACGAGAATAGCGACGACTATTTTTATTTTTTAATTAAAGGAGACTTTGAGGAATATAAATCATAAATTTCATGTAAAATTTTGATACGAGTGAATCCCAATTTCAGCTCTGAATTTGAAATACAAAAAATGCAAGAAAACTAAGACATTATTTTATGAAAACAGCTTTTAATGGATTTTTTTTATCAATAATATAAGGACTGTTTTTTTTGTCTGAAGACAAAATTTTTTAGGTTGAGAAATAAATTTTTACGATAATTGTTTTTTTTGTTTTTTTTTTTCATTTCTAAATAAAAAATATTAGGTTGGTGCAAAAATAATGACGTAATAATGTCGTTTTTTGACCTATTTTTAACGTCAAAAAACGACATTATTACGTCATTATTTTGCACCAACCTAATAATATTGATAAATATTTCATAAATAAATTAGAACAACCCCTCGCTTTTTTCGCTCATTAAAAAGATCTATTTTTATAGATCGTAAATTAGAAAGCTTATTACAATCTGTGATACGTGCCATGTTTTAAAATATTTTTTTATGATTTCAAAAAATGTATTAAAATCATCTCCGACAAAACTACGGAAGCCCATTTATATATATATATATATATATATATATATATATATATATATATATATATATATATATATAAAATCATGTTAGAGTTATTCCCCCTGATTGAGTGACGCAATTGTCAAATTTTAATTAATGTCGCATTATCAAAACTTTTCTTCTAATTTTGTTTTTTTTATAATCAAACTCTTTTTCAGTGAGAGATATACAAATATTAATTATTATTTTTTTAAAATTCAAATTTATGGTCAGAAACAACAAAAAAGGGATCTTTGGGGAAAATTCTCCGAAAAATATTTCATAACTAAAAAAATAGCTGTTAAGACGCTTGTTTTTGTTATATGACATGTGGCAAAAAAAAACAAAAAACAAAAAATAAAAAAAAACGAAAAAAAATGTCATCTGTTCAGAAACTACTCCTGCCACAACAAAATAAAATCAGGAATATAGCAACACCTTTGAATGTGTCTCAATATTTACATTATGAAGAATATATTGAAAAACCTTTCAAACTCTTCCAGTATCCTAACTATTTCATATATAATGCAAAGCCTGTCTTTCATCACAGGCTGGATGTTGTGAATCTCTCACTACTACCATGGAAAGTGCTCAGACGAACTGCATCTCTTGGCTCTGGCAGGTTTGTCCTTCATGGCTAGGACCTGCCATGCCATAGTAGCAAACCACCCACATTCCCTTTATATTCCATTGGCGAGAAGTAAGTTCCACTCAATCGGCTTTTTCCTGTGCACTACTGCCCTATGGAACAGACTCCCAAGTGGATATTTCCCCAATCCTTACAATCATAACCTATTCAAGTCTGGAGTCAACCATTATCTTCCCCTCCTATCTATATAAACTACCCCTTAATGTAACCCTTTACCTCAAGTGACCCTCAGGCCTTGTACAGGATGAATCCTACTGTAAAAAAAAATAGCTTGTGGCGGACTTCACCACATTAATTTAACTTATATTAGGAAACCAAACTGAGGTGAAAAAAGGACAAGCCAAAGACATCATTACACATAAAATTTGTATTTAACAAGATGTCTAAACAAGGATGTGAAAGAAGGCATGCATTGAGTAAAACAAGAGTTGTCTCTCTTTAACTATTCTTTGTATTCCAAAGTCTACTGAAAGAAAGAAAGTTTGTGATAGTTTCTGGTAATAAATGTTTTCAACAGTTTTGCTGTGTAAGGAAAAAAATTATATGAGCATTTAGGAATATTGGTGTGAGTGAGAAGATTGACGCATGGTTTCAACTGTCATGGATTCGTTTGGCAGCTGAAATCTCAATAATTATCTAAGAATATTTTTTGCTTATATAGGTGATCATCAGCTCCGAATCGCTGCACAGGAAGAATTGTTCTTCATGTGCAGACAATTTGAGTGAGTTTTGGGGAGACTCAAGAAAGCTTCTGGGATCCGTTCCTCCAAAAAGTGCACAAAATCGACTACATGAAAATAGTGATTATAAAATTGTTGCATTGTTGCGATTTGTAAATTGTCTGTCACAAAGTAGTGTTGATTTATTAACCAATGAATGCTTGACGTTGTATGATCTGATGATCTGTATTTGTGGTGTAAGTATGTATGTATGTGTGTGATGTAGATTGTCACAATACATCCCCCTTCCCCAAAATTAAAGAAATTATAACAGAAATCTTTAATATGTCACATAGGAGCGATACTTAGAAGGCCAATGCACCCTCCTACCTGTTTTGATAAACAGTGGTTCTGATTGTGAAGTGGACTGCTAACTTTGGTTTGATGATGATGATGCTGGTTGCTGCAGAATGTCAGAGAAAGGTCAAGAAAAGAACAGGTTTCAGTTTGGCAAAAGGTGACGACTGACGTTGCATTTAAATTTTTGAAGATTGTAGGTGTTAGGATAACAAGAAACTAAAAGAAAGTTTCTCCCCTAAAATGATGATACCTATTAGCATGATTTAATTCATGTGGTCAAAGTACCAAGAGGAGGTCTCATTAGAACAACTCTCATGAAAATATTGATAGAAAAGATGGCGGTGGGAAAGTGATTGAAATTGAGATTCCAGGTTCAGATCCTTCTTTTGATTTTTGTTGAGAATCTACAGACAGCCAGAGCATCAGACCAAATATGGCAGCAATATTCAATACACTGATGAATAATATGCAAGATGGATTCTGACAAGAAAAATTCTCTGGCACGACACAGTAACCCAACTTTCCTAACAACACATGTAGCAATTGATTTAATAGAAACACTTCACTTCATGTTAGTAAAAAAAAATGTTGTTCTCCTGGAGGATAGCATCAGGCATACTGATGGAATGTAAAAATGGTTTTCTATAATGATTAAAGGATAGCAGTTTTGTTTTGGAGGTGTTAAAATTAATCAAAACATTTCTTGCCCCAGTTAACAACTGATTGGAAGTCATTTTCAAGACCAGCTGCCTGTTTGTACTTTTGTCAAATTGCAATTATTTATGAAACAGTTATGGATTTAATCAACCCAAAATAAAATAATATATTAAAAATAATAAACTTGAAGCAGGAATTATACAAAAGAGATTTTTAAAAAAAATGATCCTTGGAATTTAAATAAAAGAATATCTGAAAACAAAAGGGATTTTTTATAAAACAATACACTCAGTGCATTAATCAATCATCGTAATTGGTTTGAGCATAATTTCAACTTAAAGAAAGGCGTTTCTAATTAAAAGAGATAAAAAAAAGGCAAAAATATATTGAAAGTGAACTAATTTCTGAATCTTTCACTGTAAATTTATGTCCTGGATCATACAATATATTTCATTTTCTCAAAAACATTTTGCTGATAAAAATGTGATAAAATGTTGAATTTGTTGGATGTTAAAATTTAAAAGATGAGCTTCTCTGTATCTTCAAAGTTTTGATAAAAACTATGACCAATGTTTGTTATATTCCTTCAATCCCTTCTCCCTTTATATAAAACATTAGGCAAAAAAACAAAAAAACAGTGTATCAGAAGGATGGTTCTTGACATCACTATTACTCTATAACACTGGTTCCAAAACAGTGCAGCACACCTGATTGGTGCAGCGGAAGAGGATAGCAGGTGGGGCAGAATGGTTGAAAGATAAAGATTTAGAAACAGTTTTTAAAAATTCATATGCCAAAAATAAATATGTTTTCAAAATATAAAATATTATTGTGGATTACTTCCAATTGCATGCACAAGTCCCAGTATAAATCAATATAAATAATTCTTGACCAATTTTATCAGTGTGATATTTTTGCATTATATGAAATATTAAGAATATAGTAACTAGAAGAGAGTTATCAAAGATAATGTTCTGAGTTCGAATCCGTAGTTATCTCCCTTTAACTCTCTGTCTCTCTCTCTGTTTTTTTGTTGTTTTTTTAATCTTTACATGTACTTTTTATCACATAAAATTTGGTGAGGTGCAAGCAAATTTTCCTTCTGAAAATGCAGCCCCAAAGCTTTATACACACTCAGTAATTTTTATTGTTTTCTAAAAGATAATTTTTTGAAATTTTAATCAAACTCAAACATAGAAAACTAGATTTATATATTTTCTTTTTCCTTAAGAATTGACAACATCAACAGAACTGCTATATAATATCTAATTCCCTATATGATAGTAAATCCTGGGCATGATGATAAACTACATCCGGCAGAAAGGCCTCTGATTGAGAGGTTGTGAACAATGTGTAACCACCTCTTAAATGCTGCTGTTCCCAGGTCTACCCTGACCATGTTAGGGTCCCAGCTATGGACAAATAGTTACCCGCACACTCGAGTCAAAACATTATGAAAGTAGAAATATTTTTATACTAAAATACTAGCAATATATTTTCATAGTAAAAAAATTACCAGCAATCCATTTTTTTAAAATATAAAAATAAAAAATTACCAGCAATCCATTTTTTTAAAATATAAAAATAAAAAATTACCAGCAATCCATTTTTTTAAAATATAAAAATAAAAAATTACCAGCAATCCATTTTTTTAAAATATAAAAATAAAAAATTACCAGCAATCCATTTTTTTAAAATATAAAAATAAAAAATTACCAGCAATCTATTCTTTGAAAAAAAAATACCAGCAATAAGTTTTTGTAAAATAAATTATATTTGGACATTAAATGACCTATAAGGAGTTGATATACCACTAAACAAACATTCAACAAAATATTTTTCAGATGAAGAAGAAACTTGAAGGAACAGAAATGTGGTTCTACCAATAAATGCTGATAATACAATAAACAATATTTGAAGAAGAAGAAATTTTCAGGAGAATAAGAACTACAAGGTAATCATTGCTAACAGAGACAGATGATCTTTCTGTAAAATATAATAAAAAAAAGGGGTCTAGAGAATTTAACACACACACAACAACATATTAAGGCAAGGGAAACAATGAGTAACCTACTTAATGAGTTTAAGTGAATAGATGACAGGACAAGGACAATGTGGGATGCTAAAGGGGAAAGGACAAGAAGTTGTAGAGAGCCATGCTCATCCACGTCCTAAAAAAGTGTTATATGTCTTCTTGTCTTCATTTAATCATTTGGTGATTATGAGAAACTCCTACTGAATGGAGGCAGACAAAATTTTCACCTGGCAACTTTTAAAACCACTTCATTTTGATTTCTGTCATAATTTTAGAATACAAAAATATGAGTTGCCTCCCTTGCATTGGAGAACGCTTTGACACAAAAGTAAATGTAAAATTTTGTTTTGAACAAAAAGGAAATTTGTTTTTTACAATGATGTTCACCCTGTACAAGAACCAAGAACCACTCCAAGTAGAGAGTTACAGAGGCACAAATTATGGGAAGAAGTGGGGGAAGATAATGCAGGGGAATGGGAATTTTATACCCATTGGCACTCATTTTTTAACCCTAAACTAAAACACCAGACAGCTCTTTCCAAAACATTTTGGGAATTGAAGGAGAAATGTTTGAGCCCACAGATAGTTTGGAAGATTATAGGTTCCGCACATACTCTTAATAGTCATAGAGAAAGGTGTGACTTATGGTAAGAAGAAAAAATTAGAATAATATAATACAATAATCAAAACCAACTATTGAATCAGAGGAATGAATTAGTTTAAAAATGTCGACATAAAAACAAAATTCAAATTGCCATAATATAGGTTTTACTTAATTAGCTTCTATATTTCCATAATATTTACTCCCTCTTCTAACTCTTCAAATGTTGAAAGTATAACTAATTTTAATTTCTATATTTTATATTTCTCCCCTCTATAACCTCTTTACTCTATATTTATAATTTATAAATTTTGACATACTCTAAGATGTCTCCAACTCTCTTTCCATTAATCCCTTACATCCTTTTATCTATTTATTTTAAAGTTATTTTTAAACTCCTTTTTATTCCTCTTTTAATATTTCATTCTTCATATAACCCCAAATTAATGTCATAAGGTTAATATTCAAGTTTAATTTTATAAAACCTCTTCCTTTTCATCTGACTGAAACATTGAAATGAATAAATTCTGTATTAGTTTTTCAACAGTTGATTTTTTTTTATTAGCTTTCACAGTTTTGGACATTACATGACCTATAAGGAGTTGATATACCGCTAAACAAACATTCAACAAAATATTCAGTTTCTATTTCTGACACAAAGTCAGTCCACACTGGGATTGACAAGACAGACAACTGATATTTTTGTCTGCCAAAAAAGGCTATTCCTCATATGAGGTGATTTTGGATTTTACTGTTTATTAATTATTGGCTCTGTAATAATAAATATATTGAGTTCTTTTTGAGGATCAGTTTTAATATTTTATAATACTAGGATTCACTTGGATTATATAACAATGGATTTGTTACCTTTACTATATATATATATATATATATATATATATATATATATATATATGCACAAAGGTCTATCTGAAAGTAAAGCCTTCTATTTTATTATGT
The DNA here is from genome assembly GCA_963932145.1 of Acanthosepion lycidas. NCBI lineage: Eukaryota > Metazoa > Mollusca > Cephalopoda > Sepiida > Sepiidae > Acanthosepion > Acanthosepion lycidas. The sequence goes on from OZ010611.1 coordinate 73,643,701, forward strand.
CAAGCCAAAATGCCAGACACACGTTTATTGCAGTTGAGCTTAAGACTTCTCACTGATAAGCCTTATTTTATTTTGCCTTGTTACGTAATCTAGAAAATGATGTTTGACATGAAAATGCATGTGAAACAGAAGTGCCTCATTGAATTCTTCCATACGGGAAAAAAATGACACTCATTGATGCTTGCTAATCATTTATGGTTAACAAACATTGGATGTGAACACAGGTGACAGCAGTGGTGACAGCGATGTGTATGACAAGGCACACGACAGGCAGACCTGAACAGGTCTCAACATATGAAATGAAAGGTATTGCAAAAATACGTTGCCAATTATGGTGACTATAAGGAAAAATAATATTTTGTAGCTAAAAAATTGCTCCATCCAATGATATCATTGTACTCCCTGTATCTGTTGTACTTTCATGGAAATAAAAAAAAGGAGGAATTATTTTCAGAGAGTCCCTTGTGTGTGGGTGTGTATGTGTCTGTCTGTGTGTGAGAGAGAGAGACATAATGCTAAAAGTTTCTCATCTTGAAAAAGAAATCAAGTTAAGTCAAGATCCGGAGCTTTGATTATACTGCTGTGGGTTTCCTAGTGACTAGGGGTAGTCAGTAGTTGGCTTGCTCTTACTCCTTCTTTCCAAGCATCCCTGTCAAGTAGGCTAATGTGGGCAAGGCTGCACTCCTGCACATCTCTTCCAATGCAGTCCTTTCACGTCTTCTTAGGTCTACCTCTGGAACCCTGAACTCTGAAACAGTCCTGATGGATGATGAAGCTCATTGGATGTGACCAAACCATCTAAACAGCACTGATGTTATATCCTTAAAACCGAGCCTTGTTAACAACTCAGATAAGAATGTTTCATACTGATGCTTGGTGCTACAGATCCATCAAATCATTGAGTGGTTGTTGCAGCAGCAGCACCACCACAAAACCGACACACTTGGTGCCCAAGTCTCACTGCCATGGAGCAGTGCAGATCATACACACACAGAGAACAATTTGCTATGAGTTCTCAATGATACATGTTTGGATGTGAGAATGGATTCAAAATAAATATTTGGTCATTTTGTTAGAGTTTGATGAGGAGGGTTGAGAAATTAGCAACACTTCCTTGTATATACAAGGTGTATCAAAAATACTTTTACAAACTTTGTGAGTGGGTTCCTGTCACCAAAACAAAGTCAAATACCCATATGAACATATGTCCAAAAGGCCATGTAGAATGAGTTCTTCATGGTCAGGTGTACAAGCAGATCTTGGCCTTCCTTGGTCTATAGTTTGTGCTGCCACTGATCCTTTCTCAGCAACGCAATGATAAACAGCAGCAAAGGTTGGATGTGTGAGGAAGCAAAATTTGCAGTAAAATTTTAACTAAAATTTCTTACCAACCACTACATCAAATGTGAAACTGAAGGCAGACCAAAAAGTAGATTGTCAGCTATTGACTCACTTATTTTCCAGAAAGACTGCAGAAAATGGCTTCACAGAAGGACAATCAGTAAAGAGTGCCAGACTTGGTTAGTGCACAAATCACCACTGACATATAGCTGGTGTATCTTTGTGTACTATTTACAATGTCAAGAAGACCATTGATATGTTTACTGACATCCAGAGGTAGAGTCCACAAGAATTGGGATTTCATTAATACCTTCAAAACTAAAACTACAAAGGAACCAACAAGATCTATGCATAAACTGCTGTCTTAAAAGTGGACCCCTAAACCATCAGAATGGTTTTGAATTATGACCTTGGCCTTAAAACATACACCAGGACACCAAAACACCTCCTCAAGGAGTCCATTGAGGTGTGGTAATTAGCTCCACCTGGTATGCTAAGACACTGTTATATGGCGCTGTTTAAGTTCTTTAAAAAGATGAGCATAGATTTCTTTTTCTTTTCCTTTGAATCAAACATGTGATAAGTGGAAACACAGGACTCATCCCTGCTGGGGACAATATCTGTAGAATCAGATTCCTACATTTTTTTTAAATCTTAAATTTTGTGCAAGTTAAACACATAGAGGCTCCCAACCAAATATAACAACTGATGTATTTTGATTGGTTGTAAAATATTAATTAGGTGTTGTCAACTACGTCCGAAGGTACCGACCCAAATTTTGACCTCTAGTTGACGCCATAAAATGTAAACATGTTCACGAGCCTCACCACATGACCAAGAGAACTAATAAAAACAAAACTTCGGCACGACTTGGTCAGTGGGCACTTAAAATATTGAACCAATTCACTTGACTTCATTGGAAATCAACACAGCAAAGGAGACAAACTTTATCTTCAATACAACAACAAACCTTGTCAACCATTTCCAGGCTTAACACTCACTCCCACAAAATATTCTACTCCACAGAAAGAATCTCTGGTTAATGAGCAATAACTCTATAACAATCAGTGAGTTAAGAACAATACTTTTTTCTATTTAATACAAAAACAAAAACAAATGTTTAATTTTCCTATAAAAACAATTATAGCTAAATACACCTTCTCATTTTCACACATACAGTACAGTAACTCAAATTCTTTCAGTAACACACACCAAAGAACTCTATTGTGTTTATCAACTTTTGCACTATATATTATGTATTTGTTGTGTTTATAAAAAAATATTTATTGTTGAACAAATTCATAATTTCTTCTACTTGATTATTTCTCTTGTTGTTGCCTTTGTTACATTTGATATTGTAAAAATTGTAGAGGGTCAGTTTTTATTTCTATTCATAACCAATGCAAATTGACTGGCCCACTATATATCTTTCCACTGGGTGATTTGTGTATTACACATTCATACACATTTCATAATAGATTAAGTTTAATGTATTTTCTTTCTTTTTGTTAATCTTTTACTAGTTTGTATAAAAATACATGAAAATATCTGCTTTTGAAATTTCCTTCTTTGCACTCATTCACTAGTCATTCTCTTTCCTTTTACTTTTGCAAGTAAATGACAACAACTGCAACAAATGTCAGGTGATTGGGAAGCTTAAAAAAATCATTGGTTTGTCACATCTCTAAAAATCTAAGTGATATTTTCTCACACACAGATGGATGTAGCCAGGATTAAAGCATTAGTTAGCTTAGGTATTTAGATACTGTAAGGTAAAAACGCGTGAATGTAGTTTCAGCAAAATAACAAAACCAGTAAATCAGAATTAAGTATTCAATATCTGGCCAATTAAATTGAAGATTGAGAATTTAAAATTTTGATAAAATTGAGCCTATCTCTACCAATATAAGCAGAGGAAAATTAGCATTTAACCAGATAGCAGTATAGTGACAGAGAGTACTGACACTGCAATTTCCACTCACTACTCTTGGATTAGGAATTTGACATGAAAAATGTAGTTAAATGAGGTTCTATTACTCCGACATTGTTTGTACAACACCAAATCTTCCTTCTCAAGTCACTGTTCTTGAATTCACGCACACGTCACCAATGTAAAAATTGCTACTCCCTTCTCAGCCTTCTTTTATTATGCCAAAACCACAAGTGACTGACTAATCAATGTTCTTCATTTCATCATCAGCCACTCAGTCAAATGTCATCTTCCAGTACAACCAATCAGCAAGCATATTGCTATTGGTCAAACCATGCTAAGTTGTATAAAAGTCAACGTTACAGAATCATACATTCCCAGAATAATTTAAAGTGGGGAGGATTCATGCCATTTTCAAAGGAATAAAACATCGCTGATATGTCTTGCATATTGAGGTAAGGAATCTATCTTTCTTTGCTCCAGACACGTGCCACTCTGACTCGCTTACTTCTACATAATTGTTCACCTCAAAAACTAATGTTCTAGTGATAGATAATTGAATTTATTTGTAAGTATGAACTTTGCATACTAAAACCAAATATGCTTCCAAAAGCTTACACATGTGATTTATGACTGATGCTTGCCATTCCTATAATGAACCAATGAACTCTGAGAGAGACTCATCCTTTTTCTTTTCCACAGCCCCAGTGTTCTGCCTAATAAATAGTTGTTATTGTTTGATCTGTAAATCCATATTTTTGTTTATTTATGTTTCTATATTTAAAGGCATTACAACCTTAGGGTCAACAAAACAAATCATAGCTACCACACCCTCTACAAGTATACTGTTTAAATTCTTTTAATGAGAAAATCTTCACAGTGGAGGCTATTTTGAATTGACGAAATGACCAGTACATTGCAGAATCAACAATTGATATGAAGGGTAGCTTCGGGCAGTGGCAGACTGGGTCTAAAAATATTGGTTGCCAGGAGACAAAGAGGGCTCACCCACAATTACAATGCTATCATTTAATTTTCATAATGAATAAATAAAATTTTTAAAAAGCACATATGGTAAAAAATGTAAAATTAAATTTTTTGTGGAAAAAGTGTGTATTTCTTAGTAATTACAGTGTAATTGTACTGTACATATTAGTTGCCAGTTGATACCAAATGTAAATACAGAATGTTATAATTTGATTTTTTATTTATTTATTTTTAATTTCAAGTAATTGATTGGTATTTTTAAATAGTTTACTGCACAATTTACACATTAACAGATTGTTCAAAAGCAAAATCGAGCATTGCATGCAGTCCACTATATTAAGAGTAATTGTTTGTGTTCACGAGATGATTATTTGAATCTGCCAATAATTGCTTCTGCATCCAATTCATCTAAAATGGATAAACATGTATGATTGCAAATTTTCCTGAGATAGAGAATTTCTTCACTTTGTCTTTATGATAAAAAGTCTTTCTCTTTGAAAAAAAGTCATCTGACATTGGACTTAAATAACATAGTGTGCTGATGACTTTATAAAGTTCTTATTCCTTTTATTAGTAAAACAGTTGTGTTTGTTTCTTTATTGCATTTTTATTTGATATAAGGAGTCCACTTGCCATCAGGCAAGTTAACAACTTCGTCAGTCCACCACTGTCTTTAGGACCAAAAATCTAGCTCAAATCATGACCTGGGGTGTCATGTCCTCATTCTTTATACAAGCTTGGAGATAAGGTGGATGCTCATGCCTACCACAAAGTCCTGAGGTAAAATGTTTATGCCATGGTTCAAAGCCAAATAACCAGTAAACAACTGCATGTAGATTCAAAAGGAAAGGCTAAAATGGGCTTCTACACCAGAGTCTGCATTTGAATAAACTACTAAATGTTGATGGTCAGTCAGTAAAATTTATGAAATTAATATTTTAATTAACTAGTAACTAGTTTGTTAAAATATTATTTTCGTATAAATTAAATAACTTTTATTAAGATATAATAATGAATAAATTTTACACAATTTTATTATTTCCTATCCTAAAAAACACAGAATTTGAGAAACAAAAATAAGTTGGCTTGTTTCTGAAGTCTCATAAGAGATCCCAATTTTGTATAAAAAACAAGAGTCCCAAACTCTGGGCATGCTTCATCATACAAAAAAATCTAGCAGAAATTATTATTTTTTAAACTCTTATTTGGAAATTATAATGAAATTAAAATAAAATACATTGCGTTTTTCGAATAATATTTTTCGCGTTATTTTTTTATACAAGTGCGTCGGTTTGACTGTTTCTTTTTTTATTTTTACTTCTTTATTTTATTTTTTTTTATGTTCCATTGAAATGGATAAAACAAAAAACCCACCAAACAAATCAGTTCTTCCAGAGGTGGCGAGATGTGAATATATTTTTTTCACCCGTTTCCTTGAGAAGAACTCGTAGACTTGAATTAAAGCTCAGAACATTCCAAGGCTTCCATTTGGCAGATTCACCGAGGAAAGAAAATGAAATGCAACTTAAAATTAATCTTTGGCGGTATTTTAAGAAAGTCTTCTTAAAAAAAATGAAAAGAAAAGAAGCTAAAATAAATATTTACTTCTCCTTGACCTTAATAATTATTCGTACTGAATTGGGAATTCAATTAATGAACTGTGTCATTTTTAAAGCAAGTGCCAGAATCAGAACCAAAGCGCTTTCCTCGTATTTTTTTTTAAAATTTTATTAGCTAATTTTTATTTATTTGTATCGTGAAGATAAGTAAATTAGGGCAAAAAAACAGAAGTGAGTTGCATTTTTCAAATTAGTTTTTTTGACTTTCGAGAAGGTAAGTTTTTTTTTTTTTTTTTCTTTTTCTAATGAAAATAAATTCTTTTTAATCACGAAAATAATCTTCCAGGTTTTCGGGATTTGATAATTGAGAATTTTACACTTTTTAAAGTAACAAACGAAATAAAAGACAATTTTTGAAAATCATTCACTTCCAACAATTCATTTTGTTAGGCATCTTCATTGAAAGTAAAACTTAATTTTTCCACAAAAGTAAACTTTTTTTTAATTCACGATTTTATCCTCACTGGTATTTTTTGAAACCGTCATATATTTAGAATGCATAACGAAACTGATGGATTTTAAAGACTAGAGAGAGAGTGAATAAAACTTCCATTTAGTTTTATCGTTGAAAAAAAAATCTCGAGACATGAGCAAAATGTTATTTTCAAATTTTGAAGTCTTTTTTTATGATTTATATAGACTAAAAAAAGCTAATTCGTTTTCAAAACAAAAATTGATTTCTGTCGGAAGTTCTTGCGTAAAGAAAGAAAGAGTATTACTATATTATATTATTGGTCAACAAAGGTCAACGTAAGGAATTCTCATCTAAAGGATAATAGTCGATATTTTTTAATAAATTACTAACTTTATTCATGTACAAAAATACAGTGTAGCCCGGATATAAGAGAGATTTTCTCTGGTCCCAAATTAGAGCCATACTTAAACAAAACAGGCCAAACCCGGATATAAGAGAGTTGTCGGCACCGGAGAAGAAGTCTCTTATATCCGGGTTTGGTCTACAGGCTCTAATTTGGGACCAGCGAAAATCTCTCTTATATCGGGGTTTCTCTTATATCCGGATTACACTGTATTCAATTTTATTCACTACAGAATAACATTTAAGAAGACACTTAGCATCATTAATTAATTTAATTACTGATGATACATTTGCTTTCTAAGCATATAAATTGGCATGCATTGGTTTGTAACCCACATTATTAGGCCATAGACGTCTTTAGACGATTCTTAGACGAATGTTCTGAATCCCGTAATAATTACGCTACACAGACAAAATATTTGGGGACACTGCCTTTCTGTAAAAAAAAAAAAAAAAGGAATACCTTAAAAAACATGAGATTTTTGTATTTTTCTTAAAGTAAAAGATAAAATCTTAGAAACTACAGTACAGTATATTTGCTTTATTTTTCAGTCTTTCTTTATGTTTTTCTCTGACTCCCAAAAAGACCAAATTTGGATTCGTCTGTCCACAATACATTTTGTTTGTTAAATTGTGTTTATTTTGTTGAGAGACCATTAAATCCTTTAAGCCCTGCGTTCCTGAGCTCCTGAGTCAAGATTCGCAAATAACTGGTATGCGATGTTTCATGGTGAATATAAAAATAGTTACAAAAAATATAAGCATTATAGTACTTAGCAGGGAGAGAGTATGATTGCATACCTTCACTTTATTGCCAGAATTCTTTCTTTGTGTGCCAGTCTACCAAGCATGTGCTGCCTCTCTTGATGGCATATTGTGCAGTAGACTGAAGACTTCACAGCCTTGACAGGAGAGCCTTTGTAGGCCACAGTTTTTCTGCTTGAATTTATTGTATTTATAAGAGCACAGAGGTTGTTAGTGGAGGCATTTTCAACCTTTCAACTAGTGGCTGGGCATTAAGTCATTTTTATCTACCACTGGTAAAGTGGTGGTCAGGGCTCAAAAGATTAACTCCTCCTCAGTAGAATTTTGGATTACCAAAATTTTCAACTAAGTTAAATAAATGTAATACAAGTTCTCAAGATGTTAACTCAGTACTGGCTAATGTTGTAGACGAAATATATGTCACTGTCTCTGAAGAAAAAGAAAATGTGCCATTACGACAATATTTTCATACTTTTTTTATTATTTTTTAACTTTGAAGTAATTTGCACAAAATGGCAAAATGAAAGTACCTAAGCATTGAGGTGAGGAGACAAATTGAAATTCTATTCAAAGAAGGCTACTTTCAAAGATAAATTGCCAAGTTAAAAATTTCTAGACATGGGGTGTAATATTTGTTACAAAGCCAGTTAGAAACTGGTGTAAATGTTAACAGAAAAAAGAGCTGGAGCATCAAAAGTGACAACTGCTGCAGATGATAAACACTTGATTATTGAGAGCCAAAGAAATAGAAGGAAAACCAGAGTTGAAAGATGAACTTAATTATTCTAGACAGCAACCAGTGTCACTCTCAACTGTGAGAAATTGACTTAGGTCAGTGAGACTCAGGGGTGGCATAGCCATCTAGAACCCCCTGTTACATGCAAAAAAGCATAAGAACTGGACATTGAAAGTGTGGCAAAATGTATTGTGGACAGATGAGTCTAAATTTGAACCTTTTAGTGGTAAGACAGATGTATGTGAGAAAAAAGCCAGGAGATTGACTGAATGATAAATGTGTGGTTCCAATGGGTAAGCATGGTGGTGGGCCTGTTATGGTGTCAGCTGTTTTGGGGGAGAGAGGGCTGGAGATTTGGTTAAAGGAATCCTGAAAAAAGACATGCTATACCATTGGGTTTACATATAATTAAAAAAAAATTCAACTTTCAACAAGATAACGATCCAAAACACACTTCTAACTTATGTCAAAATTACCTCAAGTTAAAAAAACAAAAAAACATTGAATTATTCTGGGATTAATTGAATAGGAGACTTTGCAGAGAATACCCAAAATGTGAGCATGAGCTTTTTTCAAAAAGTGTCGTAATGAATGTCCAAAACATTTTACCTGTAGTGTAGTTTTCAGGTATTTTTAAAACATTGGCATGTTCATCCACTACTCATCAAATATAAACAACAAATTTAAAGTTTCTTACCAATCCAATATTTGTCCTAGAGATGTTTTGAAACTATTATTAAATTCAAGGAATAATTAACTGGAATTCGTAAAACTTAAAAGTAATGTTTACTTTTTGTATAACGCTTAACAAAATAAATATTTATTTACAAATTGTAACCTTTGGGGTCAGAAGTTAAAAACAAAAATTGTATATTTATCCCCATGATTTAAAAAAGTGCATAGAAAATGAGAAAATTAAAGAGTTACAGAAAACTAGCAGGTACGATAATGAAAATATTGATATATGTCGATATCCGTTTCTATATTATGTTTGGTCTGAAAATTGTTTTATTGATCTCGTGACCTTATTTTTCCATCAACTTTCATACACTAGGGACTTATAAGGGCGTAGAAAAATCCCAATTAAAAATTCCGAGTATTTTGCATTTTCCTTAAAAATAAAATATCTTTAACCTTATCGAACCAATAGTTTAAGAACATAATTTTTATTCAATATGCATTTATTACACTTAGTAGAGTGAATAATTTTATTTTTTATTCATTAGAAATAGATTTTTTTTATTAAATGATACTTTTTCTTATATATTTCATGCCATAAAATACAGAGTTGCACTCAAAGTGATTTTTATTTTTGTTAATTATTCTGAATTTAAAAAAATGTATTAAAATAAGAGTTGCTACTAACAAAAATAAAGTGGGCAAAGTCATTGAATTGAAACTGTTAATTGATTATGCTCATTTTGAATTTTCTTTTAATTATTCATTGACATCCAAGTGATGACTTTATTTCTGTAAATTATTATGATCCTATATAACTAGTAGTTTAAGAATGCAATTTTTTATTCTATATTATTTATGAAACTTAGTATAATGGTCGGACAAGAAAGCATAATTATTTCCCTATTGTAAATCCATACAAAAAATAATCTAACTGTTGGTAAAATGAAGAAATTTTTTTTTTTAATAATCGTTTCACCCCAAGGAAAGCAACAATGCCACTGGAATGCAGGGGTTTACAGGGAGTGAATTAGAATGAGATTATAAATTGGGATGATTGAGGAAAGGACAAAAAAAGGACTAGGGTTCAAGAAGGCAGGACATGGCAATTAATGTTGTATTTAAATATTTGAAGATTTTATTTATCAAAAGTGTTGGTTGCATCTAGCTAGTTCAACAGTAAAAACTAATACACCACATCAAAGTGCCCATATATATATATATATATATATATATATATATATATATATATATATATACCCAAGTATATAATTGGTGTATACGAAATGAATTCCAATAACCAACAATTACTATTCTTAAAAGAGTGCTCAATACAAAGTAGAGCAGATATAATTATTTATTTAAAAAAAATTTATAACATATTTATGTTATAAATTTTTTTAAATAAATAATTATATAAAAACAGGGTGCGATGGATAAATTGTCATCTAAATTACACCAAAATGAAAATAACACTGACATCTCATGTTGAAATAGTAAAGAGTAAATTTATTCAGTAAAATCACCATTGACTTCAGCCATTCCCTCCAGACGACTTAGGAATCTCCTGCAACTTTCTTCTTGTTTAAGTTGGTGAATGATGCCATAATCCTTGCCTTTGGTTCACATTTGGTGTTACAAGGAGTCATATTGGTCTCTTGCTTAACTGTGCCCCACAAATAATAATCAAGGGTGTTGCAGTCTGGGAAGTTAGGTGGCTAGATAAAAGGGGTGAGTTGGTTGTAGAAATTGTCTGACAAGCATGCCTGGCTCTCCTGCTTGTGTGGCATGATGCAGAGTCCTGTTGCCAGACATAGGGTTTTCTACCAGCCACCCTTCTGATCTCAGGGCAGCACTACCTCCTCTTGATATAAGCCTCTCTGTTGAGCCTGAGGTTCTATAAGAAGATGAATGGAGGCATAATGTTGTCATCACTAGTGATCATTCCAAAAAGCCTTTGTAATCACCATTAGACATTCACATGTGTGTGTGTGTGTGTGTGTCACATTCTTCCTAAAACCAGATCTTCTGATTCATGCTGCACTAATTTCCATAACTGCCCAAAGTGAATGTTCTAAAACCAAGATTGAACTAAAATTCTGTCAACTGTGCATAGTCTCTGCACATAGCTTCTGTTTTTACTCACATACTCAAAGAGAAAAAAAAAATGCAGTACAGAATTTGCACTCAATAGCACCTACTCCCACCTAAAGAAACAAAATAAAAACTGGAGGTGATTTGAGCCTAAGAAAGGGACATAAAAACCCGTCAATGGGACATTTTTGGCAGTTGGCCAGCATCTTACCCCAGATTCACAGACTTTGTTGGAAAGCGACTTCCCATCTCCAAGAGACAGCCCACTAAAGGCTGTTGCCCCAGTAATGCACAACTTACCCTCCCTCTCCTACCATACACGTCTGCAGACACCTTTTACAACTCTACTTTCAACGAGAGACATTTACCCCGATTTATCATTTGTTGTATTTTACATTACAATTCTTTATTTCTTTAAACCTTCATTGTTTCTTTTTTGTTCTGCTTACGTATGCTTAATATAACATATATATATATATATATATATATATATATATATATATATATATATATGCTTAATATAACATATATATATATATATATATATATATATGTTAAAATCACTACAAAAATAGCCATTTTGATTCAACACATCAAGTGATGATGTTGAATGTAAAAAAATATTTTTAAAATAAATAATTATATCTGCTTTTCTTTTAAGAATAGTAATTGTTGGTTATTGGAATTCATTCCGTATACACCAATTATATACTTGTGTGTATGTGTGTGTATATATATATATATATATATATATATATATATATAGAATGTATTTTTTATTTAACATTATTTATTAATTATTATTATTATAAACATTATTTCTATTGGGTATACATATTTGAGTTACTATCCCAGTTTTTTTTAATTTTCTTAAACAATGAAATGAACACTAGCCAAGCTAGATCAAGAACTCCTATTCAGGATAAAATAAAATTCCTCCAAAAAAGGCTGAAACTTAAAAATGGCATTAAACTTTTCATTTTTTTGAATCTTCAAATATGTCTCTATTTAATAAAAGAAATGCTTGTGATGAACTGTGATGGGATGAATTTCAAAATCGCACTGAAAAATTAGAATTTACTGTAAAATATTAAGTGTATGTAGATTTTTTTTTTTTTTTTTTTTTGTCTGTTCTGCTAGAAAATGTTTTATTAAATTATGCAAGTAGCAATTCTCCCCTAATTTTTTATTTTTTCTTTCATTTCAGAAAAACTGCACCCATTTTTATGGTACCTAGTAAAATAATTTGGAAAGGAGTAGTTTCTAGAGATTCTAAGAAAAGATCCCATTGATGCATCTGTAAAAATTATTATTAGAAATAAAATAATGATGAAATGATAAGTCTGCAGATCATAATTTTGTCTCTTTTTAGGAAGAGCTTAATTTTACATTTATTAAATGTTTCTTTTATATTCAGTTAAATGATTAATATGAAATATCTGAACTAAATATGTAAGATTGAATAAATGAAAACCAGTTGGATGTTTAAAATCTTTTACGTTCTTAATGTTCCACTATCGATGAGCATTATCAAAACAAGTGCAAAAATATCTAAAGAAAAATGTATATTGCTATACTAACAATTTTTTTATAAATTTTCTTCACTTGTTTTGAAAATGCTCATAGAGAATGAAATGTTAACAAGAAAATAAATAATTTAAACAAGCAACTCATTTTCACACATTACATACCTACATACATACATACATATATTTTTAGGAAATGGTTTAAATCCAACATTGTTATTCTTAATTTATTTTTTTTAAACATTATTTTTGATGGATACTCATGTTTGAGTAGAAGCTTTTTTTTTTTTTTTTTTTTTTTTTTTTTAATTAAACAGTATTTTTTTTTTTTATCCAACTACACCTACCACCCTGAATATTAAAAATTTGAACCTGCATTCCATATGGAGAAACATCATTGAATCTAATGTGCTTGACCACTCAGCCATGTAGGACTTTGGTTAAACAAAGCCCAAATAGTACCTTTTGAGTACACACTTCTCTGCTGATTCTCAAAACATCCATATCTGCTCTGTATCCTATCCTAACGTAAACAAAGACAACTTATTTTTAAGAAATGATTAAATTCGACATATTGTTATTTTTAATTTATTTTGGATAAATGTTATTTTAGAGCTTCTACTCGAATATGAGTATCCATCAAAAATAACATTTCAACAATGCAAATAGTTGTACAGGTATACCTTATCCTACATTGTTAATTGGTTCCAGAGGTCACGACTTAGGTAGGTTGAAAAATGACTTAAATTGAAATAACCACAAGTAAGCACTCCCCATTGACTATTATTGATAATATTTACTTACAGTGTTCTGAATAAAATAATTAAGTAAAAAAACAATTTTAAATTTACATAAACTTGAGTAAAATGACCTAAGGTGAGTTTTATTTTCTATATAATATTTAAGAAAAACTGATGTATCTTCAAAAATGACTTAACTCTAAACGACTCAAGCTAAGCTATCACTGTACATTTAGACAGTAATTCTTCATTTAAAAATGTTCTCTTCAATAGAAGAGACAAGGAATGACTTAAGCCTTTTGGTGAGTTTCTCCTGATGTTGAATAAGCTGTTTGATGTCATTTGGAAACTTGTCAAAATTATCTGTTATATTCTGTGTACTTTCAACGAATATAGTGTTGTGTATTTGGGCCACAATCCAACTCTAATACATGTTTAATTAAAAGTGACTGTTTTATTGTTTTTTTTTTTTTGTATATGTAAAAATTGTCCAACCACTTGTTTGTTCTGAGTGCTTTTGGTTAACCTATTAGCAATTTTCAAGGATTTGGGTTGTGGTATTATGATTGGCATGTACGTTGTTGAGATAGACATGTTTTTCATTCCTGAACACACTCATTATATTATGGCCATGTTTGTAGTTAACGTTAGTCTTTTTTGTTTTGTTTTTTGCTTTTGCTAATGAGTGCTTCTATTATTTTTAAACTTCTTTTACAGTTAGGTATGTATTTGTTTTCAATGAGTATGTTGTGTGTAGATGTTAAGATGTTTTCATGTTGGTTTAAATGGGTCTTTATAGAGCTCTGGTCCGGAACATATAAGATCAAACATCTTAATAAATCAGTAGTGCTATGACTGACATACTTACACTCTGTCTGAAGTTATTAAGCAAATCATATAAACTTCAATAATTCAAATTTGTTTTGGAAAAAATTGTCAAATTTTGAACAGTCAGTTTAGATGTCAAAACAAAACCTGAGTTAAAAAATGTTTAGGTAGTATCAATGTTTTATTGAAGTTATTTGATGTATTCAAAATAAACTGCCATCTGAAGTTATTAGGAAAACCAAATAATCACATTTTACTTCAATAAAAAGGTAATAAAATCATCAAAAGTTGATCAACACCTATAATAGAAAAAATAGCAAACACAAGTCTTTGAATCTTTTACATTTTAATTTAGTGACCCTTCTTCTCAAAAACAATCAGTAATCCATTATCCATTGATTTTAATTTTTTTTTTTTTTTTTTTACTTCAGCAGGCTCAATTTCCAGAATGGTGGTTTTAATTGCTTCCCATTGGTCAGCTTTGCTGTTATATTGTTTGCCACCTTCATATAATTTCATCTTCAAAATTGACCATAGATTTTTGATCAGATTCAGATCAGGACTTGATGGCGGCCATTCCATTATCTTCTCTCCTGTAAATCTTTTATGCTCAAAAGAATTCATGGGTAAGCTTATATACATGAGAAGGAGCATTGTCATGCATAAATACACACTTCACTTTGAAACTGCAACACTGGGATTTGTGCAATGCAAAAAAAGGTCTTGTTCATAAAGTCATAATAGTTAGTACTGTTCAGTTTAACTGCTTCATCAACTTTGAATGGTCGAATAATGGTTTGGTTGACAATTCCAGGCCATATCATAATGCTACCACCTCTTTGTTGCCTTCTTTTAGACAATGGCATGTCTGAATTGGATAAAATCCCTCCTTTGTCTCATCCATCAGGTCCATAAAGATAAATGAGCTTTACTGTGAAATCCTTTGTGGCTGAGCAGTCTAAAAGCACTCTGATTTAAATGGTGATTTCCTTTACATAGAGCAATGCAGGTTCAAAATCTACTTTATTAAAGATTCTTGAAAAACCCAGACTAGTAGATGATTATTATAGTTTAAAATATGGAGATATCTCTTCAGACCTGTTTATCCACTAAGTATTACATACATAGTAAGAAGAAATAATGAAATCTACAATATTGTTTTTTGTTTTCTATGATAAACTGTCATCCCAAATAATGAAAATGTTTTCTTATGAATGAAGAAAAGAAAGTGTAAAATGGTGAAATAATTCCCCTCAGAATATTTTCTAGTCATTTTTTACAGATCTGTGTTTAATGTCCTCTTGATGGTCAAGATTTAACCATTTGGCACCCCACAAATCTTTTTAGTAATATTTGTTCAAATATTATTTAATTTTTTGTACAAAATTTACCTCTGATCTGTCTTTTCATCCACAAATGCAAATTGTGTGTCAGTTCATCTTGTAGCTTTGAGCTCTGTTCCATCCAATCGGTTTATCAAAACTTTGTATGACTTTTATAGCATCTGAAACACGAGGATAATCCGTTTTCGGTCAGAAATAGATACAAAATGGGATTCTTCAAAGTTTTTGATCTCTTCACGTGCAGACATTGAGTGTGCATACACACATGCACATACACACACAAAATATTGAGCCATTTTGATCAAATAGAAATTCACTTTGGCTAAGCAAATTCAGCCAAAAACAAGTTCAGTGCATGATGTGATCATAATTTCAAAAATAGATCTCTACATATTTTGACTTGTTGCAAAGTTCCTTTCTATCTGAAGGAGGAGTCTTTTTGTTGCCTCTAATACTGCACATCTTTCCAAAATGTCATATTTCTCAATGATCAATATTTCAATAACACACTCCAATTACAAATCAGGATTTCATATTTCAATGTTATCTTCCAAATTGGTCTTATCAGGAAAATTCAAATAAATGCTCACAAAATGATTTGATCATCAATTATTGATTATTTTTGATCACCAAATAGCATTTTGAAATGTTATTCCTCATAAAAGTTATTGACAGTGAGCTTGTTTTTTCACAGTCCTCTTTCAATGTTAGACTAATGTCAAAGTTGGCTTAATTAAAAAATATATGTTAATGCTGATAAAATCTTAAATAGAAAAACAGTATAAATGCAATATGGATAGAAATCATATTTTGATTTCATTATAAATTATATTTTTGCTACTTGGAATAGTTTAATGGATTTGGAAAGAAAATGAAAATTGTCCTCTTGAGTGTTACTGCGAAAATAAAACCCATCTCATTACGATTAGGCTGAATGCAGTTGTTCTTACCCCACTCCACCTCAGATTTGCTCTTGTCAGAGTACTGAGCTGAAGACTGATAAAATCTGTGGTTCAATATTCATTTAAAAATGAGGAAAGTTATAGCTGATGTCAATAGCCAATCAGTATCAGCTGGGTCACTGTGGAAAGGGGGTATGATGTTGAAAAACCTGAAATTCCTAATGAATCTTTGCTAAAAACATCACTGATGATTTGTGCTAAAACATCAAACAGATGTATTTCATGAAATGTTTGACAAATACATTTTTAAGTGAGAATTTTATTTGCTTAAATGTTTCTTATTAATATTTTGCAAAAACAGGAGATTATCCTCTGTATTTGTGTTGTATTTGGAAAAAAAACTCCAGAGCAGTTTTAAAGATTTTAATAATCAAATCATATTCTGAAAGTAAATGCTGAAAAGTAATTTGATTTGTAGATCCCAATATATTTTTTGATGCTTACTTGATTCTATTTAACCTTTAATCCAGAACAAATTTAATTTGAGTTTCTGGATCTACTGTGCCTGAGTGTAAACTAAATAAAGATCAACAGAATTGTTTAGAATTTGGTGGATGTGTAGGTGCCATAATGGGTAGTGGTTTGAAATGAGAAATCAGAGCTGAGTTTGAATTCTAGTTGGGTTCATTAAATTCGCTTATGTACAAATATTTGTGAAAGGAATGAATCTATATTGTCCCTCCAATTATGGGTTAAATAGTAGGACTTGCATATGGAAAAAATATTATATAAAAAATTGTTAATGCATTATTCACTTAAAAAAATGATTTTTAAAACCCAAAATGTTTCAGCTTCAAATAACCTATGAAGGGTTGATAAACTGTAAGAAAAAACAAATCCCTCAATCAGTACTCAGAATTTGTATTGGTTCAGTTGATTTTATTTGTCTTCAGTGATAGCTTATTTGCCAAGAAACTAAATTAGGGGCAATAAGGTCAGTAGTTTAATTTGGAATATCTGCTGGCAAATCTGTTACCATTTGGTCAGTCTTGTATTGATAAAGATTCCAGCAACAGCAGGCTAACATTCTCAGCTTATATGAAGTGGAAAGACTATATTGAATCCATTGCTAGGTCTGCTGATAAGAAAATTGGTTCACTGTGTCGTACTAGACAGTTTTTCTCTTCAGAATTTATCTTGCATATCTATTAGTCTACCATTCATCCATTCTTAGAATATTGCTGCCACATATGGTTTGGTGCCCCTGTTATTTACCTTGAGTTCCTTGATAAAATCCAAAGAAGAATCTGCAATATTATTGGTCCTGATCTGGTAGCTTGGCTTTTGTCACTTTCTCACCACCATAAGTTGCCTCCCTGTGTCTTTTCTATAAATGCTTTTATGATAATTGTTCAAATAAGCTCTTCGCTATGGTACCTAGACTTTTATGAATTTAAGTGCAGTACTACAAGATTTTATCAATTTGCAGTTGAGTTGGCGAGCTGTAAAATTCTATGCTAACAGTTTCTTTTCTCACTTATGGAATGCCCTTCCAGCTCCATATTTTCTAATCAACTTTAATCTACAAGAATTTAAATGCAGTGTCAATCGCTATCTACTGTCCTTATGATTACTCTTTCCTCTTCAGCCAGTCAGTTATACGCCATGTGTGATACATGCTTAGGCAATCATGTATCTTTTGATACATGACTGACGAGGCAGATTTTTTCCTGCAGTAGGTTGCCATTTCTTTCTGTAGTTGACATATAAGGCTGTAGAGCCTGGTTTGTCCTGCTATTTACCCATAGCTGGGGGGAGAAGAGGAGGATTCATACCTTTCCCAAGGGTATAAGTGAATCTAATGGACTCAAGTGGAATGTAAGCTTGGCTCTCTGATTCCTCAATCTGAGCCGCTATCCGTTACTCCACCATGACTCCCCTTAAACCGATTATTATTAATGTTTCTGTTCTTAATTCTTCCAGACCCTGTAACCCCTTGTGTCTTAGTGGTTTTACTACTCTGCATGGGGTGATACTGATTAAAAAAAACCCAGTGATATACAGTACAGGGTGCATTGGTAAATTGTTACCATTTTATATTTCTAATTTTGTGCATGCATGTTGTTTTTTTATTTTGCCAATTGCAGTTGAGCACCATTTGTGAGAAAAAGAGCACCATGATGCAATTCACTCTGTCAGAAATTTGGAAATGGCATGCTATACTGTTTGGGATTTGTGCTGGAAACATTTCAGAGTGTTTGGGTGTCAATCTGAAGACGATGCAGAGTATTCAGAAAGAGTTAGATGAGTCTAATGGTGATTACGAAGGTTTTTGGAGTGACAACTTTATGCCTCCATTCATCTTCTTACAGAGGTCTACATCAAGTGCCTTGAGGAGGTAGTGCCGCCCTGGAATCAAGAGCGTGGCTGGTGGAAGACCCTATATCTGGCAACAGGACTCTGCAGCATGCCACACAAGCAGGAAAACCCAGTCATGGCTGTCAGACAATTTCTGCAACTACATCACCTCATACAGTTGGCCACCTAACTCACCAGATTACAACCCCCTTAATTATTATGTGTGGGACACAGTTGAATGAGAGACCAACAAAACTTGTAACACCAAATGCAAACTGAAGGCAAGGATTATGCCATTATTCGCCAACTTAAACAAAGAGACCGTCCACAAGAGTTGCAGGAGATTCCGATTTTATTGAATAAATTTACTCTTTAGTATTTCAAGATATTTTTATGTAATTTTGGTAAATATATGTTAAAATGAGATGTCAGTGTTATTTTAATTTTTGTACAATTTAGGCGATAGTTTATTAAGTGAATTTGTTTTATAAGTAGAAATTATTACCTTTTTAATTGACAAATTCTTACTTTTATCACCTCTTGTGTACATGGTAATAATGTGTGCTATGTTTGTATTAATTCTTTATTAATTAATCACTTTTTCCTTTTGGATAATTTATTAAGTGCCAAAAGAAAATGGTAAAACAAATTTTAGGTAAAAAATTGTAATATTCAGTGGTTTAATTAACAATTTGTACCACATATTGGCAGAAATTTTTTTTTTTTTTTAATGTAGGAAATAACTTGGGCCTAATGTTGAAGTAGTATTAAAATTAATAGGTAGCAATCAGTAATACCAAGGCTTTCCTTATTTTTACGGGGTTCAGATGTGATTAGTGCTGAAATATAACTATGCTTATTATTGTAATTTTCTTCTTGTATTCTTTGTCAGTTTCTTTATAATTATCAACTTTTGGACAATATCTGTTTCATAAATCCTACCTGTGATATCAAAGGTGACATAATTCATTAGTATTAAGTATTTACTTTCTTGTTTTAAAGATTAAGTAACAGTCTCCTTTTCCTGATTCACAGTAATAGTCTCCTTTTCCTGATTCACAGTAATAGTCTCCTTTTCCTGCTGTTTTATTTAAGGATCAAAGAGTTTTATTTCAGACAGGAACAAAAAAAAAATGGTTGTAATAACAGGAATAAATGGAAGAATCTTGAAATTGCCGGTCAGAATAGAAGTTGATTTCTTCTGTCGAGAATAGCAAAATCTTTGAACAAGTATCAGAATGAAACGGGCACCAGATGAGAATTTTTGTGCTTGCTTTTCACCTCCAACCTATTTCCAGTTTTCTCTGACTCCATAAGGTCACTAAGTACAAAGTCCTCTTGCTAAAAATGCTATTTACCCAAAGAATCTCCAGAATGCCAGTCTCTTAGGAATCTTCATGTTGGATTTTTGCTTTCTTTGTAGATGTAGTCATAGAAAATATATACTTACTTTTTCTTTTCTAAAAATGTTTGCATGTAAATTTTTATATGTCTCTATTGGAAAAATTCTATACATCAAACACTCTCTCTCACACACACACACACACACACACATTTCTCTGAGGGGAAAAATTTAATGAAAAATTTAATGAAAACTAAAACCTCATGAGGTTTTAGTCACAGTCGACTGGAATGTCATTTATTTACATAGAATGAATTTTTTATTCTTCTTGTATTAACTTAAGCCTCATTAGTCAGCAATTCAAGATCAAAATTGCATTAATTTTTCCTGTTTTCTGCTAAGTGAAGTAAATTGAGTTGAAAAAGAAGGATGAAGTGTGTTGGTCCCAATCCAACTCGGAATGTAGATTTATTGTTTAAATATAAACAATTTTGGCATGAAGCCAAAAAGGAAGTGGGAAGATGCTGGTCTGCACTAACTTTCCTAAACATAACTAATCAGATTCACGAGCCATTCATTCATTATGATTTCCTCATTCATCACAAGAACCCATCCCTCATCATTCAATCTGACATGTGTCACAATAAATCATATTCAAAGGGATCCTACAAAAATACCCATGACATAAAAATTTTCATAATGTAACGAATGTCTTTTTTTTTTTTTTTTTTTTAAATAAATCCCCCTGAGGAATGACTGCTAAACACTTCCTCTCCCCAATTTATAGGCAGAAGCACACAAATACATGCTGAGATTCCTTCCTAGCTAAAAAAAAAAAATAGATCAGTTCTTAGTTTCATACGATTTAGTCCCAGTCTGTCTTGTTTTGAAATCAGAATGCTACTTTCGCTTGTCTGAACATGCTCTTTTGTGTTGACCCCAATTTTTAGTTTGCAAAATTTTTGCCATATTACTGTTGCTTTGCCTTATTACTGTTAATTTGCCTTGAATATGTTGTTTGCTTGCTTGCTTTTATCTTTTGTCTTGTTCTTATTGTTTATTGCAAACTACGTCAATTCTGTTTGTTGGTTAGTTCTGCCCTTTATTTACATTTAACCATGGTCACTTACTCTACAAAGTACTTTGGGTAATATTTTTTTCAATAATAAACCATGAAGAATTTCTCATAAGTAACACTAAACGTAATGGAATCTCTAAATCTCTCACTCTTTTCTATTGCTCTCTATTCAATATCCATTTCTCTCTATCTCACACGTCTTTCTTCCACTCTCTCTCTTATATGCCTTTGGGAAGCTTAAGCATCACCTGTGGGATTTCACTGAAAATCAGTGTCTATTGAACAGTCACTCTAACCACACTTTATGGGTCAGAATCATGGATGCTATACAGGATGCACACCAATCAACTTGATGCTTTTCATAAATGCTGTCTTTGTTCAATATGCAGTCATACACGGCAGGACAAAAACTCTAACCCTGATCTTTTCATCAAATGTGGCATTGGTGGTATCAAATCCTTTCTAATACAATCACAATTCAGATGGATTGGTCATGTCATCTGAATGAGCGATGATCAGAGGCCAAAAATCCTCATGTATAGCCGACTTTTTCATGGTAAGTGTAATGTAGGCTGTCCTTGGTTATGCTTCAAGGACAAACTTAAATACAATTTAAATGCTGCTAACATCCCTATAGAGGAGTTCAAACTTGCTGTTGACAACTGAGCAAACTGGAGAAACTCCTGCTACCAAAGTATAAATAACTTTGAAAAGAATCATCTCAACCATCTGAGTAAATTAAGAACCAACACTAAATTTTGGTCTAATACATCGGCTCATATAACGATCAACCCTTCAGGATAACCCCTGTGTGAACTTGTCTGCAAATCCTGTGCAGGATTGTTGTCTCATATAAAACATAAACATAAAACCTGAACTGAAAGACACTCATACATCAAAATCGACAGGAGAGTCCATCATTTTATTATATATATATATATATATATATGCCTTTCAAGGAGGCACAGCTTATCTGTTAAAATGAGATGTCTGTTATTTTCATTCTTGTGTAATTTAGGTGACATTTTCTCAATCGTTTCCTGTATACTTCAGCCTAACTGGAAGTCAAGGCAAACTTTGGAGGATGTTAAGTGATGTAATTTAATCTCTAATAAAGCAAAGTGAGTAAATGTTGTTGAATTTCTTTTTTATAATGTAATTATTATTTATATAATTTTATTTTGAGAAACTGATGTATTATATACAGGGGTGTTTGAAAGTCTTGTTGCCAAAATGTAATGAGAGCAATAGAAGAACAAGTAATACAAATCACATGTACTGGATTCAGTTTATTCACTTTCATTGACACTGTCACACATTGAGAAGATATTTATGATCACCATCATTTTCATGTAGGAGCTTGTGTCAGCCAACTAAAATAGAAAATTATATTATGTAGGGGTAACAAAACTTTCGGACCACCCTTTTATTTTAAATAATAGGTTTTGAATTTGTTTTCTTTTAAATTTTTAAAATTTTTATCGTAAAGTATGTTGGCTTGGGAAAGGAGTATTTCTTTTAGGGAAGGAGATATCCGAACATATCTGGAGTGCAGATTTATATTTTAGTAAGATGTGATAGCAGCACTCTCTAGAATTTTTCTAAGTAAGTTAATTTCAATATATTAGGGAAACTTGCAGAAATAAAAAAAAAAAACAAAAAAAAAACACATCTATGAACATAAAAAGGATTTTATACATAACAATTAATGAAATGCTTTGGTCATACATAGAAATAAATTCAACCATAACTTCAACCTAAAGAATGCCACACATATTAAAAGAGAATAATAAATAATTAGATATTGATTCCTGCAAATTCACCCTCTTATAACATCAACTCAAAACAATGTAACTTTTGATGAGAAAATAGCCATAATCTGCTTTCTAGATAAAACCTTAAATGATCAAAGCTCATTTCCAAATACTTGCATAAAAAAAATCTTATGCTACCTACAACCACATAACTAAAAAGATTAAACACACTCAACCTAAGTGTAATAAACTTTATTTCACATAAAGTAGATATATTTCAAAATTTACAAAATGAACAAAAGAAATATATAAACGAGATAAAAACTTAAAATAAATAGAATAAGCAGAATAAAGTTAATTAATATAAATGACTTAAAAAAAAAAAATGTTACCATTAAGAACAAGAATTATGAGGGGCTGCTTTCCTCTTTCTTTCATTTCCCCATTTCACTTATATATATATATATATATAAGAAGAGATTAAGCAGTGAGTGTAAAGTAAAAAAAAAAAAAAATACACCAAGGAAAAGTGCATATAAAAAAGAAAAATTGAGAAATATAAGCAGTCAATTGCTGATACCCCCTGAGGAGTGGACAGTGTAATTCCCGGAGGGTCCATCTAGAAAACTCTGACATTGAGATGCTGAAGGTCACAGCAATCAGCTAGGTGATAAACCTATTACTTATATTAATTATGTGTGTGTATATATATATATATATATATATATATTTCTCAGAATTAGCCTGTAGAAAAAGACTATGTATAAAGGAAAAAGACAATAGGAAAACTACAGTTTTAGCCAATGTGTTTCATTCAATGTGGACTTTTTTTAAGGCAAAAAACAGATTGAATTTATTGAGGCAAAGTATCTATGAACAGCAAGCAAAATGTTAGCAACTAGAAGAATTTAGAAACGTTATTGTATATTATATGGTAAACTGAAAAATTACATCAATTACTTTGTTTGAAGAAAATATTTTCATATGTAGAAATATTGTTTGTATTGTTGTGTCAATTTATTCAACTGTTTTCTTTAGATTTCTTGACATATTTGTTGTGCACATTGGCTTGGAAGAGTAGTGCTTCTGTTAGAAAAGGTGATATTGGGGGGGAAAAACCTGGGTTTGGATAATATTCAATGGTGGCACTCTCGATTTTCCTTCTGAGTAGATTTTCTTTTTTTTATGAGTGTTGCATTTATAAAATCAAAATTGTAGTAGAATTTATTTCTATGTATGATTTAGTGCATTTGTTAAATTGTTATGAGTTCTCTTTTGTGCTCATAGATGCATTTTTTTTTTAAATTTCTGCATGTTTCTCCAATGTATTGTGAGGAACAGTTTTGGCAATTTATTTTGTATATGCCTGCTTCAGAAATATTATTGCTATTGGTGTTTGAGGATCTGAGTATATCCATAATAGTTTGGGAAGTATTTGTGATTATTTTCAGATTATTTAGATGGGATAGTTTGTTCTGGATAGTCGACATGGAGTTGATTGGTAGTATTATGCATTGGTTCTTATATAATTTATTATTATGGATGATGTTATTTTTGTTGCAGTTGTATATTTTGTATGCCTTTCTTCTTGTATTGTAGATGAAGTGATATGGCTATTGTAGGTTTTTGATTGTGTTTTCTATGCATGTTTGATCTTTAGGTAAATATTGGGGGCATACAAAATATGCAACCACAACAAAAATAATAACAGAGCCTAATGATTGCATTGAGCATGAAACAGTCTGTCCCCTCTGAGTGTTGACTTCAATGTCTACTTTTACATTTATGTACACACTATCTCTATCTATAGTACACCTTAAAACTATATTGCTTTATATATATATATATAGGAAGTGGATTAAATCTCACATATTGTTATTTTTAATTTATTTTGTTTAAACATCATTTTTGATGGATAATCAAATTTGAGTAGAAGCTCTGTCTTTTAATTAAACAGTATTTTTTATCTAACATCATTTAAACAAAATATTTTAAAAATAACCATGTTGGATTTAATTAATTTCCTAAAATTGTGTTTGTGTGGGTAATTCAGTTCACCCGTTGTTTGCGATGACTGAAATGGATTAAAGTGCTTCCTTTCTTCTCCAGTCCTCTGCTCTACCAACTGAGCTGTCGCAAGTGACCTCTTCCTTGTTCTTGTCAGTATGTACATACATATATATGCTGTCATGCCAACAAAATAATAATAATCCATTTCACTTTTAATGCCGGTCACAATCTTTCAACAGGACCTGACACGCCAAGCAAATTCACTTGCGTGAGGTAAGTCTTCTTGTTCTTCACACTCCCCACTGATCTCATGATCACACAAATGACAGTCCTTCATAGAGGTGGAAGGAATGCTTCTGGTGGCAGTACTGCCACATCTACGTTTTGCAGGTCCTTGGCATTTTCGGTGTCATCATTGTGCAAAACATTGTTGTCTCCGAATCACTACCAGACAACGTATCTTCGCTGTGACACTCTTCTTCTGAGGTCATTAATTTGTGTCACGGGCGATGGTTTTTCACATTCACTTGGACTGTTTGGGAGCTAATAACTCCATCAACATGTCCTCTGTTAAATCTAGTGGTACAACATCCATTTGGGGGCTTGGCCCAATATGAGATCACCAATGTTATGGTTCTTTGGTATTCTTTGGAATGTTTGGCATTACTTGATCTATTCCCTTTATCCACTGTCTGTGTATGTATATGTTCCATTGGCTGGCACAGTTGATGGTATTACATCATCTTTGGGCATGGCATTATACTAATACACAGCTTCTTGAATGGAGCACCATGTTCTGGCTGCTATACTTTTAACTGTGCGGTGACACTGCTCCTCTATCCCGTTACCTTCTGGAGCGTATGCACCTCTGTACCTTACTCACACTCCCCATTTGACCACAAAGTCCTAAAAATCTTGGCTACAGAAAGTTGGGGCATTGTCTGTCAGTATTTGAATCGGGGAACCACATTCATAGAAGATAGCTTGTAATTGTTGTATAATTGATACTGCATCTTGTTGCACCACTGGGCGCCATACAGTGAAACGCGTCATGCCACAATTCATTAAAGTTAGAAAATGATTGCCATTGTGATGTGTCACGTCCATGTCCAGTTGCCACCAGTTTTTGTCTACCCTGAGCTTGCCCTTATTCCACTTGACTGGGGCAGAGTCCATCGCACAGCATTACTCACAATCTTGTACAGCTGACCTAACCATCACTATTATCACTGCAGAGCATGCTTTTTGGACAAAATAAGTCAAATGTCAAACACCAGGATGACCGCTCTTGCTATGTTTGGCGCAGATTTGTTCGATGGTCACCTGGCTCATAACGGCCGTGCACATCAGTGGCTCTGATCCCTGTTTCAACATGTCAAGCCATCTTTTTGGTACTTTAGTCAACTTATCGGCCAGGTCCCTTCATGACGTAGTCAGTTTGACATCAACTACGAAACCATATTCTTTGATTAGCTGCTGTAGGTTAGCCATTCTCCTGCACACTAGCATTTCACTTGCAGCTTTCATCCTCACTCTGGTCTTGCCTGTCAGAATATTCTGTAGCCATTGGTACACGCATACTGAGTCTGTGTATGGGTGTACCACTTTGGCCCTTATACTGTAATGCCAGATTTATATCTTTCGATGCGTCATCCAATTCAGCCAGGTTTATATGTTGCACATCATTTCTTGGTCGAAGCTGGCACACATCTTCTAGTATATCTCCCCGGTTTTCCAGCACCACACCTATTGCCAGGGAGCTTGCATCAACCCATGTGTTGACTTCTTCTCCAGTCACACACTAATCTCCCTGAATGGCTCATCTTGGTGCACTCTAGTCAGCATTTCAACAATCGTCTGTGTAAGAGGAGAGTCTTTTATAGTGTCCTGCCACCCATTTGTTATCATGTTCGCTCATCTTTTTATCATTCCTGTGGCTGCACGGAGCCACCCGCAGACAGGTAAGTGCCCCACCAGTTTCCCACATACAGAAAATACTGTACTTTGTGTTAGTATAGTGGGAAGTTCCGGAACTAAGCTCCCTCACTTCCACCTCAATGTGTTGTGCTCCCCCTAGACTTTAAACCCAAGCACATCAGCCCCATTCTTTAATTTAATAGGGTCTTTGCTAGATAAGCCAAAGGATTCTAATCTGCGCCTGACTTCATTCACTGAAAGTATGTCTTTGTTCACATATATGTGATCTAGCACTGTCTTAATGATTGATTTCAGAATTAGTGGGGCCCACATTAAGGCCAAACCCCAGATGTGTCAAGCAGTACCTCCTTCCTTTGATGATAACCATTTGGAAAGGCCATAATATCTCATGGATTCATATTTGAAGATATGATTTTCACAGGTCAAGCCGAGCCACATTATCTCCTTGCTGTCGCCATTCCCTCATTTGTTCGGCACACGCATCTGCATCCACCATAAAGGCATCTATGTATTGATTTATCTCCCTATAGTCCATCACTGGCCGTAACTTAGCTTTGGTGGCTTGTGCAATGGCCATTGAGGGAATTAATCATCTTGTGGGCCCCAATCAATCTTGCAGACATGGTATCAGCCAGCCATTCATGATCCACGTCTCCAGTTCGCTCTCATAGGCAGCTCTGTTCTTATTTGACACGGTATATTCCACAACAGTGTTGTGCAATTGATCTGGTAATTTTTGCTGCCTGTCCACTTCCATTCTGCTGTCCAAGTTTTTGTTCCTTGGTCATATGTGATACAGAAATCCTGTTCCTCAATTGTAATGGTAGCACATGATGCACAATTTTTCCTGAGCTGCACTTCCCCGGCATGCATGACCATAACACTGCCTAGTTTATGTATAGCATTGATTCCGATCTGCAAATCGTACCCCAGAGGCTTGTCACAAACCACCAGTGCATCCTCCTTGGCACAATCCCCCTCCATCTGTTAAGATTGAAATCACTCCAATTCCACAGCATGCATGGGATATCCCATCAATCGTTCTAATCGTCACATGTCACTCCTTCCAGGCCTGACAGTGGTTTGCACTGATTATTGAATGGGAACATCCTGTGTCAATAAGCGCCAAACATTGCATGCCATTCACATGTACCCTGACTATGGGCAAATCCATACTTACTGATTGACAGGGGGCAAGGGTGATGTCAGTTCCTTGCCCCTGAATTCATTTCCCGGACAGTTCCTCACTAGGTGGCCCAGATTGTTACAGCGATAGCAACATGGTTTACTACAATTCCTGCTCCCCATATTACTTCGACTCCTGCACTCTTGGGAGAAGTGGTTGGGACCACTACACTTGTAGCATTTGGGGCCCTCCTGAGCTATGGGGACGCGACAGTCACCGGCAGCATTCTCCTCTGATTTACACACGGCCTCCTCTGTCCGTGCAGCTGCTGTGACATGCTCTGACTCCTTCAAAATGGTTTGGGCTCTAGTCAGTAGCTTTCATGATGCTTGCAGGAGCTGGCTTACATCAATGGGTAGACCTTCCAAAAATGCACACACCAGTATCCAGTCATTTAGATCAGCCAGGTACAAAAACGTTTAATCAAAATAAATTAAACATATATAGTGCCTGCTAAAGGAATACTGACATATGGTCTGAAGATTGCATTGAAACTTGAAACAGACAGTGACCATGTAGTATTGATTTCACTGTTCACATTGTCTATATCAATAAGCATTCTCTCTCTAATATTGAGTACTCTTTCTTAATAAATATAGCAAATTTTAAACATGTGGGAGAGAGAGAGAGACAGACCGACATGTTCGGTATTTATCAATCCACCCACGAGGACTGAACGTGGCACAAGGCCGGTTTAATGTGGGTATCCCCGAGCCCGTAGGCTCAGCCAAAAATATGACCTTTCTGAACCTGCTTAGACGGGTTCAGGCCCTGTCAACCTCCCCGGACGAAACCTTGCCCTTCGGCAAAGCCTCGTCCAGGTTCCTCTCTGCTAATGCAGAGAGTTTGACAGTCGCCAACGAATCTTACTACTCGTCTGACCGACATGTTCACAGAGTACATAGATTGCATTCTAAACTTGATTAAAAATGCCATAGTGTGAGTCTCTGACCCTGAGCAGTAGTGTTAATTTACATATAAATAATCCTGTTTTCTTTTTAATGGGTCCAATGTAATTCAGTGTATAATAACCACTCTTCTTCCTATTTCTTGGTAGCAACATCAAACATTCTACTACATGAGAATTTGGTTAAAGAACCCCCAGTAAGAAGCACCACTAATATCTCAAGTGAAAAGAGTAAATATAAACAGGATTTGAGGTCCATGCAGTAACTAATGAAGTAAGGTTATGGATTTTATAAGAGGAATATTGAGGCTAAGACTAGTTTTTACAGCCCCACTGGAGGAGCCATCATAGAAATCTTTCTGAGAATATTTCATCATTTCCTGGGTGCCCTTATTTAAGGAATAGCTGTTCTAGTTTTCCTTGACCTGGTATGTGTCTATGCATTAAGACACTCACTGCAAGCCTTACGTTCTCTCCATCCTGTGTATGACAATAAACTCCATCTGTGTCCTGGGTAAGACAATAAACTACATCCAACAGCAGGGAGGCTTTGAGGAATGTGAAACCACCTCTTAATTGCTGGTGTTCCCAGGTCCATCCTGACCTGAGGTGGTAGCACCTGTTAGGGTCTTAGCTATGGGCAAATAGTTAACCCCCAAACTGGGAACAAAACACTATGAAAGTATAAAAATAGGTTTTATTACCAGCAATTCATTTTTGAAGAAAAAATATTACCAGCAATAAAAAAAACTTGTTGGCATTAAATAACCCATTGATGTTGATATGTTGTAAAACAAAAACCAAACCAAACCAAACCTTACGTCCTCTACAAAGCTTTATTAACAAGATCCGAGGCAAACTTTTTACTCCATTTGTATATATGTTGGAACACACAAACAAAACCCAGACTTCAAATGATTACGACTGTATTTTGATTTTCCTGATATGCTGAGAATTTTCTTATTACTAATCAACCAATTCAAATAAAGTTTGTGACTTTCTATACTAAAATCTTTGATACAACTATGAACTGTACTAAATATACTTATGTATTATTCGACTGACTATTGTTCCCAGACAGTACCAATTGCCTTACTTCTGATACTGCCAAGAATAAAAAATAGCTTTTGGTGATCATAAAACCATATTTATATATATAGGCGAGGAAGTAGATTGTGTACCTAAAACAACCTGGGCAAGTACCTTAATTCTACCTGTTAATGTAGGTTATGATTCTGAGGAATGCAATGATCTCATACAACTGGGGATTAAGGTTTTTGTAAACCTACAAGAAAAATATTGAAATTAGAGAGGCAAATCAGATTATCAGCCTACTGACTAGATGCTAGGATGCATTAAGCCACACATTCACTAGTCATCAGTGACCCAATACATCCCAGTTTATAAGTCCTTGGCTGATTAAGAATTAGAAAAAAGTGGTGGGTACTTAATCCTGGCTTTCGCAAAATTCTTTTGCAAGAACGAACATAACTAACCTGGTAGCATGAATAGAACAAACTTATGATCCTCCTTAACCTCTATTCTTGCATTTGCTTTAAAAAAAACGAAACATTTTTCTTCTACCTTTCATACAAGAAAAGCTTGAATACAAATGCCGCAGTTAATTGGGATAAAATTGATTTTATATTTAAAAGGTTGTGATTTTTTTTTCTAATACTTAATGTCATCTCATTACAAAAATGAAATATGTTTTTTGTTAAAACTCTGATGAAAATAAGTTTGAAACATTTAGAAAAGGCATTTCTTTATTTTAGGTAATTTTTATTGACACGAGGAGTAATATTTTTATTTTTTTTTTAGAAACTTTTTCAGTTTATTAAAATAAATATTTTACACAAATTTGTATAAAGAATTATCCCAGTAGGAACTTCTGTGTGTGTGTATATATATATATATATATATATATATATATATATATATATATATATATATATAATTTTAAATTTGCTTTTGATTAAAACAGTAGTTGTATTGCAATGATAGCATATAGGTACCTTCACAGATTTGTAAACCTAAGGTTTAAAATAATATTTTTAAAAATGAAAAATCTTTCTTGAAGCATTTATTTTAGTTTTAATTTGAAGTAAATAGACTAAATTTAATGTTTCTAATAAGCAAAGTACTTTGCTGTATTTAAAAACTAATTTAAATTGATTTGAAGGAGTTTTTGTATTCAAAACTGCTGAAATTTACACCAGTTTTTAGACACCTGTCATTGGAATGGAATTCTTTTTATTAAAAATAAAATAAAATATACATTTCTGAAACTTTATTTGAGGAATATTAACCGATTTGAAGCAAATATTATTTACTTTTAGTTTAAAATATTGCAGAAATGCCCTTTTTTAACAATGGCAGTAGATGTTTATTTAAACTGTTGATGTGTTAACAGATTGATGACAGATTGGTGTTTATCTAATGTTCTACTGGGTAGGGGTGGCTTTATATGTAAACAAACAATATAATTTTTAAGTACTTGATAATCTTAAAAAATTAGTAAAATATTCATCATCTAATGTTTTATTGAATTTTTGATACTTTGGCTTTAAATTTATTATAGTCACTTTTCTCATTTTCTGATAATGTTGTGTATAAACATTCATATCTACAAAAATCAGCACATTATACACATACAAAAAATTTTATTTTATTTTAAAAATGTTGGTGTTTGATGATTTGTACTAAGCTTTTCCCTTTATGATTAGTAAATTAGTTTTTATTTAATAATATCATCTGAAAGAGTGAAATTAATACAAAAATTTAAAAGATTTAAAACTTAATGAATTATTCTAATTAAAATTTTTAAAAAAATGTAAACAATTGTAAAAATTCATTATTCATAAAATAAATTTTCTTCAGGCAATAATGTCCTTGATATATCTCATTTATAAAAACAAAAGCTTCTATAATTAATGTCTTAATTTTATTGCTTTTTTTATTTTACAATTCAGAGCAGATTTTCAGTAAATGGTGTTTCTGTTTTACAAAAAGAATTGATTTAAATTCTCCAAGGACTTCTGCTTTTAACTAATATAAATATTAAAGTGGTGAAAATTTAATTTCTTGTTATTTCATAAAATTAAGTAATTGTGGAGGTAAGTGATCTAGAAAAAAAAAAAAAGGTACTTCTGACTTATCTGTTGTCGCCTTTAAATCAGTGATATTTTTTTTTTTTAAATGTAATTTTTAAAATGTTTTTTTAATAGTTATTTTTCTTTTTTCAAACTGCTAAATGAATCTGTGGGATTAGTATATTTTTACACATCTGTGTTTGTGAAAAAGCTGGAAAATCAATTTAAAAAGTGGCAACAGATAACCCACAAGTACCAAAAAATAATTTCATTCATTTGTGAATAATTCCTGAAAGTTTCATTAAAATATGACAATTATTTGATTTTTGCAAGAATTTCCAAATTAGTGTATTTTTATCACAAAAAGACATTTGAATTACCTATACTAATCATTATCACCCCCACCCCTGATGCAAGAGAAACAAGATTGTTAACCAAAATTTTAAACATGTTAGAAAGGATCCAAAAATTTAATTAAATAATCAAAAAAATGCTTTGATCTTTCCTCTAAATAATAAGATTTTGACAAAACTGTTTTTTTATCAGGTTTGGGGCATTTTTTCATCATGGTGTGCCCTTTTTTTCAGTGAATTAGTGGAAGTACCTAAATGAGAGGGTGTTGAAAAGTTCTTG
The DNA here is from genome assembly GCA_963932145.1 of Acanthosepion lycidas. Taxonomy (NCBI): domain Eukaryota; kingdom Metazoa; phylum Mollusca; class Cephalopoda; order Sepiida; family Sepiidae; genus Acanthosepion; species Acanthosepion lycidas. The sequence continues at coordinate 73,676,305 of OZ010611.1, forward strand.
GCTTGACCCACTTCCTAAGATGACCAAACATGAAGATTTGTTTTTTGAGATCTTTTTGATTGATCCAATAACTTTTCAGTCGCCCTCCACCCCACACACAGCGTGCAGCAATTTATAGCCTGTCTCTTTTCCTCACTGCCATTATACATCATGAAATTCTTTTCAATAATTTCCTTATTTATAATTCAGCCTTTCTTCACAATTGATGATTTTCATTGCTTTGTAGTCAAAATACTTGCAATCATATCATTGACGAGATCAGAAAGATGTAAGTAAATTGTGCAAAGATGCAATCAGTAACCAAAACAATTATTACAAGGTTTGCTCAGAAAGTAATGACTTTCTATTTTATTATATTGGTCCATCATGTCAGTGTTCACTGTTCAGTGTTGGTAGCATTGTACTTGAATCATCTTGTCGTTAACCCATTATATTTTGGGCCTTGTTACAAATAGCAGCTGAATAGTAGTTTAGCAAAATGGTGTCTGACAAGAAAATGTGTATAAAACTGATGTTATAATGTCTCCATTTGAAGAAAGAGCCACCATTGGATCTGGTGTGCTTTTACTGTTTCATTACGAAAGCATCACAATAAAGCAACACTCTATTTTGCCTTTAAATCATAATTTAATCCCTAATATATTATAAGGAACAGTTGTGACCATTTAATAATAATTCTTCAGATGGTGTATATATTAGGTTGGTGCAAAAATAATGTCGTTTTTCTTTTGAAGTTGAACGTCAAAAAATTATTTTTGCACCAACCTTATATATATATATATATATATATATAATATATATATATATATATATTATATATATATATATATTATATATATTATATATATAATAAACCGTCGTAATAATTCCTTACAATATATTCAGGAAATTTGCAGAAATTACAAAAAAAGTATTTACAAATACAAAAAGCGCTCCTGCATAACAATTTATCAAATGCATTATGATATAGGCAGAAATAAGTTCAACCAAAACTTTGATCTCAAAAATGTCTCACTTATTAAAAGAGAAAATAACTTAGATGGAAAGTTCTTGAGAGTGCCATTAGGATTCTTCCCAAAATGTTAAGCCTTACTTTTTTTTTTTTTTTTTTTTTAAGATAACTCCTTTCTTAAAAGAAATGCTCCTTTCCCAAGCCAACATAGATGAGAATAAAAATAAAATTAAAAAATCTAAGAAAACTGTTAACTCTAGATTTTTTTATGTTTAATATATATATTTACATAAATAGTTTATCAAATTTAAATAATAATTACATTATAAATAAATATAAGGAAATAAGAAAATAAAAATTCAACAAAAACATTATGTAGACACATTTGTTTATTAGGCATTAAATTATATCACTTCACCTCTTCTATAGTTCATCTTTATTACTCAGCTTTATAAATATTTTAGAATGTTCTGAAATTAAAAATTTTTTAAACTTAATATTTTTTACTTTTGTTTATAAATACATATTGCAAAAAAAAAAAAAATCCTTACATTATTTTGATAAAATCTCTTGGGATGAAATGTGTTAATAATGAAGAGTTTTCCTTTTGTCTTTTATATATATATATATATATATATATATATATATATATATATATATATATATATATGTGTGTGTGTGTGTGGTTGAATAGATACAAGCTCACATCTATCCAACCATATATGTTAGCTCTATCTCTGATATTGAGTGCTTTCTAATAAGTACTGCGCATATAATATATAAATAATTATATATATATATATATATATATATATATATATATATATATATATATATAATTATTTATTTAAAAATATGATTCCAACTCGCTACATAAGATTTGGATTATTTACCAAACCAGTATTTCCTATTTTCCACAATATTTTCACACACACACATATATATATATATATATATATATATATAAAAGACAACAGGAAACCTTTTCTTTACCAACATGTTTTAACCCCTGAATTCTTACAGATATATTTATTTGAGCATTTATGGCTTGCCTTGTGTTATAGAAGAACAAGTCTTGAAAATTGAAAATTATAACTGATGTTTGATCCTTACTGAGTGCTCCCATACTGTGACCTTGTGTCAGACTTAGTTCAGTAAATACCTCTACATAGACAAGTTTTTTTCTTTTTGTTTTTTTCACTTACCAAGGTCTATTAATTTTGTCTGTATTTTTTAATTTTTCAATAAGATATTGTACATAGATATCAAAATTGTGGCTAATACTATCCAAAGTTCATATTTTTGATCTGTTTTGTTCATGTATTTTCAGGCACATCAATTTAGCTGTTGATGTAGAATATCTCATCGAAAATAGGAAAAAAATACAATAAAAAATTAATTAGACAGACGTTGATGGTTGAATTTAACAAAACTTACTTGGATGTATTCCTGCTGCTTAAATACTCCTTATTTAAATGCATACAGATTAATGGTAGATACCTATTTTCATCATGAAAACCTGTGCATGACACACAGCATCAGACATTCCTGAATATAGCAGTTCATTTTCTTTGTGTTGTGTCCCCTCAGGACATAGGTGATCATGGCTCTCCACGGCTTCCTGTCCTTTGTAGATCTTAATAAATCTTGTCTTTCTGTTATTTCTCCTAAGCTCTGTTCTGCCATCAATTTACTCAAGCTCATTATGTTATGCATTGTCTTCCTCTGTCTCTCTTGCCCTCTATCTGTTCCATGAGTATCAGATTTTCCAAGCCCTCCTTCCTCATATGCCCTAGAAACTCTCTCTTCTTGATGTTAAGTATTACTTTCCTTTGTTTCCATTTTCTCTAAAACTTTGTTGTTACATATTTGGTATCCTCAGCATCCTTCTGTAGAACCATATTTCTGTTGTTTCAAGTCTCCTCTTCATCTTTGAAGAGATCATTCAGCACTCACTGCCATACAAGAAGACAGATATCTCATAGTAGTTTAGTACTCTCTTCCTAGTTTCTAACAAAATTTTCCTGTTTCTTAATACTCTGCTTAGCTAGTTCATCACTGATGGCAAAACATTCTTTCTTACCTTCAAGCAAATATCTCCTATTTTGAAATATAAGTCCATAAAACTGACTTAAATAAGAAAAGAATATTGAATACTAATCTTTTTTATAGTAATTAAAGACCTCATATTAATTACATTTTTTTAAAATTAAAAACAATTTCTCATGCAACTCAGAGAATTTGATATACATAACATGCAAAGGTTGCCACAGACATTACATTGGCGAAACTGGCCAGACACTCCAACAAAGGATGACAGTTCATTGCCAACAAATTAAGGATCCCCACACTATAAAAATACTCCTTAGCCAACATATAGAGAAATGCTGATGATGAAATCTGCCAAATTTCAATATCTTCCCATTCTACCAATGCAACTACAAAATCACCAAACAAAAGGGCATTAATAAAGAAACATTTTTTATCAGCAAATTTAAACCAAAGAATAAAACAATTTTTTTTCTGAAAACCAACATGTAAGTAAAACAATTTTAATAATTCTCAGTAAACATAAATATTACATTAAATACATATAAACATTAGGTGTTTTTTCAAATCTTATTTTCTCTATACAGCAAGTTTTTGTACAGACTTTTCTAACAATTTCACTTTTTATACACGCATATATATATATATATATATATATGACAATTTCAAAAACTCATTTTGACATATTTCGCTGATTAAACAGCATCATCAAAAAAATGAATTTAACACTTTATGTACCTGTAAAATCTGTGTTGATGAATAAGAACATTTCCTTACCAGTAAACATGTTGTAGATAATATTTGATGAGAACTATTACTCTTTGGAACAAACTCCCAAGAGGATGCTTCCCTGATCACTACAATCTTAACCTCTTTAAGTCTAGAGTCAAAACTTATCTATCCTATATATCCTCATGATCTGCATTTCTCTATAAAAACATAATTCAGTAATTTGTACCTTGAATGGCTCTTGGGCCTTATAATAGTTGAAAAATAGTATAAAAATGAGTGATTTATTCTTCAGCATATATAAATATATACAAGTGGAAAAAATTTTATTTTTTTTTATATTGTGGTTTTGTGATGCAAATTTTTGTCTATATTTTGCTTATAATTGATTTGTTTTCCATTCATATATATTCAATGATGATTTCTAAATAAATTTCAAAATCTTTTTATCTCTCCTCATAATGCATTGTCTTCAAGTATGGATCTACCCACACATTTAGGTAAATATTTACCAATTTATATTTAGTCACTTTTACACGTGTTCCTCAACCTGTTCAGTTACTTACCTGGGCATCACAATTTTTTTTTATGCCAAATTTCTATTACCTTTTTCTTCCTCTCTCATTCTTTCACTTCTATCTCTCATTCTCTCTTCCCTGTTTTTATTCCTTTCTCTGTCTCATTTATTTTTTCTTTGTTACTATCTTTCTCTATTTCTTTCTTTCACTCTCTCCTTGACTGTTCTACTTCTCTCTTCTCTTCTCATTTTCCTTTCACTGCAACATTGAAAGCACAATCATCTCAGTAAATACCTATTCTCTTTACAGTTCTATCAACACTTTCATTGTCTTTTCCCCCTCCCCAAGTCTACCCTGCTCATCAGGCCCCACCCTACTGCCCAGCCTTTCCCCACCTCCTCCACTTTTGTACTATTTGATTTCCAACACCTCAACATCGCCATTGCTTCTATATGCGTGGAGAGCTTACCCCGCCTGCTTTCACTAATAACAACATGATAGCAACATTTCTCCCGAAAGGGATTCATTGCAGCAAACACACTGACTGCTTCTTTGGCTGGTAACGCGGCAACGAACAACGGGTGGAGAAGCTGGACTATCACCTAATCTACCTAGCTATCAGTCTATCTTTCTTTCTTGCACATCTCTCTATCCTGAGCGTGGGTCTTATTTTGTCATATTTGAGGAACTTTACCTACCTGTTCTCATCCCCCTGAATTGATTATTTCAACAGCTATTTCATTATTATTATTATTTCATCAACAACTTGACTTGCATCATTTGCAATTATTGCTACATCGAGTTTGTTCCATTGAAGAAGACTTTGGTGAGTTAATACTACTGCTTTTGGTGTCTACTACTAATTTTATATATATATATATATATATATATATATATATATATATATATATATATATATATATATATATATTTTAGTTTCTGTCTTAAGCAAGCAGGTGGCAACGATTTCTATTCTTAACTGGATGGATCTCATACGTACGTACCTCCAACTTAAGTAATTTTCAGTTTCTATTTTTATCTGTTTGTATTTACTTCTTACTTCCTTGTTGATTATCAAAACTAAGCATTGGTAAGGATTGAACCTGTTATCTCTGTCTCCCTTCTGTACATGTGCTGTGATTTAGGAATTTACACTTTTGTTTAGGTGGGAGGTATTGGTGGGGGGTGATCCATAATTCATTTATCTTATATTGTTTGTTTTTTTTTTCTTCAATGTGTGTGTATATATATAATATATATATATATATATATATATATATATATATATATATATATAATACACACACACTCTAAAATGCATATTTAATGTTGCTATGTACAGAAACACACACAATAGCTTTTCTCTCTTTCTCTCTGCACATGTAGTCAGAAGGGGAGAATCACTCTATATTGTATGTGTGTAAATGAATAAACATATACTAACTACAGTCCCCACTTATGTATGTGTGTGGTGGTGGTGGGTTCTGATGTCCTGGGACAGTGACCTGATCGATATCAAATTGTTGTAGAGTATACAGATCAGAATACTGAAGAAAAAAAATATTGGAGTGGAGTTGAGATTAAGATGTTAGTTTGAAGAGGTTTTGTAAATTGTAAGATTTTTTTTTTGTTTTTTTTTTTTGTTTTTTTTTCAATGTCTAATGAGAAGGTAGAGGAGTCAAGATATCAGTATCAATAAACAAAATGTTGTTAGATTTACTCTGTGATAATAATTCTTTTATTTCAGTAAAAGTTTTTGTTAGTAAAAATAAAACTATTATTAATTAAAGAGTTTGGAGTTGATTATAAAATTAATTTGGATTCAATGATTCTTTTTTCTTTATTACAAAGCACATGGTCTTCATTATCATCCTTCAACATCATTTAACATTTCTTCTCTCTCAATTACTTTTTTTCTTTTATCTCCTTTTGTTTGAAATTTTCATTTTTCTTCAATTTTTTCTTTTTTGGCATTTTTTTCTTACTTTTTTCAGATTTTTCATCTTTTTTTATTTCTTATTCTCTGTCAATTTGTACTTTTTTTTCAGTTTGTCTTATCAAATATCTCGCTCCATCACTCATATATTATATAATTATATAATTATTTATTCGAAAATTATGACATAAATATGTTATAAATGTCATTCAACAGCATCACTTGATAAGACACCATGTTATTTTTGTAGTGATTTTATTTATGTTATAATTTTCAAATAAATAATTATATTTGCTCTGCTCTGTATTGAGCACTCTTAAGAATAGTATTTGTTAGTTATTAGAATTTATTCCATATACACTAATCCTATACTTGGAGATTATATATATATATATCTCCATCCAGGTATGATGAGAATGAATAGAGTACACTTCAAATGTTCATAACATTTAATTTAAAAGAGGGCTCAATGCATATATATATATATATATAATAAATATATATAATATATAAATAATATATAATAAATATATATAATATATAAATAATATATAATAAATATATATAATAAATATATATATAAATTATATATATATAATAAATATATATAATATATAAATTATATATATATAATAAATATATATAATATATAAATTATATATATATAATAAATATATATAATATATAAATTATATATATATAATAAATATATATAATATATAAATTATATATATATATATATATAATAAATATATATAATATATAAATTATATATAATAAATATGTATAATATATAAATTATATATATATAATAAATATATATAATATATAAATTATATATAATAAATATGTATAATATATAAATTATATATATATAATAAATATATATAATATATAAATTATATATATATATATATATATAATAAATATACATAATATATAAATAATATATATATATATATATATATATATATATATATATATATATATATATATATATATATATATATAATGTATGTGTGTTGTGTATTTGTGGCAGTAATTCCTCTCTTATACATGTCTCATCAAAATGACTGACATGGTACTTCTGTTAAGTTCTTTATTGCATTTTTCTTGTATGTAACTCAGGTGTTTCTTTTTTGGGATTTTGTATGTAATATATATATATATGCTAATAGTAGGCTTTGCCCACTCGCTATCACTTTGCAAAGTAAGATATATTCACTACTTGAAATCTTTGAAACAAAAAATGTAAATGCCAATTTCATTCATAAATTGGCTTGTTATAGTTGAGAAAAGTTTTACAAATAGATACCAACTTGATGAAAGCAAAGTAAAATGAAAATTTCAAACTTTTCTACCCCATATATGACAATATTCCTAAACAGAACAATTTTTGATCTGAAAATCAAAAAACACTCCTTGAATAAAAGAATGCTAATGAAGAACAGTTAATTAATGAAATATGTTTTTAAAATCACTATGCAAATTAGTTAAACCTGAAGAGTGATAGTAGAAGTAGATAATACAGATATTGAGCTTTTAGCATATAAATTACTATAAAGTAGACGTGGGGCTTTTTAACCCCAGAATTCATTGGATAATTGTGCTCCAATTTCACATTTATTCATATAGATCCCATAATATAGGTTTTACTTAATTAGCTATTATGTTTCTCTAACTCTTCAAATGTTGAATGTGTAACTAATTCTAATTTCTATTTTCCCATCTTTATACTATACTAATTTTATCTTTATAAATTGTCCCCTATTCTGTCACCTGTGAAATAAGAATAATTGTTTGTACAGAAAATAAGGATCTACGTACATCAAATCATCTTTAAATTAAGTAGTAGCAGAAGAATTATCGTTGAACTTTTAAAAGGTAAACTTAAACATTAATTCAATACAGAGATCAATTTTGAGTTCTTCTGTAGTTTATTGATGACTGTCACATCTGCTCCTCCCTAGCTATTGTGATATATATATATATATATATATATATATATATATGTATGTATGTATATTTGGTTAGTAACCTTTTATTTTAAAGATTTTTCATTAAATACACCAGACACAGAAGATTTTTAATTTTGAATTTATTTTTTTCAGCATTCTTACATTTTGTAGGAATAAGGAGTACAGAAATTTTTCATAATTTTCATTGTCCTGAGCACTTTCAGCCACTTCTTTGGACATTTTCAAGGGAGTTTTGTTTCTGGTGGTGGTAGCTTTTTGTCTTGTTTTCACTGTTCAAGTTGTTCTTTTGAATAGGAGCATTTATTCCAAGCCTTTGTGTGTTGAGCACTGCTGGGTTTTGCATACACATACACAGAGGGAGGGGGGAATCAAATGATCTCATCTTTTTGAAATCAAATGTAATTGAATATAGAGAACACTCTCCGATATGTAGGATTGTATACAAAAAACACACTATAGAAGTGCATTTATTCTCATATATTTGTTTCTATTTAGAAAGAAATATTGAATTTAGTAGACATTTGTATATAAAAAAAAAATTTCCAACAGTTTTTATGCAAACATATTTTTAAAAAATGCATGATATTTAGTCAAAGTATTTTATCTCTAATTTAAAAAATGATTCAGAAATTAATTCTCAAAATACAGAGAAAAAAATAAAATGTTCTATAGGAATCTCCTTATTTTTTCATAGCACTTTTAACTCCATTACTTAACAAAAATAGTATGCGTCTTTTTTTCATACATTGATGAATTAGCTTATTTGTTGGCTTTGGTACACATATATTGAAATGTGTTTTTTTTTTTTTGAGGGTCTGCAGAAATGTGTGGATTTGAGTACATATTTTTTGAACTTTTGTATTTAACCTCTCTTGTATAATACTTGATAATGTGTAAGATTTGGATTTTATTGGCAAGCAAATACAGTAACTTGAAAAAAATCATGACTTAAATTTTTTTTCTCAGAGATTGAAGAAGTCAGTATTTTATATAAAAAAAAAAAAAAAAAAAAAATGCTAAATGCATTTTGGGCTGAAATTTTGGTTGTTCTGGTATTTATCCTATTATACTCATTACTTTCTCAGCAGAATCTATCTTACATATTTATAAGTCAACCATTCATACATACATTGAATATTGCTGCCATATCTGGTCTAGTTCTACGTATTTAGAGATTCTTGATAAAATCCAAAGAATCTTAATAGCTTCTCTGTAACGTTTCTATAAATATTGTAATATGGTAAATGTTCTGATGAGATTTCATTGTAAATATCCATTGGGGTTTCATTTTTAAATGTTATTTTTATCCCCATTTCCCATAGACAAATTGTACAAATGGTAAGTTAGAATGTTGTTTTGGTGTAAGGAATACTGTGGTATGTTTGGGTCAGTAATTGTGGCGAGCTAATTTTAAGAGAGAAGACCAGCCTTCCCTTATCCACCTCCACATCTTTTAGCCTTGTGCTACATTTTGTATTATTCAAAATAAATATTGTCTCCTCTGTGGCACCTAAACTTTATGAATTTAAGCAGAATACTAAATTGGCAGTTAGGTCTCCTCATTTTGAAATGGCTTGATATAACCAAAATTCTATGCTAAGTTTTTTCTAGCACACCTTTTGGATTCTTGCTTTTCAATGAACTTTGATCTTCAAAAATTTAATGCAATGTCAATGGTTATTTTCTGTCCTGTTCTTTTATTGTTCTCTCTCTTTTTTTTTAACAGTAAAGTTCCACCCAGTACAAGGCCTGGGGGCCACGTTATGGGGTAGTTTATATGGATAGAAAGGGAAGATAATGGTTAACTGTAGACTTGAACTAGTTAAGATTAGTGATTGGGGAAATATCCTCTTGGAAATCTGTTCCACAGTGCAGTGGTTCACAGGAAGAAGCTGTTTGAGTGGAACTTACTTTTTGCCAATGGAATGTGGAAGGGATGTGGATGCTTTGCTATGATGTAAGTGGCATGGCAGGTTCTAACCATGTCTTCTTTTTTTTTCCATATTTTTTCACACTCCATAACACCTTTTGTCTTAATGGTTTTATTGCCTTGCCTTGGGTGAAATGATTTTAAAAAAATTACAATCTTCTGTATTCACAGAGAAATGATGGCTTACAAGAGACATCATAATGTCTACATGCAGAAAATTTTGAACAGTCTATAAAAATGCAATTCATTCTGATATCTATTATAAATTTATTCACATGTATTAGGTTGGTGCAAAAATAATGTCGTTTTTGACGTATTTTTTAACGTTAAAAACCGACATTATTTTTGCACCAACCTAATACATGCATAACCTTTTTCAAATAACATCCATTAGATTATAACTCATGTAGTGTTTCAGACATTAACTCTATTCTTAACACCCTTCCAACTTCTTTCTTCTTTTATGTGTAGTGCCCCATCAGGATGTAGGCAATCATGGCCCTTCACATCTTTCTGTCCCTTGTAGCTCTTAATAAGTTTTGACTTTCTTATTTCTCACAAACCCTGTTCTGCCATCCATTTGCTCAAGCTCATCAAGTATGTTATGTGATTCTTTCCTTTGTCTCTATTTCCCTCAATCTGTCCTGTGAGTATCAGTTTTTCCAAGCCCCCCTTCCTCATTAAATACCCTAGAAATTTCAACTGCCTCTTCCTGGTATTGTATAAGTTTCCTTTTTGTTTCCATTTTCTCCAAAACCTCATCATTGCTTACATGTTCAGCCTGGGGTATCCTCAGCATCTTTCCATAGAACCACATTTCTGTTGCTTCAAATCTCTTCTTCATCTTTGAGGAGATTGTCCAGCATTTGCTGCACCCCACCAACAAAGGCTCTAAAAAAGATTCTAGTTTTACTGAGTGTTTATGCAAAATTGTGAATACACTTTGTCTAAAGAAAAAGATTCACGATCTTTGTGTTTGTGAGTGAGAGAAAGCATGAAACAATCCTTTACTGTCCCATTGCTCATTTCTATAATGGTAGTCAGGGAAGGAAAAATTTTAAGCTTTGATCGGGTATGTATGGCAATGCTCTCCCCTAAAAATAAGAATGCATATTCTATTAAAAAATTACAGTGTACTGGGATAAATCTTGATGATACAGTTCTCTTCTCATATCTTCAAACAGCTCTATGAAGTTAAAATAAAACAGTTCTACTGTTTGTGTACTTTCACTAATTGTCTCTACCAGAATCAGGAAAGTTGCCTAAACATAAATAGAAAAGATTGCTGTCACCAAGCTATTTTGGTCCATCATATTTAATCAAATATATTTGAAAGAAAACCTGCTACTTAAATATGCTCTGTATATGATATATATAAAGTTTGTGCATGTGTACAAATCATGTAACAATCTTTTGTCTATACAAAATATGTGTAACTCTGCAACTGTGATTGTTGTCTAGATGTGTCTGTCTGTCTATAGTTCCCATCCTCATAAAAAGCAGGAATCAGCTTTCATATCACAATCTGAAATTAGTTTTCTTCCTAAAAGCATCCAATTCTCATGATAAAAACCTGAAAGAATAACGATACAAAGTCTCTTCCTGATTCCAAATCTTTAGAATCAAAGACAATGGAACTTGTAAAAGCAAATTCATTTGGAATTATGTGAAAGCTCCATTATTAGAGTAGAGAAGTTCATTGGTTTATTGTTTAATACTTGGTTGATGAGGTTCATTCACAATATTTTATGTGGGGTTGGGGAGACTAAATAGGTTTTCTTTTCTGTAATTTGCAGAATTAACAAAGAATTAGAAATGATTGGATTTTGAGTATTGAATTTGAGGCTTACTCTTATATCTCAGTTGCTAAATAAGCAAAGTACACAAAGAAAAAATAACAATCTGAGTTGAATAAATTAAAATAGGGATCTTAGCTTTGTTATTAGGAATTCAGACAAATGTGGATATACAATCGTCTCCTGCAGGGGATGATGCTAGACTCTCAGAAGATGACTTAGTTCCTCAATAATAACAAACCCAAAATATACATAAAACCCTACAATCTAATTTTATAAATTAGACAAAATAAAAGGACAGCAGTAAATCGGTATATAAAATTCTGTGTCTTCCATTATTCTCTCCATCTGACCCTCTAAAATAGCCATACATTGACCGATCAAAATCAAATTTTAGGGAGAAGTGCAAACAGGTAAGGGGGTACAAAGTACAATTAGTTTTACTAGAGTGAATAGCTTAGTATCATAAATTTTCATTCATTTTTTTTTTTTTTTTTTTTTTTTTGAAAAATTAAAAGTTTTATTATTTAACATACAAAATACTCCCACTATTTTAAAAACAATTTAACGATTAAATTAACAAATACTTATTTAATAAAAATGCAATATTGTGTTTTTTTGTTTTTTCATATCTTTAAGTTTTTACATTTCAGCAATTGGTTTGTAAATCTCAACAAACTTCAACAATATTAAATACTGTGAGAATTTCAAAAAATTCTAGTAATAATAAAAATAGAACCATTATAACTACATAGAGACATAAAAGTTACGACATGATGGATAAAAGATTCATTTTGAATCATAGATCTTAATAACTTCAATATATGTGCTTTTTTCTTTATTTTTTTAGCCCATCAAGAACTTTTGGCTTTTCACTTAAAAAAAGCATTTTAGAAATTCTCTTTGGCATAGCTGACTTGCCAGCATGTCGATTCTTGAACTCTGGGGGCCATCATTAAATAAAAAGTATTTCAGGAGTTGACAAAGAGTAATTGAAAATGCAGAAAATAAAACTATGGAATGTGCCAAATCAACAAGGGTCTGACCATCACTGACATGGATTTTTTTTTTTTTTTCAAATTTAGTACACTTATAGAGCTTCATGATAGAAATTGAATGGTACCTATTTTACATGTGAATATTAATCAGCATTCAAAGAGATTTCTAAAGATATACAACTTAACTATATTGGGAGATATGAAAATGTTAGCATATAGTGGCAAATACCAAAATCTGCCATTTTGAATTTGGCCCAAATCACTAAGACCCATGTAATTCAGGCCACAGTCAAATGTCCACCACAAAATTTTTTATATATCTTGCCATAAAGCAAATTTGTTGTCAAATTTTGAAAAAAAATTACACATTTTTTGAGAAATTAAAGTCAAAGGTTAAGGTCATATCTTATTTGACCTTTAAACAAAGAAATAAATAGGTCAGATTTTAGATCTATCCAAGTACTTTAAAATGTTATATAATTTAGCTTTATATGTGAAAAAAAACAAAAACAACTGAGATATTGATGTTTAAATTTTGTGACTATTCACTCAAAATTCACTTTTTTGAAAAGGGTCAAAGGGACATATCACGGGCAACCATTTGACCCAAAATTTTGGAATTTTGAACCAAACCCTTTATTTTGTCCACTGGGATAGATTGTTCTAGTTCCACATATCCTCAAGGACACATGGCCCAGTGAATAAAGGCGTTGGTGACTAGACCCAAAGAGTTGAGTTCATTACCAGGCTACAGCAATGGTGAACCAAAAAACTTGGAGAGTTGAGTTAAAGGGAAATAACTGAGACATCTGGAAGAGGCATGGCACGTGGAACTAGAAAAATCTATCCTGGTGGACGAAATAAAAGGTTTGGTTCAAATGTTTAATGGGGTTAGATTTTACACCCAACAAAACATTATTTTCTCAATGATTTGATAGATATTTAGATATACCAGGCATCTCAGCTTCTGTCCCTTTCTCACCACTGTAATGTAGCTTCCTTGTGTCTTTTCGATAAATACTTTTATGGTAACTGTTTTGATGAACTTTCCACCATGGTACTTAGACTTTATGAATTTAAGTGCAGGACTAGATTGGTGGCAAGGTCTTGTCATTTTACAGTTGAAATGGCTAGATGTACACTGTAATTTCTAAGCTAACAGTTTCTTGCACATCTCACTTACAGAACTCTTTTCCTTAAGCTTCTTGTTTTCCAGTCTATTTTGATCTTTGAAAGTGTAAATGCAATGTCAATCTTGTCTTAATTCCCATTCTTTTATTGTTCACTCTTTTTTTTTTTTTTCACTCTTTTTTTTTTTTTCACTCTTTTTTTTTTTCATATTCTCTCACACTTAGTAAGCCCCTTACACCTCGGTGGCTTTATTGCCTTGCTTGGGGTGAGATGATTAAAAAATATAATGAATAATATCTATGAATATTCAAATTCATAGATATTATTCGTTATATTTTTTGGGAATCATGTACTTTTTTTTTTTATAGTTGTCCTTGGACTGAAATCAATGTTCTTCCATTTGCCAAATCTCTATTCCAAAATGGCTTGATATTTCAGAAAACAGAAGATTGTAAAAATAAAGCATTTTGTGGTATACTTTAGTTTGGCACAAGGTCATTGGGAAATGGGAGATGAGGACAATTGTGTAGTATGTTTTCTGATGAGGTGAGTCTTGAAAATGTCTCAGTGAGGAAGAAGCTTCCTTATTTGATTCACCAAACAGACTATTAGACTTTTGTATTCATATTTCTATTGATATCATTTAAAGTTTTATTATTCTTTATAGAAAATATTCTAAAAGTAACTGATTAATAAGAATCCATGTCAGCTGGACATTTCTTGTTTATAATAGCAAGAAAGGGGAAGAATCAGAATTTGAGGTGAAGCATTTTTCTTCAATAAATCTTATGTTTAAATCTGTTGTAAATATGGTTTAATTAAGATTGATGGATCATTATAATTCACTTAACACAGAGATATCTTTCTAAGCAAGATAAAACATAGGGATGAGGTTTTATTATTCAATCCTATTTGCAGATTAAGAGATAAAATTTTCACACTGTATCTCTGCAAAATAAAACCAGTAATACTTTGACATGCACCGATGTCCTTATATTTGAAATCATCTTTATAAGTATAAAATTATTCATTAGAATAAAATTTCTCTTTTTAATTTATTTAGTCACTTTAAAGTCCTTTAACTCATTTTGGTGATTGAACTATCAGATTTTCTTGAGAGGGAAAAATTTATTTTGTATTTCATTATAGGATTACTTTGTGTTTAAATTTAGTGTGTTATAAACCTGAGGATTCCCTTATCAATAAAAAATATATTTTGATCTTTTAAGCTTAGATTAAATCCAATATCTGTTCAAATTTTATAAGTAATTGTCTGAAAATAGATTATTCTACTGTGTTTCAAGGCACATTATATTTTATTATCAGATTTGAAATATAGATTTCATGGCATTTAATTCAAATTTTTACTCACGATCTAGCTTATGACTATGTCAAGTTGAAACTCTGGTTCTTGTTTGATCACTAAAATTAAGCAAAGGTGAGCTGGGTCAGTACCTAGATGGGTGATCACATGGGAATACCAGGTACTGTAAACTTAGATGTGTGGGTGGCGTGATGGATAACGGCTTGAAATGAGAAATTGAAGAGCTACAATCAAGCTCATTACATTCACTTATGAGAATGGTACGGATTCAACTCTTTTTTTCCTCCAGCTATGGCTTAAATAGAATGGCAACCTTCTGCAGCAATTCTTCTGTGAAAAGAATCAAAGTGACATGATCATCCAAGCATGTTTAGATGTAGCTGTAAATTCTATGCTAAGTTTTTTTTCTAGCACTTCTCAATGTGGAACTCCCTTCCAACTTTAATCTGCAAAAATTTAAATGCAGTGTCAATCATTATCTACTGTCCTCCTGATTACATTTTCCCTCTTCCTGCTCATTATTAATGTTTCTGTTCCTAGTTCTTCCATGCACCACTAACCCCTTGTGTAGTGGTTTGCACAGGGTGATATGGATTAAAAAGAAAAAAAAAAAGCATGTATCACATATGGTACCTAAGGAAGGAAGTCTTTATCTGGGTTATATTGTTGTAGTTTTTAAATTGATGTTTTAACAGTCCCTCACTTATACAACAATTTACAAATCCAAAACAAAGATAATGATTTCTTTTCAGGGTCAATGAGGAATACCCAGTTTACATCAAATGGTATTCTTCTATTTCAATGTTTCATGATATTTTTTTATTTAGTTCCCAGTATAAAATTTATGCCTTGAATTTTTGTCTTTACTAATGTTATTTTTCTTAAATGTTTTAAATTTTGTTTTCTTTGTAGCTTGTCAAATTTATGTGTTTGTTAAAAGAACAAGCCTTACTTCTTTCACCTCAGTTATTGCTGGGGAAATTGCTGGTTGGTGTGCATTCTCACTCACATACACACACAAAAATATATAAAACACATGTACCCCTTTCTCTTGCCAAAAGGTGGAGAAAGCTTTATTGGGTGATCCTTGTCATAAAACATTTACCTTTACAATCAGTAAAGCAAGCATACATTTCTTATTTCTCCCTCCCTCTTCCATATCCCTCTTTTCAAAACAGTCTGACTTTCTGCTTTGTTTATAAACATTTTTCTTCTTGTCTTCCCCAGCTAATCTCCATTTCCTGTTTTTATAGACTTGAGCTCTGTTTTTTTTGTTTTTCTTTTTATATACTGTTGAATATATTCTTCTATCAGTCCGTGTTTGTTTAATTTTAGTTTTTATGAAACTAGACTCAGTCCCTTTAAATGTCAATTAGGAAATGTAGATTTAAACACCAAACATTTTTTGCTAATTTCAGCCAAAGGAAAATTGTTCTGCTAAAAAGAAAAAAAAAGAAGCAAACTGGAAATGAAATTTCACTTTTTGAAATGACAGGATAATCTTAAATTTAATTTAACTATATGTTTGTTAGCAAAAGACAACAAAAATGGCACATTGTAGCATGATTTTTGTTAGAGAATTTTAACATTATTAGATTAACATGAAGTTTGAATCCATTTAGATTTCAATCAGGTCATCAATTTTCAAATAATTATTAATCAAATATTGATTGACAAATACATTGTCTATCCAAGAGAAATAACTCCAGTTCTATTAATTGCTAATTACAGTGTTGTTTTCTATTACCTGTCTGCATCAGCTATAGTGGCCTATCAGTGATGATACTGTGACAATAATAATAGTGGTTTGATTTGGTTTATTTTGTTTTATGGTATATCAACCTCAATGGGTTATTTAATGCCAACAACATTTTAAGGATAGGTTCATATGAATAGAATATGTATTCTTTGTAAGAAATCATTTTGTTGATCAGAGTTCACGTTTATTTTGTTTTTACGGCATATCAGTCTCAATGGGTCATTAAGATTTTTATGATAGGTTCGTATGGATAGAATATGTATTCTTTGTAGATCAGGTTTCATTGACATATTTTTGTAAAGACGATTTTTGTCGAAAGTCAAATGAATTGAGGTAATATTTTTTTTCCAAACATGTATTGCCAGTAATAATTGTTTTTTTTTTTCCAAAAATGTATTTTTATACTTCCATAGTACTTTTGGGGTTGACTATTTGCCCACAGCTAGGACTGTAACAAGTACTACCACCCCAGTCAGGCTGGACCTGGGAACAACAGCTATTAAAAGGTGGTTCCACACTCCTCAAAACCTCCTCGTTAGAGGTGCCGGATGTAGTTTATTGTCATACTCAGGAAGGGGAGGTGGTCTTATCCCTCTACAGGGGCACAGTTTGCATATTATGAAGCCCCAACTGACAGGGCAATAATAATAGTTAATCTTATTTATAATTCACATAATGTGTACTGTCATGAGGGAGGGAGTGAGGAGTGAACTGAACATGAAGGTCCCTTAAGGATGGAGAGGATAGAAAGGGAGGGGAGTGCACACTGTAATAAGAGAAAATATGAGGGGTTGAGTAGACTGAACAGGAATGCTCTATTGTGGTGACGAAAGAGAAAAGGAGAGTTAGCTGACCAGGATTGTTCACCATAAAACATGCACCAAAAAATTACAAGATTTCCATATTTTTATCCCAAAATGATAAAAAAATTTTATCTTCAGTCCATTTATTGAGAATAATTTTGTTTAAAAGCTGATCAGTTTCTTTTACTACTTTAAACAGACATCAATGTGATTGTAAGAATGTTGTTATCTGTCTATGTTTCTGAGATAAGGTATTATGTACACTATTTACATTATTCAGACTATTGTCCTCATCTTTGTCACCATATTTATTACAATGTTTTGGCCATTGTACACTCCTTCTTCATGTAGTTGAAATGTCAAACTGAACCCTTTATTTCACTCACTGGGGTAGACTGTTCTAGTTTCACGTGCCATGTTTTTAATGGATGTCAGTTATCAGTTATCTCCTGTTAATTCCCCTCTCCAAGTTCTCCACTGCCTTAACTGGGTATTGAACTCACACTCTTTGGGTCCTGTCACTGGATCTAACCAACGTCTTTATCCACTGTGCCATGTGTCCTTGAGGTTAAGGCAGTGGAGAACTTGGAGAGGGGAATTAACATCTATCATTTAGGAAATGAGGCTTTGATAAATGAAAATTACTTTTTTGTTCTAATAAATGATTTGATAAGAACCTTGCCTCAAGTAATTTAAAGAGAAAAAAAAGCTGCTTGAAAATAATCAATCTTCAGTTAACAGACAAGAATCCTAGGTGATTTTGTTAATATTTCAGTCTGTGTGGAATTGCTAGGTAGGAGCTGAACTGGTTGGAATATCTGAGACCCAGCTTTGAATTTTGTAATGGTTGATTTGTCAGGAACCTAACTTCTTGATATTATTGGCCTGGAGAGACAATTCCCATCAGATTTAGAAAGTGCCCCAAAACTACACCATTAGTTGACCCAAGCCATGTGAGCAAAATTGGGTTGAAGGAACTGTTTGGAAGCTGTCAATGGTTATGCTAGCAGAAAGTCACTAGTCATTGTGACTGGGGGTTTGAGTGTACTGTCATTGTTCATATTATTAATCAGGCTAGATTATATGCTCTCTCTCACAAACTGTAACTAGGGTCTACTCGGCATAGTTGCATTTTAACCTGCAGATAGACTCTGTAGATGTTTAACAAACACAAATATGCCTGAGCAGGCATCTACAATAGGAATTGGCCAGCTATGCAAGTAGCTGAATATTATTTCCATTCACCACTACACTCTGTAGAAAAGAGACGTCCCTTCATGAGTATTGCACATCTGATGGAGGCTGTAGAATTAATCCGCCAAAATATAGCAATAAAACAAAAACAAAAAATGTGTTTGATTATCCAAGTTTTTGTAATAATATTTCAGTATTTATTTACATTTTTCTCAGATGATGTGAATAAATATTGACATAATAACTCATATCTCTTGTGTGTTAACTGAATGTCAGTTATATGAAGCATGGACAGTTTTACTTTGTAAGGAATGTACATAAAAAAATTCTTTGCTTTGCTCAGAATTGTACAAAAAATTCTGACACTTATCTCTAAGGCCTTTATTTATAAACAAAATAGTTGGAAATAACTGGATCTACTTTGTAACTTTCAAGTGTTTAGTCAAGGTGATAATAATACTAGACACAAAATCTTTCATAGATAAAATTATTTACCTCTGGATTTTGTCAGTTAATATCATCTGGGGGTGGGGACTTTCAGGGTTTTGTTTGAATGTGAATTCTTCTTGCAAGTATGTGAGAAACTTTCTGTCTTTTCATTCTCAAATGTCCCACTTGTACACATTCCAAGTGCAGTTGGGTTGACCTCTGGTTTATATGTTGGGTGCAGATACTGATATTTTGTGAGGTATAAATCTACATTTGGTGTTTAGATTACTTTTCAGGCTAATCCACTGATGCACCTTGCTTCTTTGGTGTGACACAGCCTATTTTAGTATCACCTGATACAAGTCCAGTACATACTGGGAACATCACAGATCATCTTTATTACTGGTTCCTATATCCATCGTCTACATCTACAAATGCTCTATCTCCAATATTCAGCACTCTTTCACAATAAATATGGAATATTTTAAACAATATATTACGCACACACACACACACACACACACAAAAAAAAAAAAGAGATTGCTCCAAAAGTAATAATTCTTATTTATTTCCATGGAAGCTGCAACAGATTCAGGGACCACAATAACATTATTTTTCCACATAGTCAATATCATAGGTTATGCATTTTTAAGTCGCTCTTCATTTTGTGGGTTGACAGCTGAACTGATCTGTTTTTGGAACATGGCTTGTCACATTTGTTGCTAAAACACATGACCTACCACTTAACTGTTCTGATGTCTATGTAAATCTCCAACATGTGTTGATATAATGTCAATAGATGCATTTTATTTTCCACATAGAGGCGTTCAGTGATACACTTTGTTGTGAATGCACTTCTATGCCAGATGACATTTTACCAGACTGATATCTGAAACATGGTTATAGATACTAATTGTTCAACCTCTAGACTGACATCTGCCTATGATGTTGTGGGCTAACTATAGAAACTATCTCAATTATTGACTATTGTGACATGTGGGGGCTTCCTTACTTTGCCTGATTCAACAGTAGAAGCAATGGAAGTAATCAGCAGGGCACAACCAGAAGTCCCAGAAATCTCTGACTGAGCCCTATCTGGTCTCTTTTCCACATTTCCTTTTCAATGGCCACAACCATCAAGGCCCAGCTCAAAGGGCTACTCTCAACTCTTGTCATGGAAGATATGTGGCCTGTCTTGGCAGCTTAACTCAGATTCCCCATTCCTCATGAGAACAAGTGGAGAAATCTCTCTTTGAGACACCTACCTAAAGGAAAAACTACATACATTCCTTGCTGCAGAAGTCTCATACTAGCCCTAGTAGTTTGGCACTTAGATTTCTTGTTCCTGAAATCTCTCTCTACAAAACATCTACTCAAGAGAAGAACTTTGTTAATCGGGAAACTCAAATTTTTTCCTGCAAAAACACCACTATTTTGAATTCTTTCCTTCAACCACAAATAAAAGCTGTTATTTTGAGCTTTGGGTTTTATTCATTCCACTCTCAATGACAAGCACAAAAACACACACACACACACAAATGGGATAAATTCTTACTTTACATTAGAAGTGATATTGTATGTTTTGTGTGTGTGAATGCACAAACATAAATTTACACTGTTTAAAAAAACTGGGATTTTTACTGAAACATCTAAATAAAATGTATGTAGATGATGTTTTACAGGTTTACTTAAAAATAATCCTTAATCTATATAATAAATGCCAATGTCTGTGTGTCACACTTTTTTCAATTAAATAAACAACTCTCAATAGCTCATCTTCATTAAAATTTTAAAAGGTCAGCTTAAATATTAATGGAATACTTAAATGCAGAAATCGGTTTTGAGTTCTTCTGTAGTTTATTGTTGCTTATAACATCTACTCCTCCCTACCTATTGTGATGAAGGCCCAATCAATCTACTCTTCCCTACCTATTGTGATGAAGGCCCAATCAAGCACCCTCCATAGGAGTTAGCTTAAATGACACCCAATAGAGCATCTTTTAAGCTAGTATAAAATAAAAAAATATTTATATATATATATTTATATATCCTCAAGGACACATGGCACAGTGGATAAAGGCGTTGTAAGATCCAGTGACAGACCCAAAGAGTGTGAGTTCAATACCCGGTTAAGGCAGTGGAGAACTTTCAGAGGGAAAATTAGCAGGAGATAACTGACATCCATCAAACATGGCACGTGGAACTAGAACAGTTTACCCCAGTGATCGAAATAAAGGGTTCAGTTCGAAATTCCAACCACCTGAAGAAGGCCGGAGCAGACAACGGCCGAAACGTTATGATAAATATGGCGACAAAGATGAGGACAATAGTTCGCATAATGTAAATATTGTACATAATACCTCATCTCAGAAATATAGACAGACTCCTAAAATTATTTCTTTCTTTAATGTCCATATATTTACTTCAGCCTTTGCAAAATATAATGGAGACATTTTTATTCATTTCTGGTGTAAAGATGTTTAGATTAAAGTTGATTGGCTGTTATTCTGGCTTTAACTCTTCTAGTCATTTTTTTTTTTTTTTTCATCAAATTCAAATGTTGGGGACATTGAACCTTTTATATGATTGCTTTCTAAATTTATCTTAGTCTGGCACAAGGCCTCAGTAGTGAAACACCCATTGAGCACTTAATTAACTACACTATATGGCAGTGAATGATGGACAATCTCCTTACAGATGAAGAAGAGACTTTAAGTCAGAGAATTGTGGTTCTACAGGAGGCTGCTGAAAATATCATGGACAGAGCAATGACAATATTCTAGAGACAATAGAAATAAAAAGCACACTTATGCTTAACACCAGAAAGAGACAGTTGAAATTTCTGGGGCACATAATGAGGAAAGTGGGCTTTGAAAATTTGATACTCACAGGCCAGATTGAAGACGAGGGACAGAGGAAGACAATGCATAATCAACCTGGTAAGCTTATGAAAATGGATGAAGGAGAAAGGTTTGAGAGAGATTGCTAATAGACAATTGAGAGCTAAAAAGGACAGGAAGTTGGGAAGAGCCATGATCACCCACATCTTGAAGGGACAAAGCACATAGAAGAAGCAGCAAACTAATCTAAAAGTTATAACTGATAGTCATTGTGGAGCACGTATATCTTGAATATTTCTGGTCATACCTTTAATAACTCTTCCAATAAATATCTGTAACAAGATAGAAATAAATGTATGCATTTTTTGTGAGATATATATATACACACACATCTTCTATATACTGTGTTTTTTAATAGTTAAGATAAGTTTTTGAGAAAGAAAAATATATTTAAATATTACATTGTGTCCAATTTGCTGGTATTATGCATAAGAGGCTAAGCACTTTCTCTACTGTTAATGATTAGGATGAATTGTATTGAGTCGTCTTCAAATAATTCTTTTATGAAAATAAGAAGCTTACAGACTGCTAATATGAAAGGACAAGGTGGGGAGGACCTTCCTATTTAAAAATTGGACTTATGAAAGCAATTAGAATGCAATTATGTCTCTTGGATTAGTGAGGGTATGATCTCTATACATATTGTTTGTGTCTAAATCCATCAAGTGCATTTGGTCCACTTTGACAATTGGCTACTTTGGCCTTGCCATGATGAGGCAGAATATCTTCTCTGAAAATAATGCTCAGCTGCTTTCTGTATCATTTTAAGCAACAATGTGAAGTTTTTTTTTTTAATCATTTTAAATGGAAACACAAAGGGTACTTGTACTTCACATAATGATGAAAGAGGGATCGGAAAATTTGATACTCACAGGACAGATTGAAAGCAAGAGGGACAGAGGAAAACCATGCATAACCTACCTGGCGAGCTTATGTAAATGGATAGCAGAGAAGGATTTGGGAGAAATGTTGATAAGATAATTTATTAAGAGCTACAAAGTACAGTTTGAAAGAACATAAGAAAAATGAAAATGCTATTATGGAATGAGAACAGAAGAAAAGGAATTAAGAAGACAGAAAATAATGAGTGAAAATTCATTTAAATTTTTGAAGAACAAAGTTGATTGGAAAGACAGAAGAAAATTCAACAAGTGAGAAGTGCGAGAGAAGAAACTGTTAGCATAGAACTTACGTTTACATCTAACCAGCTCAACTGTAAAACGACAAGATGTTGCTGTTAATCTAGATGTTGATTATAATATTTAGGGTGAAAATATAGAAAATATTTTAATTTTTTCTTCCAATGTAGTACTGTACAGGATTTAATATGCTACTTTATCCTGTTTATATTCCAAATGGACTACATACAGAATATTGAATGTTAGGCAATTTTAAGTTCACGTGTTCTACTCTCAGCTAAAAACACGGTACAATTTTCCATATTTAATTTCTACTGATTTTATGTCTTCATTGAATATTTTTAAAATATAAAGATACTGAACATTGTTCAGACAAGTGAATCCATTCTTTGGTACTTGAAAATTTACAAAAATAATAAACACTGTTTATTAGATTATTTACATTGTTTATTGGAATGGCTGGCAAAATATCGGCTAATTGCCATTTGATTCAAACTTTATAAAATGGTAAATAAGGATTTTATTATAGTTGGTTTACATATTGTAATAATTTAGTAAATGTTTATAATTTTATGAATAAAAAATTGTTTTATATTTATTTCTTTACAAATTAGTAAATGATAAATATTGCATTCTATTAGCCTTAATACAACTGTATCTGATTTTAGAATGTTCTAAATATAAAATTATTCTTGTAAATAAACAATGTAATAAATAAATATTGTTTATTATTCTCATAAATTTTCAAGAATAAAAAAAATATTTAAATTCGTCATATGCTTAGATTAAAACGCTAACCTTTTTAAAAAAATAAATATTGCTGAGAAGTGAAGTTAGTTAAAATAATAGTAGTGTGAAGGGAAAAAAAAACATCTTTTTGACACTCTGCTTTTTTTTTTTTTTTTTTTTTTTTTTTTTTTTTTGCAGGCATGGAGGTCCATGCTTGCCACAATGAAATATAATATGATAAAAATATACTTTTAAGATAGACTATATGGGTTAAGATGTTCAATATCAGGGATAGAGCATATGTAAATATAAAAGTGGACATTGAAGTCAACAGTCTGTTTCATGCTGAAATGCAATCTTCAGGCCATCTATTTCTCTCTCTCTCTCTCTCTCTCTCTCTCTCATATATATATATATATATATATATATATATATATATATATATATATATATTGTCAAAAAATCAAAAGAAAATAGTTAAATCCATTACCTCATGTTTTTGAAAATGGACATCACATACATCCTCCCAAATCATAACAATCAGATCACAATTTGATCAAGATTCATTTAACAAAAAAAATATTTCTTGAATATTACTGACTCACTTTTGTCTTAACAGATTTTGAATTATGGCACTCCAACTCTGCCACATGTTTTGATTGACCTTTCAACCATGTGATAAACAGTTATGAATGTTCTCAAATTTAAAAGTCTTGATGAACCAATGACATCTTTGCTCTTGTATATAAACACTTGCAATAAAATAAATTCTTATATTTGCCTTGATAATGTTCCTCAGAGGATGAAACGTGTTGGGTGAGAATAGTTTTTCCTCTTGTCTATCTCTCTCTCTCTCTCTCTATATATATATATATATATATATATATATATATATATATATATATATACACACCATTTATTTCTGCATATAAGATGACCTTTAAATCTCCCAAAACACCCTTAAATTTAGGGGTTACTTTATACTATAAATTTAAAAAAGAAACCTTAAATTCTGAGTAATGTTTTTGGTAGGTTAACCTTGGCCTTGGGGCAATAAACAATAACATATGTGGCATTTGCATTATCAAATAAACTGATAATAAAAGTAATAAAACCATTTCTACCTTGTATATTACTGGCATAACTTCATAATAAATTGCCTATTCGAAGGATAATTCCAAATTGATGAGATCAACTTGTATCCATGTAAGCTCAGCTGAGGAAATGTAATCATCAAATTATGTTTGCATTCACAGCAACCTTTCTTTTGCTAAACTTTCAATCATGGTAGTGTCAATTATGGCACTAATGACATTTAGTATAATATAATATTCAAAAAAATGTTGAAAGTGGAATGTACTATTATTGTACATTATTGCATTGTTATTAGTGGTATTTTGTGATTGTTGATTAAGTAGAAGTAAATGGCCATTAGTACACCAGGCTGATTATTTATATATAGAAAAAGAAGAAGAATCAGTATTCACAAGAGATCATGTGATGAAACAGAAACAAAATAATGGTTTCCTTTTTAGGGGATGTGTGTAGGGAAAACCAAATATAGAATCGATTTTATTTCATTTATTTTGAATTTATAAGGATACAGTAAGTAACATTTCCAAACACATTATATAATCAATAAGCAGTCATCTTATATTACAGATATAGGATAAATTCATGAAAATTTGATGTATTTTTTGACCTTGCCTTATCTAAAGGTAGCCTTATACATGAAAATATATGGTGTGTGTGTGTGTGTGTGTGTGTGTATATATATATATATATATATATATATATATATATGTAATGAAAAACAAACCACTTTAAGGTACCATTACGATAATTTATTTCACCTAAATCCTTTTTTAAGGATTCAGGATCATCAGGTAAAACTTCCAACAACGAATTCATCAGGTAAAACTTCCAACAACGAATTCGTTGTTGGAAGTTTTACCTGATGATCCTGAATCCTTAAAAAAGGATTTAGGTGAAATAAATTATCGTAATGGTACCTTAAAGTGGTTTGTTTTTCATTACATATTAGCTCTGTCCTAACATTGAGCTCTCAGGATTTCATCCTCTTTGGATTTACCAATTCGGTTTACCAAGTTCCTTATAACTTAACTAATATATATATATATATATATATATATATATATATATATATATCTATATATATAAAGGTATCGTATTTTGAATATATGGTGTGTGTGTGTGTATATATATATATATATATAATTTTTTTTTTTAAATATGATTCCTTCGCTACGTAAGAGTTCTCATGTTTCAAAAACTTCAATACAATTATTAAAATTAAATTGAATTAAAGTATCAAGCTCTGTTTCATCTTCAAGCGAAATTTTTGGAATAACTAATCTTGAAATTTATGCATCTTCATATTCATTCGTAAAATTTATTACTATGGAAACAGCTGAAGCAATAATTTAAATAAGGGGAGTAAGGGTTAACAATTTGTATCAACATAGTTACTTTTGGAAAGAGGTCAAGGTAGGGTTGGGGTGTCTAAATTAAAGCAAATGATGATATTCATTGTGCGCATATCGTCTAGTCTGTTTCAGCGACAGAGAATTATTGATGTTATACGTTATTGCTACATTTTTTTTTTCCTAAAAGGGTTGTTTGTATATATAAATGCGTCATATTGAACTACAATTTGTTTTGTTTTTTTTATGACTTCATAAAGGGTTTTTTTATCTTATGATTGGGTTAAGCTTTTAAACCTTTTTATTAGACTATGAAATTTTAAATTTTTTTCTTTTTTTATGCTAATTATTTAATGCAAAAATTTGATGTCAGCAAAAAAACCATTAACTCATGCTTATGGTTTAATAAATTTTCATTATTTAGAAACTTAATGTGTAGTTTTCATGGAGGCATAAAGGGCATGGGTCATCCCAGGTTTTACATGTTCTTGTTCTATTTATTATTTTCCATTTTACTTTTGGTGTTTTATTCATTTCTTTTAAATGCCAAAAATATTTGACTAGGGATGTCTGATTTCTATTTCTAATATTATTGAAGGACCTTTTGTGTTGGCTACATCTAATTTTAAATTCATTTTTTGTGGAACATATATATATATATATATATATATATATATATATATATATATATATATATATATATATATCATTTCAGTGTTAGGACTCTCAATGGCTGAGATAGTGCATTGGTATACCACAGATTTTATGTGGCATTTATTTTCTAACAGGCAGTTTTTGAAGGTTTCTACAATCACATAATTTTTCATTATTTTTGTCTAATTTTAGTTTAGGGTTTTTATTAATACTATTTTGGCATACATGTTTTTCCAGGATTTTATTTTATTTTATTTTTTTTTTTATGATTCTTTCTAGATTATCAGTATAACTGTAACTTAAATTTCAGGAGTTTTTCTTAAAGATCTTGCTAAGTCTGCTATTAGTAGGAAAACTGTTTTTCAATTAAAGCTAGGAATTTGTACTAGCTTAATACTGACCATTTGGCTGAATGGAGGTGTATACCAAATGATTTTTTTTTCCTGTTTTTCTTCTGGTTAGTACTATTGTTTCTATAAATGATGTTAGCATTTTTATATCCACTATTTTTTTAGAGTTGTGTTATAAAAATTACTGTGTTGTTGGAATATTTCTTTATTAGCGGAGTTCAAACTGATTCTTTTCTGTATTGATGAGGGTATATGCTTAATTATAGATGGAGGGTGGGTTGACTTAGGGTGTACATACAATTCTCTGTTGCTGAAACAGACTAGATGATATGTGTATAATGAATGTCATCATTTGCTTTAATTTAGACACCTCAAACCTACCTTGACTTGACCTCTTTCCAAAGGTAACTGATATGTTGATACAAATTGTCAACACTCATGCCCCTTATTTAAATTATTGCTTTAGCCGTTTTCATAGTAATAAATTTTATGAATATGCTTATAAAGATGTGTAAATTTCAAGATTAGTTATTCGCACTTTTGCGATCATCAGGAGTTTATCTGATGATCGCAAAAGCATGAAACTCAGGTTCACAAATTCATATCCATACAACTGATTATGTTAGCACTATTTCACTAAGTACTACGCATATGAAATAATGTTATTTATTTTAGGATATTAAAACAAAAACATGTTAAAAATTGCTGCACAATTGCGATCATGTTTTAACATGCATCAACTGATATGTGTTGAAATACGATCACAATTGTGCTGTGAGTTTTAACATTTTTGTTTTGATATTCTAAAATAAATATTTTGCTTTACTCTGTTTTGAGTCCTCTTTTTATATTAAATGTTATGAACATTGGAATTGTACTCTATTCATTCTCATCTTATATATATATATATATATATATATATATATATATGCGCAAGCAACCATACTAATAATCATAACGAACATTTCATCACCATTTTAAGTAACTGAAGATTGTACTGAACATGAGTCATACTTTCGGCATAAAGTAATATGCATATTTATTTATTTATATAATGAAAATTTTCATTTTCATTTTTAGTTGGAATAGTTAAGAGAATCTTATCCAAAAATGTATTGAATTGAATCGTCTGTAAATAAGTAATTATTTTTTATTTGTCAAAGCCCTAAGGGTGCCATCTGATGTTTCCTTATCTGCATCAAAATTGATGGTTAAATTAATTTCAGTGTTTACAATCTTGAGTCACCCCAACTCCTATTTCCTCTTCATTCAAAGTATAGAAGAAAAAAGTGCTCATGAGATCTCAAAGATAACACCTTTTCCAAGTCCGTTCGGATTTCAATATTACAAGTTTGTGACTAATGCATGACTACTAAAAATTGCTATGGAGTCCTGTCTCTGTTTATTAGCACCTTTGTTATTTTTTGTTTTCTTTTCTAATTGGTTTTCTGTTCATCTGAAGTGTTTTAGGGTGTTTTTTTTTAAAGTAATTGACTTAATTAATCAAAGATGACATTCACAAATGTCATTGTCAAAAATATATGTGTCTTGGTACATGACACTTTGCCTTTCTCTGTTTATTTGTTGTGTACTGAAGTTCCTAGAACTTCTTATTCTTTTGAAAAATAGTGACTGAGTATACAAGAGAAAAATGTATTTTAAACAATAAAAAAAGTTGGAAAGTTTTATGTATATTTTTTTTTTAATTGGTATCACCCCATGCAAGGTAGTAAAGTCACTAAGACACAAGGGTTACAGGGTGTGGAAGAATTAGGAACAGAAACATTAATAATGATCAGGAAGAGAAAATAGTAGTCAGGAGGACAGTAGATAGCAATTGGCATTGCATTTAAATTTTTGCAGGTTAAAGTTGGCTGGGAAGTATGGAGCCAGAAGAGAGTTCCACAAGCAAGAAGTGCAAGAAAAGAAACTGTTAGCATAGAACTTATGGCTACATCTAGCCAACTCAAGTGTAAATTGACGAGATCTCAATGCCAGTCTAGTACTGTGCTTAAATTCAAAAAGTCTAGGCAACATAGTGAAAAGGTCATCTGAAAAATTACCATAAAACCATCTAGAGAAAAAGCACAGAGGTAACTTTACAGCAGTGGGGAAAGTGACTGAAGCCAAGCTGCCAGATCAGGACCAATAATATTGCTGATTCTTCTTTGGAATTTATCAAGGAACTCAAGGTAAATAGCAGGGGCACTGGACCATATGTGGCAGCAATATTCTAAGCCTGGTCAAATGGTATATGTTATGGTCCAATAACCTCGCACCACAGTTATGGTACAAGGTTAGAACCAAGGAAGAACAACACGAACACAAGAGTAGAATAACAAAGATATATTACAATAGAAATATAGTACAAGAAGTTAGTAATGACTGTCTGTCTGGTTTAGAGTGAACTAATATTGTCTCGACTCGGTACACCATTCATTCATTATACCTCTTGAGAGGCACAGTATTTATAGTATCAGGAAGAATCCATTATCGTTATAGGTAAGTTCCCATAACAGTATACTCTTATAATTTTTGGGAAAAAAATCTTCTATGTGACATACTTTGAGCTGGAAAACTGTCATTTCATTTTGATTACATCTATTCTCCTTGGTTGAACTAAATGTTTCATCCTCATTGGATATATTATTCTCAATGTTTATCTTTCTTTTTCTGTATACAGTTGCATTCAATACACATGCATCAGGTTGACTTCTTTTTTTTTTAAAGGACATAGTAGTTTCAGTAATGTTAATGAAAAACCAAGCAAATAGAAAGTGATATTGTTTTTCCTGTTTAAATGACACCAGAAGAAAACAGGTTTTCCGCTTGGCATTATTAGATAGTAAAATCTAATACTTGGCACTTCTTTGTTCTTGAAATGAAAACAGGAAATGTTTGCATATTTAACATCCACAGGGTGGTGTGCAAGATTGGATATTTAGAAGTGGGGGCAAAAGAACAATTAGGTATATGAGATGAGAAAAATACTTTTAACAGACAGTTCCAATTCATCTTTGGGTTAGATCTAACATTTGTTAACTTTATTTTATATATCAGGAGTTTAAGACAAAAGTTTTACATTTGAAAATGTTTAGATAGATGACCATTGACAGATAAGTTTTTAAAGAAAATGTGCTGACCCTTATATAACCTTTTGATGAGCTATAAAGTCATCTATATTATTTATATTGTTTGGACTGTTGTCCTCATCTTTATTGTTTACAACATTTTGGCCAGTGTATGCTCCAGCCTTCATCAGGTGATATATAATGCTGCAAGGCATACTTGCCTTTGTGCTACATGACAATGCTGTCTCATCCTCGGTCACTGATGTGTCCACAATTGAATCGCACGGCAAACCGTGAAGTTGGTTACTTCAATCCAAGCCTCACCCCATTCCACATTGTGTTTGTTTTGATCACAAGGCAGGCAAGGATTGAATCATCGCCAGATGTTGCTGGATTGATGGTGTTCAGGTGGGATGATGTTATAAGACAAAAAAAGGAAGTTGTGTAAATCAACAAGGTTTATATAAGAACACTTTTCTATAAGAATCTACAAGCATGCAGGCTAATGACCATTCCCTCATAGTTTAATTTTGTGACACTTTGTTCTTCGTTTCCAAGTAGGAGTTGAGGTTTCAAACTTTAAGTTGAAGACTTCTTCAGGCAGTAAATTACAGAGTACTGATGATGTATTTGTCTCCCTCTTTCTCTCTCCCTCTGTTGTTATATAGAGACTTTCAATTCTTCAACTTTGCAATTTCATCAGGGCACTCTGCTCAATTTATCTAATAGTCTGGAACAAGGCTTGAGTGAGGAGTTCTTTGTGGCAGCAAATCACATGGCATAATGAAGCACATCTCTGCCTCAACTGCTGCTCTCTCTGTCTGTCTTCTCCTTTTGCTTCTCACATGACTATTTATAGGATCCAACCTCCAAAAAACGAGATTGTGGTTGGCTTGTTCTGGGATGCCTTCAAATCTGTCACCAAATCAAACCTTTCCACAGGTGCTGCTGAATGGCCCTTGTATGTCGAAATATGGAACCTCCCCCTTCAAGTGAGGTGGCGGTAGCAACATACTTATCTGCCATCTTGTTCTCCCCCTTTTTCTTGCTCATACCTTTCAGTGGGTGTATTCATTTTCCTCCCACTTTCTCATATCAGCTTCTCCTGTCACCATCCAGGGAATAGGTATTCCACTGTGAACACCTGCCATAAAACATTTCTAATGTCACCATAAAATTATCTGCTTTCTAGAGTGGTCTCTTAGTCCTCGGCTGAGGCCAATGCCCTTCCCCACACACCATCCATTGCTCCTAGCTAGCAAAACAAAATAAGGAGACATCATATCCAATTAGTGCTGGACAATTCAACTTTGCCCGAGTGGATTTTTGTGATATCTTCTTGCAATATTCTTATTCACAAAATGAGGAACAAAATAAGAGTATATTTTCTCTTGATTTCTGTATATTTTTCAATCTATCTACTACCTTTTTTGTCTTTGTCTTCACTCTCAATTTAATTTAAGCTTTTCTTTCTTCAAATTATCAGCATTCTTACAGTGTCATAGATATATGTTGGAATTTCAAACGGAACCCTTTATTTTCTCCACCAGGTTAGATTGTTCTACTTCTAGTATATCACCTGAAGAAGGTCAGAGTATACAATCGCTGAAGCATCTGATGAGGACAACAGTCCAAACAATGTAAATACTGGGTGCTCCACAAAAAAACAGGAAATTTTAGATTTACTATATGATGAAAGAAAATTAACTAACGTATTAAAAAAAATTAACTTTTTTAGTTTGAATACCACATCTAACATAATTTTTTTTTGTTTTTGTTTTCAGCTTCTAAATTTCTATCCTTTGCTTTTGTTTTGAATAACTGTAACAAATTCCAGCAATTAAATAAACTGAACCAAATTTTCTGTTTTTTTGTGGGGTACCCTGTAGTATAAATAAGTACAGTACCTCATCTCAGAAATATAGACAGATATAAAATCATCATTTGAGACATATGAATGAAAACTCATAAGACATTTTAAAAAGTCTCTGGATTCAAATACTCATCTAGATGTCAATATGCCATAAAACTCTTCTGGTGAAAATTTTGCAGAATGAGGGACTAGAAGCCATAAACTTGTTCAAACTTGTGACTAAACCTCACTCTAAATTTAGATGATGAAGGTACCTAAAAACCTTTTTATACAATAATAATCTTTTGAAGATCTTATAAAACAAGATACAAATGTCATAGATTTAACTATAAATAAATATACTAAAATGATTAGTTTTTACAAAGGACATTTCTTCTAACAAAAAAAATTTACACTATTTACATTCAGACTATTGTCCTCATCTTTGTTGTTATCACAACAGCTGAAATGAGGACAATAGTCCAAATGTAAATAGTGTAAATAATGATAACTCCTCATCACAGAAATTCAGACAAGAAAGTAAGAATTTACGCTATTTACATTCAGATTATTGTCCTCATCTTTGTTGTTATCACAACACCTGAAATGAGGACAATAGTCCAAATGTAAATAGTGTAAATAATGATAACTCCTCATCCCAGAAATTCAGACAAGAAAGTAAGAATTTACGCTATTTACATTCAGATTATTGTCCTCATCTTTGTTGTTATCACAACAGCTGAAATGAGGACAATAGTCCAAATGTAAATAGTGTAAATAATGATAACTCCTCATCCCAGAAATTCAGACAAGAAAGTAAGAATTTACACTATTTACATTCAGATTATTGTCCTCATCTTTGTTGTTATCACAACAGCTGAAATGAGGACAATAGTCCAAATGTAAATAGTGTAAATAATGATAACTCCTCATCCCAGAAATTCAGACAAGAAAGTAAGAATTTACGCTATTTACATTCAGATTATTGTCCTCATCTTTGTTGTTATCACAACAGCTGAAATGAGGACAATAGTCCAAATGTAAATAGTGTAAATAATGATAACTCCTCATCCCAGAAATTCAGACAAGAAAGTAAGAATTTACACTATTTACATTCAGACTATTGTCCTCATCTTTGTTGTTATATTCACAACATTTCAGCCATTGTACACACCGGCCTTATTCAGGTGATATGGAGGAATTTCTTCAAGGAAACATGGACCAGTGAATAAAAGAATTGGTTGAAGTAATCCAGTGACTTGACCCAGAGAGTGGTGACTTTGATACCTGGCCACAGATAAAGTAAACAGACCCTTCAGTTGAGTTACTAAAAGGAAATATCTGAAACAGAGAGATCCTGAAAAAGGACACGTGAAACTCGAACGATCTACCTCAGTGGACTAAATAAAGGGTTTGCTTCAAAATTTTAATATATATATCCTGAAGAATGCCAAAGTATACAATGGCCAAAATGTTTTGCTTTTAGAAAACATGTTGGAAAAAAACAAACCCTTTCTCTAATTTTGCATTATTTTCTCTCTTTTGTGCTTAAAATTTATTGAAATATTTTCTTTTCCTGTGATCTTGAAAACACTTCTGGTTCACAAATTTATTTATGATTAAAAACTAACCTGTCATTGATTTTCCTGCATTTGTAATTTGAAAGTTTTCTTCAGATTTGATGGCTTAACCCAGTCAGATTCTAATTCAGTAATTAAATCACTATTTCATCATTACTCAATTAGACTTTTCATCTAGATGAATTAATATTAGGTTGGTGCAAAAATAATGATGTAATAATGTCGTTTTTTGATGTTAAAAATACGTCAAAAAACGACATTATTACGTCATTATTTTTGCACCAACCTAATCTATAGGATGTAGAAATTACTTACAGAAACATAATTTCTGTCTATATTTCTGAAGTGAGGTATTGTAACTATTTACATTGTTCAGACTCTTGTCCTCATTTTTGTCATATTCACCATGTTTCGGCTGTTGTATGCCCCAGCCTTCTTCAGGTGATATACATAGGAATTTTGAACCAAACATTTTATTTAGTCCAGTTGGGTAGATTTTTCAAGTTCAGTAATTGTTAATTGTATTTAAACAATTCAGTCGCTTCTTGGTTTGCTACAAATTGGAGTTTAGGCTTAAATACTATTAATATCTGCATCAAAGCCATTACAGGGTAAAAAATTAAAAATATAAAAATAAAGATATCATCAATGATATCAGTGCCTACTGCAGAAATGTCAAGTCTATTGGAAATGAAAGACATGCTATACCTTCAGTTGACATTGATGTTGTACCTTATCCCAGTCTTTGACACCCAGCCAAAAAGGAAAAAAAAAAAATACAATTGCATTAAATTTCAAGAATAAAAATGGAAAGTTTTAGGAATTGATGACTGTCCAGTGGGTGCAATAAATATTTAAATGTATGAAAAAATTAAACATAACTTTCTTCAAGGAACAACACCAGCAATGATACTCGAAAAGTATGAAGTAAATGTGTTTATTATTGAAGGAGTTATTGGAGGAAACATTGTTGATGTCATCTGACCTTGATTGATTGCAGGCTGATGATCACAGTAACTCTTTCCAATCTAAACTCTGACATGCACCAGTTTTAAGTCATTTTCACTTAAATAATTCTTCTACCTCCTACACATCATGCCCCACCTGATGTCTTAATGCAATTAATGTGTCAATGACTTTACCTGAAACATGTATTTGAGAATCTTATTAGCAGGTGCAGTAGATGATGAGGCATTGCATTATACCAATAAACTTCTTTGCAGAAATTCTTTTTTGACACATCTATGATACCAGGAACAGCCCAACATGCAAATTACAAATTGGAAATAGCAAAATCAAACAATTACAACAATTGAAATATCTGGGAAGTGTTTTATCAGGATGGAAGGTAATGAAGGAAAGCAGGAGGAAAGGATTAAACATCAATTGCAAGAAGACGGAATGCATAGTTGCTAGCAAAAGGAACAGCCCAACATGCAAATTACACATTGGAGATAGCAAAATCAAACAAGTACAACAATTGAAATATCTGGGAAGGTTTTTAACATAGGAAGGAAAATGTGACGCTGAAATCCGTAGGCACATTGAGATAGCAAATGATGTCTTCCAAAAGGTAAGTATTATGAAATAGGAAAATTTTATTAAAAAAAAAAAAGAGTATTGAACTGTTATGCAATGTCAGTCCTCCATATGGCAGTGAATGCTAATTGAACAGATGAAGAATTGAATCAGCAGAAAATATGGCTTGAAGGAGCAGAAATATGGCTGTGCAGAAGGATGCTGAGAATACCATGGACGGAACAAGTGGGCAATTCCAGTTTTAGATAAAATGGAAACACAAAGGACACTTATACTTATAATCGGAGAGTTGAAATTTCTAGGGTACATAATGAGGAAAGAGGACTTGGAAAATTTGATACTCACAAGCCAGATTGAAGGCTAGAAGAAAACAACGGATAACCTAACTAGCAAACTTGACTAAATGGATGGTAAAACAGGATTCAGGAAAGATAACAAAAAGACAGAATTTATTGATCACTACAATGGACAGGAAATTGTGGAGAGCCATAATCACCAAGAGCTTGAAGGGACACAGCACATAGAAGATAATACCCTTACACTTTCATTTCCCAACAGAACATATAACATACTCTACTTATTCACAAGATCTTGAAAAACCTTTTGTAGAATACTATATCATTAACTATAAAGAGCATGACTGGCAAGCCTCTTTCAAAAAAAAAAAAGATAGATAAGAAGTAATGTAGGACACTTGCAGTGTCTTGCTGGAAAAAATGTTGCCAAATGTTCCAGACTTCAATCGATGAGTGTCAAATAATATCTGTCACCATAATGTGTGACATCCCTTCTCAGCATTTGCCAGGTGTTGTTTCTAATTTTAATTTTTGCAAATGCACAGCTTATGGATTTACAATTGACATACTCTGCATATTTTAAATTCTGGGCAACTACTCTTGATGCCAAAGAGCAAAGTTGCTTAACAAAATAGTTTTTTCATCACTCCAGGATATCGACTATGTTGTCCATTATTTAATTGGTACTTATTTCTTTAATAACAGAAGCATATACATGCTATATTGGCTCAGTTTCCTTATTCACTGCCTTGTAGCATCCAAGCTAGTTTATCTACTAAGCCCTGCTCAGTCTTCAGTGAGATAGCAACAGATAGTTTATGCACCTTTTATTAGTGTACTAAGTGTATTAAATAATCTTATTAGCATCTCGGTAGCAATTTCAGTCTTCAACTTTGCCTTATAAGTTAGTATGTTGGATCTCCAGTTATATATAAAGAAGGAATCGGTCTACAAATACAAAACATCTGCTTGATATTAAAGAACCAGATTTATTAGATCCAGCCAGCATTCATCCTCAATCAGAGATCCACTTGCTTCCAGTAAAAATCTGATTGCCAAAGACTTTTCATTTACTCACTTTTTTCATTATATACCAATTTCCTTGAAAAGTCATTTTGTTGCATTTTGGTGATTGTTATTATCTACTTTGTCATTTCCACAATTTGTATAATTTGGTAATTTTACATTTTATGACTACTTTCAGCATACACAGATGCCTACACACTAAGAAGTACCTAACAAATTTTCTACAGGTGAAAAAAAATCTCATCTTCTTGTAATAACACCAGGAATTTATCCAAATTTGTTACCTAATAATGTTTCTAATATAATTTTTCATTCTCCTCCACATTTCCAAATCCAGTACTTTGGCACCATTTTCCAATTTGTTCTGGGTCTTGTCAAATTGTATCTTTTATCACTGCAACATCTTTCCTTTAGTAACTCATGTAATTATTTGTATACAGCAAATGTCCCTCAGATAAACAAAATAGAATGATTGCTACAATTTCTGTTGCATGGGTGACATATCACTTTAATCTCTTTCATTCATACAACCATATAATGGTTTGCTTTAGAGAC
The DNA here is from genome assembly GCA_963932145.1 of Acanthosepion lycidas. NCBI lineage: Eukaryota > Metazoa > Mollusca > Cephalopoda > Sepiida > Sepiidae > Acanthosepion > Acanthosepion lycidas. The sequence continues at coordinate 73,713,967 of OZ010611.1, forward strand.
ATTGAACCTGAGTATCAATTTTTAAATCATATTTTTCCAAAGTTGCTGAATTAGTTTTTAGCAAAGTTAGATAAAATAAAAACAGATATATAAGACAAATTCTGTGAACAAAAGCCAAATGTTTTGTGTTGCTAAATTATCCAGCCACAACTTCCACTGAGCAAAGAAGTACACAAGTGATTCTCCAAGGCTATTTTTCCTTTAGCAATCTATTAATAATGACCATTTTGAAGTATTTCTTACTGGTCCTCACAAGGTGGCGTAGTATTCATTTCTTCTCTTGGCAGGTGGTGCAGTACTGACAAGAAATTTCTTCAGGAGCAATTATCATGGCATTAAAGAAATTCATTGTATACTTTTTGAAATTACTTGAAATCGCTAATTGCTTTTTACTTCAAAAATATTTTAGAACTTAAAATTGTTGAAAATGAGATTGGAAAATCTGATATTCGCAGGGCAGGTTGAAGGCAACATATTACATATTTAGTATGCTGAAGTAAATGGATGGGGGGGACGGTTTAGGAGAAATAATGAAAAGACAAAATTTATTAAGAGGTAGAAAGGACAGGAAATTGTGGAGAGCCGTGATCACCTATATCCTGAAGGACACAGCACATAAAAGAAGTTGGCGTTTTGACCAAATGCAAGCATAAGAAAAATGTTAAAAATTGGAATTAGAAGAATTTTTAACTCTTGTATTTTTCTTAAGACTAAAAAGTTAAAAATAAAATCTTATCTTTTTCTGTTATTTCTCCAATTATATAAGCAGGTATCCATGAAAATTTCCGTTTTCATATTTGAATGTTCTGGTATCATAATATTTAATGAATAAATAAGCTTGTTGCAAGTTCTATAGCTACAAAATACCAATTGAAATTCCCCTATTGCATCATTAAATATTTGAGCTTAATAATTTTAACCGAATAATGTAACAACAATCACAAATATGAATGAAGGTCATTATTTAAAGAAGTAAGAACATACAAATAAAAAAAAAATTATTTGGACTATTGTCCTCATCTTTGTCACCATATTTATCACAATGTTTCGGCCTTCTTCAGGTGGTTGGAATGTCAAACTGAACCCTTTATTTCGCTCACTAGTTCCACATTTGATGGATGTCAGTTATCTCCTGTTAATTTTCCCTCTGAAAGTTCTCCACTGCCTTAACCAGGTATTGAACTCACACTCTTTGGGTCCTGTCAACGCCTTTATCCACTTTGCCATGTTTCCTTGAGGACATCTGTGTATGAATTTCTGGGTATTATAAACCTAATGTCTTCAGAAACCAATTTTTACCAGTGCTCATATTGAAATTTTGCTGTTATCATTGCATTAAAATTGGCAAGATTTTCCATTTCACTGAAGCAGATGTTAAACACATGAAAGCATTATCTCTTATTTTCTTTTTTCACTGAAACCAATGTCACTGGTATGTCTTTTCTATCTTGAAATTATATTCAAATTGTATATAATTGTCTATTATATACAAAGTATTCACAGTGTAATGTATGTGCTAATTAAAAATGAATGAACAAGCAGAATTAAATGTTGTGATGGCCCAAACATTTTTGTTTTCATGTACTTTCTTTAAAATTTACTTTTTCTTTCATTAAAAACATTAAAAGCATTGAAATTAATAGAAAATTTTGTCTGCTGAAAATTAGTAATGTTTAACAAGTTAGTCTTAAAGCTTATTGCTAACTTAGAAAGCTTAATTCCTACTGAATGCCCCAGTTTTGTAAATTTGTGTCAAGCTTAGCTAAGTGTAGGAAATAGCTACTTATATATTTTGGCTTGTACAGTTCTTGAAGATTCAATCATAATTCAGCTGATCTGAAAGCTCTGAAGGTGTCTGTCACCTTGATTGAGTGATGTCACTTTTTAGTTGCTGATCATATTGTAGAAACAATGTTATTTATAAAAAAAAAAAGCAGCAGCAGTCTTGAACAGCAACAGCATCTGGTAGGAAGCTTCATCGAACTGGACAGACTGTGTAAACTGCCATTGGCACGATGCCAGCCAAGCATAAAATGCAATTAGCTGCTGTTGGTTAGATGCCAATAGGAAATGCACTATGCAAGAATATTTTTCAAAAAAGAGCAAAAATTTATAACCTGACTAAATTCCAGGCACATTTGTGCTATTATGACCTTTTCAACTGACTGAAAACAAGAAATGTGCTTTGTGGTTAGAATGTTGTATTTGTAATTCCTACTATAGGCTGTAAAGTCTTTGACAAAGGGTGACATCTGTAAAGTCATATCTAAAATTGGAATAATGAAGCTTTTTAAATGGCCACTACCTACTAGAATTTGTATATAAATTTATCTGTTTGTGTTTTATGAAAATTGGTTATGTTATAAAGTAGAATGAATGAGTTCCAGAATAATTTAAATGTGGTTTGTGCTGTTTAAATATAGGGAAGTTTGTTTTTTCTTTTTTGTTTCTTTTTATTCATTTTTTGCTTTGTCATTTTTTCATTTTGTCTTCTCTTTTTCGTTTTGTTGTATTTTTTTACTACTGGAGAAAGATTAAATTTTAGTGATATTTCTATTGTAATAAATAAAAAGATAAAAATATTTGAAAATCTAAATTTGAGGTATATGAAGATTTTGTTTCAAGTTTTCTTAAAATATGAAAATTTTATAAAAATAAAATTTAGTTGTTCAATTTATTATTTATTTTGTGTTCTTTAAATGGGAAAATAATTAGTAATTGATTACACATGAACCAAACACAACTGATAAAATTTTAGTTAAAGAAAGAATGAAATTTATTATGGCTTTTTAAAAAATGTTAAATTATTTCAAAATTTGTTCAATTAGTTTTTTTACACATTTGAAAGGAATTCTCACAAAACATTCCAAAATTTGAAATCTTTCAGGAATGCTGAGAAAAATTGTGAGCTATAAAATCATTTTCTGCTTCAAATTTAAAAATGATTTGTAAACATTTTTTATAAGATGAATGAATTGACCTTTGAGCAGATTTCCAAAGTCTTTATTCAGGATAAGATATAAATGAATATCTGACTTCCCTAGATGATAAAAGTTTTTATCTTTAACATTTAATGAGATAAAAGCAACCATTCCCTGGTTTTGTAAATGAAAAGTTACAAGTTGATTGATGGTGTTGAATATTTTCAATGATTATTCAAACATCAGCGAAGATTTTCAATTTTTGTTGCATTTGAAAAGTAGTGTGTCTGCCCTATGTGTTTAGGAGTGAAATATATATGGGCAGCAAACTTTTTTTTAAAAAAAAACCTTTGTTAAATATAACAAACAAAGAATATTTTATTAATTTTTTTTTTATTTAGTTTTTCCAGTGTTCTTACATTTTTCCATTTTGTGGGAGTGAAGGAGTACAAAATCTGCCCCTACCATCCATTGTCCCAAGCGTTTTCAGACACTTCCTCAGCCATTTTCAAGGGAGTTTTGTTGTGGTGGTGTTAGATGTCACACATACAAAACATGAAAAACTATTATTTGTATGGTTTTCAATTCTAGTACAGGTGTTAATTCCAAGCCACCATGTGTTGAGCATGGCGAGAATTCGAATGGTTAATTTTCTGTTTTTAAGACTTTCAGCATGCCCACACCTATTGATAAACAAGGTGAGGTTCATGGTGGTCTGGGGAGACGTATGATGTACAGGCCTCTTTTTTATACACTTACACACACACACACACACACACACACACACATATATAGTTGCATTGCTGTGAGTTTGTGACCCTGGGTTTCACGTACTTTGCGATCGTCAGACAAACTCAAAGGGCATGAAACCCAGGGTCACAAACTCACATCAACGCATCTCTATCACTGATATTGAGCGCTTTCCAATAAGTACCATGCATATATAATATATAAGTGATATATATAAAAATTGCATACATACGTACACATACATCTATATATATATATATATATATATATATAAGACAAAATGAAGGTTTTCTTTACCATACCAAAGCATTTTGTCCTCTGAGGAACTTTATCAAGGTAAATATAAGGATTTTATTTTGTGAAATGTATTTATGAACAGAAGTAAAGTGGTGGGGTAAAATATTAAGTTTTCAGAATTTAAAATTTAAGCATGCTCTAAAATATTCTTTAAGCTTTATAAATAGAGGTGACTTATGGAGGATGCTAAGTGATATAATTTAATACTTAATAAATGAACATGAGTAAATGTTGTACTTTTGAATTTTTATTTTCTTATATATATATATATATATATAAAATGAATGTAATTATATTCAGTTCTTTATACAGATTTATCATTTGTGAGTAATCTATGCACATTCATTTTTCTGATGGTGAGCGTGGTCCTTTGCCACTACCAGCTGAGCTTGCCATGGAGAAATGCTTTCTTTGATTATGCCTTCAGAAAGCAAGTTCCGAATTTCTTTATTGATGAAGGACTGATCCTTTTTGTTAAAGTCCCTTGACTTGACAGCAATGGATTTACAGTTTTGTGATGAATTGGGAAATAGTGAAGGGTTTTCTATCTCCACCTTATTTAATGCACAAACCTGATGACTACTGTCCACAGTTTATTTGGGTAGGTGCCCACCATATTTGAACATCATTTTCTGATGCAGATGCAGAAAATGCTAATCAAGTATCACATCAAAACAAATCTTTCAAAACACCTAGACGGGTGGTAACATATGACTGACTGTTAAGGCAAAGGGTTAGATTTACAACTATATAGCTCCCCTTGAGCTAGTGTTTAAAGTTGATACCCTTACTGGATGGATGGACTTCCAAGTTCAGTTCTTACATGACTCTTTCACTGATATAGCTATCAGTACGACAGGAATCAAGTAGAGCACTTATTTTTTTTTATTAACCACTATATGCATTGCAGTGAGATAGAGCACCTGTGGTACATTAACAAGAGTGGTCAGTATATGAGGACCAGTCACTGCTGCTAACAAAGATTTGGACTGACATGTACGAGTGTAGTGTCCTTCTTTTGAGCACTTTTTTTACAAGTATCTCTATGAGCTGATGATAGGCAAAACCACAAAAAAGCGTTTACGTTTGACTTGATAAGTCGTGGCTACTGCTGGTTTGACTGGAAATTCATGATATGCCTTTGGGTGGGGGTCAACTATCACTGCCATTTGTGCTTCTGGGGCAGTATATGTCATTATTTCTTTGTGCTAAGTCCAGTGCAGATGCTTGAGTGTAAGCTGTTTGTAGATCTAGGGTTTTATTTTCTAAGAGACACTGCCATGTGGAATGTGAACTTAAGCCTGAAATGAAGGTGTCTCTCATAGCTTTGTTACTGCATTCCTCAGTAGTATGGTCTTTTGAAATTGAAGTTTCTTTTCAGCTTTTCTAGTTCTCTGAAAAATTTGTCCAGAGACTTTCCTGGCTTCTGTCATCTTGTAGCCAACAGGTGCCTTGTGAACACCTTGAGCATTTTCATAAATAAGGCATCCAATTTTCTTATAGCCTCATCGAAATCTGCATATCCTTTGATATACTCAAATACACTGGGACTTATACAACTAAAGAAAGCCTGGTATTTGCTTGCTATTCTTTCTTGGTAATCATCTATATAGTTTAGTAGGTTAGTTTGCTAATGGTAGTAGTCTCTGGTAGCTGTTGTTGAACAAGGTTTGACATCCAAACATTTTGGCTTCCATGCTGTTTTCGTGCTATGATTTTATCTATGTCTTTAGTTTAATAAATTGTAGTAAATGTAAGAGTAAACTGAGCTTAGGATGACAGTAAATGTGCTAAGTTAAACAAAGTTCTGGGAAGTAATTTTGTTTACATGGTCAAGTTTTCTCAAACTTTGAGATAGCTCTTTATCTATATACCTGCATAGATATTGTATTTATTTCCATTACAAATACCTGTTATTAAAGATTTATCACTTATGAATCTCACAATTGTTTAATATAAAAAACGAATAATCAGTTGTTGCAGATGAACAAATGCAACTAATAGATTAATCATTTGTTCAAATAATTTGTAGAATGAAGATACAATGTCATTTGCAAAATAAATATAGAAACCTGTAATTTTTCAATGTTATTATAATTAAGTGAATCTTGATTTTATACCTGGCTTTTTCTTTCTTGTATGTAAATGCAATTTAGGTCATGGGGGAATCAAATTGATAAATTCTTAGCTTAAAAACTTATTTGGCACCAAAAAAAGGCTGGATGGAAATTTTGGCATAAAAATAACTGCAAAAACAATAATAGTAGATAAAAATGTCAGTTATAGAAAAACTGAAAGACAAGAAAATGTGCCTGAAATCAAAGATCAGACTGTTGTGTGTATTGGCCTTCTCAATCTGTTTGCAGGCCTGAGAATCTTGGATATTAACAACAAAATTAAAGAAGAATCTAAGCAGTAGAAAAGTAGATGCTACATAATCATCGTAGGCATCTCCTATGAAGAGCACATCAAAATAATACAGTGCAAGATGCCATCAAACAAGAAACAGGCCTGTTTTGAAAACCTTATAACCACCATCAAGAAGAGAAGTTGAAATGGTATGGCCACATCATGAGAGCCAACAATCTATCACTACCATCCTACAAAGTCCCACCTTGGGCAAAAAAAAAAAAAGAGGAGCCAGAGAGGTAAAGATGGGCTGACAATATCCTTGAGTAAACTGCAAAATCATTCATAGAATCTCAGACATGATTTTGCTCTGCAGATAAATGGTAAGTGTTTTTTGAAAAGTAACATTATTTGCGAGTTTGAAATTCAAATGTATCACTTAATCCATGACAAAAGATCAGCAGACAACAGAACAAAAAATTCCAAAAATGAAAAATCTCTGGACATTACTAAGTAAAAATTGGAAAATTTAAGAGCTTAAATCAGATGACAATACAGAGGAGAGCCCAAGGCAACTTGCTGTCACTTGATTACCAGGAAAGTTACTACATTGGAATGGAATGAAAACCTCCATATTTACATAAGAATAATAATAGTAGGAGATTTTGGGATAAATTCTAGTGTCTTTTGTATCTAAGCAAATTGAATCCAGAAAATAAAAAAAATAGAAGAAATATTTGCACATGATATTATTTTGCTATCAAAGCTATTGTCCTGTGTATTTCTTCTGTGGAGATTTTAGTCAATGGCACTGAGGCTGAGACAAATGGAGGGTTAGAATATTTTGATTGACATTTCTTCTCTTACATTTTCATCTTTCTTTTATGAACAAAAGCAATTCTTGGATTCCACTTAAAGGAAACCCAACAGAATCTCTACACAGAAGACTGTTTCATATAAATTATTAATAAAATAAAGAAAAAACTTCTAAGATCTTGGATAGGCTAAACAGTGTATATTTTCATTATCTCTCCCTCAATATACATTTACGTGCACACGTATGTGTTATGTAGCTTCTAAGAATATGTGCAAAATCTGTCTAAATCTGTCTTGATCATTGGACAGAAATGTCAGTTCAGTGGGATAAAATAGAACTTAAAGGCACAGTTTAATGAAATCCAATGAAAATTATCTTTGCCTCTGCTATCATTATTAGTACTGAAACACAGTGGATAGCATGTAAAATGGCCTGTGAATTGTGGGTGGGGATGAAAAAGTTTTGCTGTTCTTTTTTGTTTTTCTCATTCTCTAGGAACATTAAAGATACATTGTTTTTATAATCATAGAAAAATTGTTTTATAGAAAAATTTTTTATTTTTTTTATAGTTAACTTTATCAATTTTTATATTTTAAAAATTAAAATTCTTAAAATTTGTCCATGTAGAGTGAGTGACCTTGCTTAAATGTAAAATAAGTCACAGAACTGTCTAACAAGCAGAATTGGCAAAGTTTACAATAAACAACAACTATAAAAAAAAAAAAAAAAAAAAGAAAGAAACTGGCAAAAAATAATATAAAGCAAGCAAACAATATATGTGTCAGGTTTCTCTCATTCATTCACAGAAAGCACGGCAATAATCCAAATAGGTAAGTTAAATGTCTCTCTGTGTGATGAGCAAGGACAAAGGCAAAATGACAACCAAATCATTCCACCTGCATTGCATCTATAGCAGTGCTATTAGAACATTCTAGAGCGTTCTACAACTTTCATTCAATTCTTTTGGATACATTTGTATGCATGCAATTTGCATTGGAGAGATCTAGATGCTAGCAATCTCCAAAACACCTCTCCACCAAAACTAATGCTACACTAAAAGTGTCAACCACAAGTTCTTTCTCTGGGCTTGAGTGTTCTCTTAGTTTGTCGGGTTGCTGGCTCCATATTCTGGTACAGGTGGGTTTGGTTTTGGGTAGAAGTGCTCTTTTTTTGTCCCTGATCTTGTGGTATTTCTTTCCTGACCTTCATTGGATATTCAATTGGAAGCGCAGGAATATTGTCCATCGCATTGCTAGGTTTGTAGACCTCCACACAAGTGTAGCATGAATGTAGCTGTTCCCAGTATTGTCTCTATACTGGGCCATAAGGAAAAACCTTGATGTTTAAGCAATGAGTACCCATTGACTTTGTAATGACTGCTGGTATGTTTGTCTTAGTGAGGTTCAAAGTATAATGCATACACTGGATCACCAGCCTTGTACTGCCTGGTTATCCTGACGACACCTCCCAAGTTTGGAGTCATCACAGCATTTGATGATACCTTGGATTGCCTGCCTTGAGCTATATGTGTTGGTGACATGCATTAGATATTGGGTTGTAGGCTCTATGGAATCACAACTCTTGATCCATGGATGAGGTATCAGTGGTAGATATTGAATGAATTTGACAATTTCTAGAACTTTTCACCTTCATTATTAGTCTCAGTGTGCTTTGGTGAACACCCTTTGCAACCATAGTGCATCAATGTAGTTATCATTGTATCTTTCCCAGACTCTTGACAGAGGATGTTGACATCTATAGGATTGACTTGAAGACTGAAAAATTTGATGGTGCATACCATGTCCTTGTCTTCTCTACTTTCCTCCCTGTCAAAGATGTGAGATTCTTGGCCATATTGGCAATTGGGCGCTTCCAGATAGTGATGAAACAGGCCTACTCCAATTCCAAGAGGCTTGTTTGGGTTAAATGTACAAGGACTTGATCTGAGGATAATATATTTTTCAACTGTTCCCCACTTTCAGGGAGTTACTTTCTTGGTTACATGGTAAAATGGCTTGGACACGGTGGTCAGGTGTGGGATGAACTTCCCATAGAACTGAAGCAAACCCAAGAAAGACTTTAAGCTTGAGACAATCCGTAGGTGGTGGCATCTTCATCACTGCCTTGACCTGCATCATCCCTTTGGCTGACAATGTGTGGCCAAGATATTCCACAATGGGGGTAGTGTAAACAGGCACTTTTCTCAATGGCAACTGAGTCCTTTCTTGTTCAAACAAGAAAATAAATGCCTGGGGTCATTGGAGTCTTGCCCACTGACAAACATATTGTCTTGGAAGACAGCAACTCCAGGCAGATTACTGGTTAAGTTCTCCATGATCTCCTGGAAGTAACCAGGTGCTGACTTGATTCCAAATGGGAGTTGTTGCTGCAGTACTCCATAGTGAGTGCTTAGGGCTAGCCTGTGTTGACTCTCTGGTGCTAGTTTGATCTGGTTGTAGGCATCAGCAAAGTCAATCTCCATGTAACCATATCCACCTCCTAGCTTCTGAATCAGTTCTTTTGGGAATGGCATTGGATTATGGTGTTCCTCTAGTTGATCGTTGATGCCTGCTGAGTAGTCGCCACAGACCTGCAACATTGGATTCAGGATGCCCGGATTATGGGCCTTGTAAATTGGTACCACAGGCATTCTGTATTTGCTTAATTGGACTTGCTTCCAAATTCCTTTGGAGATACCTTCTTCGTAACCTTCGACCAGGTCATCATAAAGAGTGAATGGAATTGGTCATACCTTGTGAAAAACCAGCTTCACATCAAACTTGAACTTCACTTCTCATTCTAAATCCTTAAGACATCCCAATTCTTCTTTGAAAAGATCTGGGAACTTGTTAGAGATTGTGGCAATGTCATTACAGGGAAGTATAAGGCTCATCTGAGGTCTTGGGATGTGACATTTTTGTACCCTTAATCGGGTTTTCACTTTCTATGAATCTCGGTCCAAGAACATTGTCCACTGAGATTCACAGTGTTTGGATAGTGTTTCATTCCAGCAAATTCAGGTCAGGGATCTTGCTGATGATGTAGGGAATTGAACTTTATTTATGAGTCCTTGGATTCTTGGTTTGGCCCACAAAGGTTCCCAGCACAGGCAGGTCATGCTTGCTGGCAGACTCATAACAATATCTGGCGTCATCCAGTTTTTGTTTTCCTAGTTGTTTACAGGCTGGGAAAAAAAATGAAATTTCTTGTAGTTGCAGTGTCAAGTTCCATAGTGAACTGTTCGTGATGGTTGTGATTGGCACAACCGACATAAAAGCATCATCATCACTGAGGATTGTTTTTGGTAAGGTTTTCTTTCATGATTCTCTTCACAGAAGGTTGGGAACAATCTTGTTGCTGTTCCTTCTTTTTACAAACAGCTTCCAAATGTCCTTTCTTGTCACAAAAGTGGCATTTGACTTTTTTGTAGGGAAAGTCTGTCACTTTATGAGCCTTTCCACATCTGTAACACTTATTTTTAGGGTCTGTGGAATTAGGTTGCTGGTAGTTTTTTCGTTAACCTTTGTTCTGGCTCTGCTTGACCTTGTTGATAAGTCTGGTCTTGGATCCATAAACCTGCATCTTCAGTCTCACTAGCAACCTAGACTACACAGGCAAAGTCAAGCTCTATGTCCTTGATCTTGAAAAGAGCTTTCAAGACAGCTTCATTGTTGGCAGAACATATGAATCTCTAAAAGCTTCATCTTGTGGATTGGTAATCAAAGGAAAGTCACAAGTAGCAGTGTCTTGATGTTTACATGCTGCCAGCTCATGGAGAGTTTTGTTTGGCTTCTATTGCATGTCACTCCAGAACTTGAAACATTCTTGTACAATGAAGTTAATGATTTCCTCCATTGTCAACTCATTAATATCCTTGTGCGGATTTTGCTGAGTAGCCAAATTTGTCAGTTGTTTATAGAAAGTAAATTTGATTCGTCAAGAAAACCTGATCCTCAGACACAGCGTTGACCACAACAAAACTGAAGAATCTTGACTAGTAATCAGGCCAAAGTTCTGATGTTGAATCAAAAGCAGCAAATGCTGGGATAGCAGCTGAAGAAGTTAGAAGACAGGAATTTGGATTGGAATCCTTTTTAGAAATTTGAAATTTAATCAACCTTATCAAAGCTTCCATTTCTTCTCTTCTGTGCTGCTGAGCATTTCCTTTCATTTGTTTCCTTTAGAATTGAAGTTGTTGTGCAAATAACTTAATCAGCTTTGTTCTGCAATTGTTATCAAAGTAAATGGGCCACTTGGCAAGGATAGTCTTTATCCTATTGGTAATGATAATTTGTCATGTTTCCCTTATTCACTCACATAGAAAGCACAGCAATAATCCAAATAGATAAGTTAACTTTCTCTCCAACAGTGTGTGATGGATAAGGAAAAAGCTATAAAGGCAACCAAACCATTCCACCTGCATTGCTTATATAGTAGTGCGATTTGAATATTCTAGAGAGTTCTACAACTTTCCATTCAATTCTACTGGACAGCTTGTCATGTGTGCAATTTGCATTGGACAGGTCTAAATGCTAGTAATCTCCACAATAAGGCAAATTAACAGTAATATCGCAAAAAGTTCATAAGGTAAGAATTGGAGTTGGCACACAAAATCAAGTTCAGATAAGTGAATGTAGTGTTCTGACTTAAAGACAAGACAGACCAGGAATGAGTCAAATGAAACCGAGAACCAGCCTTTTTTATTGGCTAGGAAAAACTCCCAGCATGCATTTGTGTGTTGCCTATAAATTGGGGAGTAGGGGAAAGTATTTTGCAGTCATTCCTAATGAGGATTGAAACCAACAAGCCATATTATTGCTCAATAAATCTTCGATATGGAGATGGAAAACAGAAAACAAATGTGTCAATCTTTTAGTCGTTTGTCTGTAATAACCTAATGTACACAGCAATAAAATACCAAGAGTTCTTGCTACTAAGCAATAGTTAAGTCAGGCACAGTGGCCAAAATGTTGAGATAATAGCAACAATGATGAGGACATTTGTCTAAATATAAATAGTGGCTAAGAAGCTATGATAAAGAACTATAGCACATGCAAGGAATTCAGTTCTCACTAATTGCTCCCAATAGTAATCTTGTGTCAGACTAAAGCTTAAAATAATAGCATTTAGCTATTGAAGATAGCTTTTAATTTAGTATTTGAAATTATATTAAACAAATGAGTCATTAATGGGTGGAGAAGCTTTGACCTTTTCTCAGATCCATGTACGTAGCCAATATTTCAATGATCATTCACACTATCTTCAGCACATCAGCTGAATTTAAATCTTGTTACTTATTTATAAATGTAACTTGAAATAAAAGTTATGTGCAAATGATGACTTGATTCTAAATAAAGTCAAGTGCAGAAAAGACAAATGATTAATGATCTTAATGTTTAACACCAAATTTGGGTATTTCTTTTTTCCTTTTTTGACCAAAGATTCCAAAATGTCAATGCCATGTAAGTCATGAGAAATTGATGAATCAAAAGAATCTATTTACAGAAAATAGAAGTCATGAGTCACTAAGCAAATCTCACCAGATATTGATTTCTAGAGGAAATTTGATCCCATCTGGATTATAGATCAATCTCTCTCTAATATATATAAAAAAAAAACAGAATATGCAGCATGCATTATTTACATAAAGAGGAGAAATACATTGAAAACACTTTTAAACTTCTCCACTACTCTAATTATTTTATATTAAACGTGAAACAAAAGGCCCATTAAATATTCCAAAACAAAAAACAGTCCCTCCTGAAAAACCCAATGAATCAAAAAAATATATTATCCTATCAACTAAATCTATCTAAACTCAACATAAAATTTGTTACTACGACATTCAAAACAATAAAATATTTAGTACTGAACAAACCAATAAGATAAAACCTGGAGGAGGAATTTACTCCATCAGCTGTAATAATTGTCACAAAAAATACATAGGAGAAACCTCAAGGAATCTAAATAAGATATGAACACAAAAGAGACATTTTACAAAACAATACATCAAATGCATTGGTTTGACATAAAAAGTGGTAATCTGATTAAGGAGAAAGCAATTCGCTACAACGTAAATATCTAGGGTGTGCTTGATCAAAAGGTCATCTACAGTAAATTTGTGCCCTGGCTCTTACAACATTTCACCATTCCTGGCATATCTTCTATTTTAACAGTGTGGGATACCAACTAACAAAAGTGATGGAAAGAAAAAAAAAACTCTAAATGAATTTGGCTAGATATTAAAAAAAAAAAAATTCTAAAATGCCCAGCACCCCTGGTTCATATACATGTGTAGTTGCACCTACATAGCAAATTTAGTCCGATCAAGTCTTGAAGGACGGAATGCAACACAAGTAAAATTTTTCCACTTTGTCATATCCAGTTGCTAAAAATACATCAAATTCATTCATTTACTACAAAAAATTCAAAACTAGCAACTTAGTTATAAAAAGATAATGTATTCCAAAACTTCCAAACCTCTATATAAGACAAATGAATATACTTGCCCACTCGTAGAAAATCACACAAAATCTCTTCCATAGGATATACCACCACCACACTCTCACAGAGAATCACCTTCTACCTACTGAATCAGAGCGCCATCAGAAAGCACATTAATAAATAGTATAAGTATCATAGTAACATTAGACAGACAATACCAATACTAGCAAAATCAAATAGTAACAAGAGACTTATGATTTTTGAAGCAATACTCATATGACAAAAACAACAATCAGTCAATAAAAACAATAACAAGAGCTCACATTCTTAAATGTATATGAAAGAAAAAAATTATATATATGGCCAGTAAGTGGGGGATCACTTGGAGAGATAGGAATGTAAAGATCCATATACGAGATCTGTGTGAAAACTAACAGGACTGATTTCACAAACAATTTATTTTAATTCCAGACAACAAACTACATGGTTTCCCCTTCAAAGTAATCCCCCTTCAAGTCTAATGTACTTTTCCAACCTTCTCTGCCACACTTCCATGCACAGCTGGAAGCATTATTTTTGGATGCCTCTCAGCTTTGTTGCTACGGCCCTCTTGATGGTCTCAAGGCCTTCAAAACAGGTCACCTTGATGATCCCTTTGACCTTTGGGAAAAGAAAAAAGTCACATAGAACATCATCAGGTGAATAGGGAGTTTTTTCCAGTATGGTGATGTTCTTCTTTTCTAGTAACTGACAGATGCTCAGGGTGTTGTAAGCAGTTGTGGTGAAGCAACCACAATTTTTCGTACCACAATTCTTGCATGTGAAAAAAATGCAGTGGTTGTAAAAAGCTAAGATTACACTTCTATACTCTCATGATATCATGTTAGATGTTAACACTATCCACGTATCCCTTTCTCTTTTGCCCATAGCTTGCACAGCACACACAGTCCCATTACTTTTCAGACAGACCTCATATTAGACCAATAGTGACTAATTGAATGAAAAATGGAAACAAAATTCTGTTATATATTTCATCTTTTGAAAGGACTTCTTCAGAGTAATAATAATTACTTCAAAAACAAGAGTTTTGATTGATGAATAACAAGATAACAACTTAAATCTTGAAGTCAGCATTTACAACACTAAAAAAAATAGAAGAAATACAGAAGAGAAAAATTTAGGAATTTAAATAAATTATATGAAGATAATGGATCTTTTAAAAAAGAACACATTCAATGTATTAATCATTCATTGTAATAAATCTAACCCTAATTTCAACTCGATGAATGTTGTTTTAATTAAGAGTAATTTAAGAATTTAAAATGTATTGAAAGGCCACTAATTTCAGAGTCTTACAGTATGTCTAGAATCATACAACATGTATCCTTTCATAATAAAACTTCTACTATCACAATATGGGATATTTAAAAGCTAGTGGAATAAAAACAAAATATGTAGAAAGAACACTAGACCTTGAGCTTATACATCTAGATACATCAGAGCCCCAAATTTTAGAATTTAAAGTTAAGCGTCCCTGTATTTTTAGGATTTTTGGATGTAGAATTGTAACCGGTGTTTATTGAATATTGTTCTCTCTCTTTACACATATATAATCATATGATTTGATTAAAAAAGAATCTGACGTCTATTCAGAGGATGAAACATGAAATATAGGATTTTTTCATTTTGTCATTCACTTACCCATAAATAATAATAATCGATTGATCCCTCACTTTAGCCATAGCAACAAACAGTGTATGTCATTATCTTCAAATACTATGGTTACTGTGAACATGTTTCCTATTCATATTATGTTAGCTCATGACATCAGAGGCAGATGTTGGTTGAATAACAACAGAAGCTGAATCTTCCTGACAGTAACCCATGCTTTTTTTTTCTTTGTTGCAGATAGCAGTCTAGCAGAATGGTATCTGATATGAAAGTTTGCTGAATGAATGTTTATGGAGTGCAAACAGTGGATATGAACACAAGTTATAGGAAATGTAGCAATGTGTATGAAGAAGTGGGTTGCTCCACTGGTGAAGATTTTTACACATGCAGGATGAATGTACTTGTTGCTGTCAAAACTGCATAGCCAGTAGTGGTGATGGCAGAAATAGTTTTAAAGCTGAAAACTGGCTTTCTCAAATGGTGCTATTATGCTGCTTGTATCTGTTGTTATTTTTCTAGATAGGACGCATTACTTTAGGGAGTGTTTCTTGTATGTTTGTCAAAATTATTTTTATCCTTTATATTAAAATATATTTTTATAATTAGAACTAAATTATGAACAGTAAAGAAAAAAATTATCCCAGTTGATATGAGATAAAACTATTTATATACCTGGGTGTCTGGGTATGATTGCAAACTCCTGTATTAGAAAAATATTTGTTATTAAATACAATGGAAATTCTCACTAGAGAATTTATTGACCAACTTTTTAAGTTTAATTCTGTTTGTCTTTTCATTTGTAAAATAAAAAAAGAAAATGGTTACCCAGTTTCAGAATTATTACTGGAATGGTACATTAAAAAATGAAAATAAAAATTTAAAGTTTTTTATTTTTACTTCCTTCAAAAATCAGTGAAGAAAAAGTTTTAATCATTTTCTCATTTCATAAAATTTCAGAGAAAATCTTTATTTTTAGATTTCATATCCTTTTTAACTTTTTCTCATAAAACAAATAAAAAAACTGCATTCTCCCTCTATCTATAAATAAAATTTTGAGACTTCTATTAGTCTGTCCATCATACTCACTAAAATAGCTATACATTGACTGGTCAAAACCAAATTTGGGGGAGAAGTACAAACAGATAAAGGGATACAAATTACAGTTGGTTTTACTAAGGTGCATAAGCTTAGTACAATAAATTTTCATTAATTGTTTTGGAAAAATGAAAAGTTTTATTATTTAACATACATTATTACATTTAACATCCCACTATTTTAAAAACAATTTAATGGTTAAAATAATAAATACTTATTTAATAAAAATGCAATGTTATTTTTTGCATATCTTTTCTTTAAGTTTTTATATACAAGAATCCAGTTTCCATGTCTCCTTGCATTTGTAAACAAATCTCAAGGCCAAGTACTTCAAAATGTTGAAATCTGGCTCCAGAAAGAAATAGTTGCATGCTCAAGAGTAAAAATCTTAAGAATTCTTTGCTGTTAAAAAGGAAAAAAAGAAATTTTCTTAAAAATATTGTTTACCATGAAGTCATCTAAAGTTAAAGAGATTATTATACTGCAAAGTAGCGTTTTTGTCAAAGTATTTTTCCAAATAAATCAGTTTATTTGAATTTCATTGATTGGTTTGTGAAATTAAACAAAACATAAATTTTGACAAAAAATGTTAGCAATAACTACAACAATGCTAAATACTATTAGGATTTCAACATGCATCAGTGTGTTGATAAAACATTCTAGTTTTAGACAATAATGCTTTATATTCTGTGTTTATCTTTCCATACATTATTCTTTACAAAACCAGACAATTACACAGCCTTGTGTGTGTGTTTTACTTATTTTCCACCTTACAGTCTCTATCCCATAGATACAATGTGGCAAGCCTATTGTTACTCCCATGGCAAATGTTCAGATGAGTTTCATTCTTTAATGCCATCAACTTAGACCATTATGGCCAAGATTTGCTTCGTTACATCCACAGTGTTGAATCACCTTTATTTCCCATGTATTCCTTCCATAAGAATGCTATTCCAATCCAAAAGCTTCTTCCTAGGAACTGCTACTTTGTGGAACAGACTCCCACATGGATGCTTCTGGAAACACTACAAACTTTTTCAAATTACCATATCCTCATAATCTTCCTATTTCTTTTTCCTCTTATGTTTCTATCCCACATTCCTTCAATAACTACTTACCTTGAGTAGCTCTTCAGCCTGTTATTAGGTCAACTAAAATAAAAATGTTTTTCAAAGTTTCTGTTCTTGCTTTTTTGAAAATCTTTTTTTTTTTTAAAGATCTGTTCACTATTGTTTTTTATGATCAGTTGTTGAATTCACTTTTTCATATTTACCCACTTTATGGTATACACTAAAAACTAACCACAAGAACTTAGTTGCCATTATGGCAAATTTAAAAGAACACAAATGGAAAAAGTTCTCCAAAGTCACCGAGACAAATATCATAACTTGGAGTTCTTTCCTAAAAATATTTTTTTCTATGTTATTGATTCATTTTCATGTTGCAAGTCATTTGTCTATTTTTACTTTCTTTCCTTGAATGCTACCACCAAATGATTAATGTGTTATGCAAGTCAAATGTTTCACCAACAGGAATGGAATTGGCAAATTTCTGTGTCAAAGAATATTTGTAGTAAATCTCTGGTAGAGGTTAGTAGCAGACATACCAGTGCTGCCAAAAATAGGATTTTTGGTTTGTTACTTCTAGTGTCTAACTCATAATGGCTCCAAACATAATCATGACAAGAATGCAAATTAATTTCAAAATTGACATTATTTAAGGTGGACTAATATCTTTATTTTTATTTTTAATGTCACTAGTAACAACAACGGTAACAGTGGAGTAATGTATAGCGGCTTGGAATGAGGAATCAGATCCGAGTTCGAATTCCAGTTGAATCCATTACATTCACTTACATGTTAATACCGTTGGGAAAGGTATGAATCCTCTTCTTTTTCCCCCCCAGCTATGGGTAAATAGCAGAACAGATCAGGTTCTATAGCCTTGGATGGCAACGGATCTACTGCAGAAAGAAATGGCAACCTACTGTGGGGGAAAAAATTTGCCTCATCAGTCATGTATCGAAAGATACATGATCGCCTAAACGTATATCACGCATGGCACATAACGGACTGAAATTCACTTACGTGCTAATACCCCCTTGGGAAACGTATGAATCCTCTCCCCCCCCCAACACCTATGGGTAAATAGGAGGACAGACTGGGTGGCCTTGAATGAAAACTGGTCTACTGTAGAAAGAAATGGCAACCTACTGCGGGAAAAAAATCTGCCTCGTCAGTCATGTATCGAAAGATACATGATTGCCTAAGCGTGTATCACGCAAGGCACATAACTAAGTAAAAACAATAAGGGTATTAGCCTGAATGTAAATAACTTTCATCCCAGAAATGCAGACAGTAATTTTAAAATGTTACCAGGATTTTCTTTTCTGTTTCTTTGAGATTTTTTGGGTTAATTTTTGCAGACAAAATAATTTTTCCTATTTTGGTTGTGGCGTAAAACAGCCAAGTGAGTTTTGTTTTGTAACTTATCATTAATCTTCTGGGGAGATTAATATTGATTTCATGAAGGTAGACTGAGGTGCATTTCTAGAATAATTAAAATAAAAAAAAATTGGAACTCATTTTGTATATTAGACAAATTCTGGTCTTCTGTAATAGAATCACTTTAGATATGAACAAAAATATTTTAAGAAAGAAAATTAAATGTTAAGCCTTGGAGTAAAATCTAGATTAATATTATTTTCTAGATTGGATCACTTTTTTTCACGTATTTGCAGCCAAAAGTTTGTTCTTTCATTTAAATTTATTTAAAACAAATGAACAATAGAAAAGATAAGTTTTTATATTCTTGGAAAATATCAGATATTAAACCATGTTTTCTATGTGTGCGGAAGCAAATACAAAAAAACATTTAACAAAATATACTTGAATTGATGGAGGTATATAGAAATAAGTATTATGTAACTTCTAGCATCCTTGAATAAATGGATGATTGTGCCTTCAATAAATGGACAGTGGAACAAAGTTTAGGAGGGATAAAAAAAAAAAAAAAAAAATTTATTAAGAGCTACAAAGGGCAGAAAATTCTGGAGAGCTATGATCACCAATGTCCTGAAGTGACATGGCATAGAAGAATGTCTGCAAGGTTAGAGGGATGCTTTCGTACATTTTATGTCTACTAGGTACATCAGCCAGTGTGTGTGCATATATATATATATATATATATATATATATATATATATATCTCCAGGTAAGATTATTTTTTTCTTCTTACCTTAGTTTGAATTGAATATAGGTCATATTTGATTTGATTGGTTGATCAGGATAATAACCCGTATAAGCCTTATATCCATTTTTTTCTTTTTTTTTTTAAAAAGAGGACATAGTTTGCTTTTGAAACCAAATTAATCATTCACTCACCAGTAATTACATTTCTTAATTTTGTAGCGATTTTTACATGTTGTTTTAATATATATATATATATATATATATACTTTTGCTATTACAATGTGGGAAAATTAATAACAAAGATAAAAAGAATAGAGATGAATTTGGCTAGTTTGCAAAAAAGAATTTGAAACACTCAGTGTGTCCCATTTGTGTGCAGGTGTAGTCACAACAATATAAACAAACCCAGTTCAATTAAGTCTTAACGGATGAAATGTGTCAAAAACTTTTTTCAATTTGTCATACATCTTTTCTTTCAAAACTGTTCTTAATATATAAAAATTTATATATTGTTATCTCATACCCTTTTGTATATTTTGTACAGTTTAGGTCTATTAAGTACATCAGTCAGTGTGTGTATGTATGTATCATGTATTTTAGTAGCAATACTGACAAAGTCTGTCCGTGCAATTTTTTTTAAGTTTTGCTAACTTCCAAGTTATGTCAGAATTAAAATAAGTGAACTTTCCAAAATTTTTTTTTTTTTATCTTTCAACTGTCATTACCATTTTTATCAAGAATTGTGTGTTTAGTCTGTTTATGAAAAGTGTTTGGCTAATTCTGGCATTTCCGAGTTTGCTAGAACCAATTTTGAAATCAAGTTAAAGGTGACATCATTTACAATGTTTAAATGGAATTACACATGCAAACACACACCATATATATATATATATATATATATATATATATATATAAGAAAATTATTAGTTTTAAGGCATGCTATATTTATAAAAATCCTTTTTCAATGTTTATTTATTCATTTTCATGTTGCAAGTCATTTATCTATTTTTGCTTTCTTTCCTTGAAAGCTACCACCAAATGATTAATGTGTTATGCAAGTCAAATGTTTCAACAACAGCAATGGAATTGGCAAATTTCTGTGTCAAAATAGTAGTAGTAACTCTCTTGCGGATGGCTGGAATATTGCATTCAAGCCTGAAACAAACTGTCACCACTCTGGTGTTGAACTCAGTGTTTCAGGCTGTATAAAAAATACTTTACCAACTTTGGGGGCAGGCTCCTCACACCAAAATAAGGTAAAAATGTCCATATAAACACATCTGCCCGAAAAGACCATTATTGTAACTCAATACAGCAACTCATAGCAAATGTTCAAAATGCACTCCACTTGCTTCTATACATGGTACCCTGTTGGATCATTGACTGGCAAACCCTTTCAAATACACCAACATGATGTCAAATGGTTTTGCAGTTCCCTATGACTCGTTGATGAAGCATTTCTACATTATTAATGTCTGCATAATTGCATAAACAAATCCTCTTGCAGGTGTGGAAGTGTGTTCAAAATAAAGTCCCTGTAGACAGCTCCTGACAGCACCTACAATTCCAGCCCACACATTAACTGTAAACTGATGCTGGTGTCTAGCCTGTATTGTGCCATGGGGTGATTCTGATCCACCCACAAATGTTGGTTGTGTGAATTTTTTATTCCATCTCTTCCAAATATTGCCTCATCTGTAAACAAAACTGAAAAGACAAACAATGGATCAGCAGTTTGTGCAATAAACCATTGGCAAAGGTCTCACGTAGTGAGTGATCAGAGGGAAAAAGACTCTTCACATGTTGCAAATGATATAAATACAGGAGCTGTTTTTGAAGTACCTTCCATATGGTACTATGAGATGTACGATATGCTAGGGCTATTTGATTTGTGCTGATACTTGGAACATCTCCAACAGCCTGTAAAATGTGTTCTTCATAGTCAGGCGTACAAGTGGATCTCGGTCTTCCTCGATCCATAGTTTGTGATGCCACAGATCATATCTCAGCAATGTGATGATGAACAGCGTTAAAGTTTTGATGATTCAGATGCATTCACTCTAGAAACACAATCTAATACAGCCACACCCATTACCATTCGTGTGGCCATATATAAAAATCATATCTCCCTGCTCATGAAATGAATATCCTGTCATTGTTAAACAAAACACTTCTCAGTTAACTCACTACTACACATGTTAAATGTTGAAGACAGACTAACCACAAATGTACATGAATGACAAATGTAACCTAGTCTACATGGTAACATAACACCATCTATCATAAACTTTCTTTAAACTTAATAACTCAGAAATGAAGGATTTGCAGATATATATTTATATGGACTTTTGTCGTTGTTTTGGTGTGAGGAACCCACCCCCAAAGTTTGTAAAAGTATTTTTGATATACCCTGTGTGTGTGTAGGAGAAATGAAAAGTTCTTGAGCTAACCCTCTTCTCCAAATCTGACCAAACCTCAGAACCTTTAAGAAATTTTTCCTTGATCAAGGAGAGAAGTTTTCAGTAATTGAATATAGAGCATTTGTAGATACAGTGTGGACATAGGAATCGATACTACATAGTGATTGTCAGTTTCTCAACTCAATGTGATCTTAAGACCAATGTGGACTCAAGATCACATTGAGGTCTAAAACTGATAATCACCATGCAGTGTTGATTCCTATGTCTATTATCCCCCACTTTCTCGTATATATCATTAAAAATAATTGACAAGATCCTTTGGTTAAGTTTTTTACTGTATTTTTCTTGGATGTGAACAAGAGCTTTCTTTTTTGGACTT
The DNA here is from genome assembly GCA_963932145.1 of Acanthosepion lycidas. NCBI lineage: Eukaryota > Metazoa > Mollusca > Cephalopoda > Sepiida > Sepiidae > Acanthosepion > Acanthosepion lycidas. The sequence continues at coordinate 73,736,301 of OZ010611.1, forward strand.
AGCACAGAAATTATCCAAATGCTTGTTCATTCATCTTTTAGCCATTTTAAAGGATTTGTGCTATTGGAAATGGTGTGTAGTGATATTGTAAACAGTGTAAAGGTTGCTGAAATGTAGACATATTATTAATTCCTGTTGTGAACACAAATGTGATGTGCAGCTCAAACTGCAAAAAGCATCTAAAAATAATGTATCAAAAATGTCTAAAAATAATGGAAGCTCTTATTATAAGAAATAAAAAAGACAAAAACGAATCCTTAACCAAAGATGATTTTTCTGTACTCCCTCTTTCTCCATTAAAAGTTTTGGCATGGATTTTTTCTTTTTTTTTCTTTTTCTCTTTTTTTTTTTTTTTACAATGTCTGCAAGTTACCTATAAATAAAACTGAATAAAAGGTCACAGCACTTAGACAGGGAATTTTATATATGGGTTAAGACTCTTGTTTGTTGATGTTTTTAACATTTCCATTATTCATGACTAAAACTTTAATTACGTTTGATGCATTCATGTGTGTAGACATTTAATCACTATCAAATAATTTTAGATTTTGCTGAGACACAAATATGAAAATTAATCTGTCAGAGAACATCAATTTACTTGTAGAACTGTTTGTTTCTTAATACATTCACAAAATGTTTTTGAATTGTAGAAGCTTGAGTGGGTGAAAATTTGTCCTTGTAAAAATATTAAACTCCTTCACAAAGGAAGCGAAGAGACCAAATGAAGTACAAATACAAAATTCTTATATTCCAGAAATTGTTGACGTGTTTTACAAAAATTTTTTTTTTTTTTAAGTCCGATTTCTTCAGTTGAAAACAGTTTCTGTGTAACAGGAAATAGACTAGACACAAGAAGATTCCTTAATGAATCTTCTTACTACTTTGAATTGAACTGTTACTTGAATTTCTTCTTTACTTTTTATGAAGACAGTTTTCATACAGCAGGAAATAGACTAGACACAAGAAGATTCCTTAATGAATCTTCTTACTACTTTGAATTGAACTGTTACTTGAATTTCTTCTTTACTTTTTATGAAGACAGTTTTCATACAGCAGGAAATAGACTAGACACAAGAAGATTCCTTAATGAATCTTCTTACTACTTTGAATTGAACTGTTACTTGAATTTCTTCTTTACTTTTTATGAAGACAGTTTTCATACAGCAGGAAATAGACTAGACACAAGAAGATTCCTTAATGAATCTTCTTACTACTTTGAATTGAACTGTTACTTGAATTTCTTGTACTGACTTCATGATATGTTGTCTTTTATTTATACCTTGTGTATGGGTATAGTAGTGAATACAAGAATATTTGAAGGTTTTACTTGAAGATTATAAAATTCTTAATAAATAACTAGACAATTTTAAAAAGCTGATATTTTTGGAGATTAATAATGTTTTAAATTTTGTGTAAATCTTTTCTTTCTTCATAAATGATAATTAAATTTTTCATTGATATCCATTCAATAGGGATATTTTGGCATATGTTCTTATGAATCATTTTCAATAAAAACAAAATTCTGACTGCAACTGATTAACAGAATATGTTCTAATAATGTGTCCATTGTAATTTCTTATTTGTCTAATGTGTTCAGTTTACAAAATTTTAATTTATATAGATTTTTAAAGTTTTTCATCACAGACAATGCTAAACAGTTACCTTTGCAATGTTTGAACATTTTGAGTATATACAAAAATTTCTATATTAAAGACATTGGTGATAAACATTTGTAAGTAATTATAACATAAAAATAAAGAAAACATAGTTATGCCTGTTAGATAAATCATTTGTATGTACAAACATATGTACATGAATTCAAAAGAGTTAAAAAGTATTAAAATTAGTATTTAGTTGAGTTCAATTCTTTGGGTAGTTGGTATACAGAACAATCTGTGGTAGATAAATGACTTTATTCGTCAGCGAAGATTCACTGAATTTCTCTACTGTTATTGTTTGAGATGATTCATTTGAAGTCACTGACATGTTTCTTTCAGCATGTGCTGAGGGAAAGAAAAGCTATGTCGCCACATCTGTTGTGCCTGAATGGCTGGTTTGGAGACAGCCACATTGCTGCTTGTCAAAATCTGTAGGTTTTTATGAGAATTTTTTTCCCCAAAAGTTGGCTCAGGAAAAATAATAGGGTTTTACTTTCCTTTGATTGGTCAAATATTTCACATGGGGATGTTAATTTATAACCAATATATACTTTGATTTAAACTGTGTATGTTGTATTGTGGAATCTTTTTGGCATGTTTGTAATATTGTCTGTTATTGGATAAAAAATAAAGGCAGGTTTTAATATTGTATGTTTGTGGGTATGTAATTGCATTGGAAATAAATTTATTTCCTATACTTTGACTCTTACATATTCCTAATCTAAAGAAATATATCTTTGTATAAAAAAAAATTATTGCTTGTCTTTTTACATTAAATTTACATGGTAAGTTAATCACTCTCAAAAACTTAAAATGTTAATTTCTGGAAGGAATGAAGGTCGTATTCATTCAAACCATATATGAAAATAGACATTTTTTCCTTTAAAAAAAATCTATTCTTTCTCTTTAATGAATGTTAAAAATTCATTCAGTTTTATTTTACTGCACTGAAGATTTGAATTCTTCTTTCTGCTGTAGAATGTTCTTTGTACAGTTATTTTTGCATTCTAAATTCTCAATATGTCTTGCTGTCAGAATTAAACTTAAAGATGCCTTATAAGATGGAAATAAATTTTGGCTATGAATTGTTGATGTGAAACAAAGAATATAAAGTAGTCAAAAAAATGATTATAGTTTGAACAAATTCTCTGCTTGTTAGCGTACTAAAAGTTTGATTGATCTAAGTATAAAATATTGATGAACAGAATAGGAAAAAAATGTTGACCTAATTTAATACAGAATTTATTCCCCTATACGCTTTCTGTCTCTGTATTGATTTGCATTACCTTTTATCTGTACAAGTGTGTGTGTGTTGCTGTTTACTAATTGTCAAAACTACTTTCTACTGTTCAACAAAAGAGAATCAATTAGAAACACTTTGGCCTATTTTCTCTTTGACTACTTAATGCCTTTACAAATGGAACTTATATTAAAATCCTACATGTCTCTTTAAATGAAGGAGTTTGATTCTTCTTTGTGACTTTTCTTTTTTTATTCTTATCTTTAAAAGACAGCTTCCATGTTTCTTCTCTTTTCAGTAGGATCTTGAAATCTTTTGTTAGAAAGTAATTCCTTTTAAGGAAATTTATGTATTTGTTGTTATCAGGGATTTTTGAAAACAACTTCAAAAACAATTGGCCAAAACTATCCATAGAAATTCTCAGTGAATATTTTGAAAAAATTTTCAATTATAATTAGTCAATAGAGTAATAATATATTTATATCTTCTCATATTCAGAAATATATTATTTTTAAATCTTGTTAGAAATTACTTAGGATAAATACAGTGTTTCTTTCCTTAAAACAAATTCAGTGTCTATCTATAATGATATATCTCTTTTCTTTTCCTATGAAAATCAGCCTTAAACATAGAAAATATGATTAATCATTGAACAATTCTTATGAAGTGGAAGTAGAAATTGGTTTAAATTTCACATGTATAAATGATTAAATTGTACATTGTAGTTTTTTTTTTTTTTTTTTTTTTTGGACATTCTGAATCTATCCTCAAAAATATAAATACAGTTTGCTTGCTAATATCATATATCAGGTTGATAATTCTTCTGACTCATTATTTCCAACCATCTCTGTCAGACATCACTGTCAGCAAGTCCTCTAGATGGCATCCAGGGTCGTCTACAAGTTGGTCAATGTAGGTGTGATGAGGTCTTCCAACTGTGCAGCAATAACATCACTTGCTAATAAATGCTCCTGCTCCATATATTTTCTTAAATTTAATATATTTATGCTGGAGAGTAAATATTGCAATAAAGAATAGAAATAAAATAAATTATATTAAAATGATGCATTGTCTCAAATGTTCCAAATTTCTGATAAAGTGTGCTGATAATTTTGCCGCCCCACCCACTTTTTTGACATCATTTTAGATGTTGATGATCATAGAATATACACATTTCTGTAAGAACAAAACTAAATACATGTAATTTTTAGATGAATATTATTTGAATAATTTTGTATCTGTTTACCGTCTTAGTGTTAAAAAATAGATTGAAGAAGAAATGTTTGAGAGTAATTAATTTTGAACTCAATTTTAAAAACAACTGTTAAAAAAAAGGTCTTTTGTTCCCACCCCAACCAAATAAGGTGACAGCACAAAATGTTTGTTCATATGTCAACAAGATTTGCTTTATTTAGTGAGATTCACAGGCGATGACATTCACTGCCTCCATGTAACACAGATGATTCTAATTTATACATAAGGAGATATTTTGCATCTTCTGAGTAAAGTAAATCATACTTCACTGAAAAATCCATTTTTGTTTAACTTAAACAACTAGTTTGCACACTGTTATCTGTTACTGCTTTTAATTTTCTCACTCTCCAGTAGTGTCAACTAAATAGAACTTCTTTCAATAAGAGAAATATATGCTTTCCCTCTCTACAAATGTTCTATCCATTTCCCCCCCCCCTTTGGATGGCTTTTATTTTCTTCAGATCTGACTTCAAGTGGGTGGGTGGCTGGTTTTCCATCTTAGTTACTGAAAAGTTCTCAGCCCGTCCGATCTTGACTTCAATCACATTCTCACAATCATGATGTGACTTCCCACTGTCTTTTCTATAAATATTTTCATTGCAGTTGTTCTAATGAGCTCTCCTTCTTGATAACTTGAATGCATACAACTAAATTGGCAACTAGGTCTTATTATTTTACTGTTGGAGTAGCTAGATCAAATCATAAGTTCTAGTCTAATAGTCATGCTTCTCATCTGTGGAACTTATTTATGGTTTCTTGCTTCCCTACTATGTACAATTTTCAAACATTTAAAGAGAGAGCTGTGTTTTATACTGCAACTATATTGAACAGAACTTAGCTACTGTTTCAGGGAGAGAGCACATTATCTGGCATGATGAACATTGAACAAGACCAGTACACTCAATCCCTTGGCCATGATGACTTGTGACTTTGTGCTAGCACAAACATCAACTGCTTCCCAAGTAAATCCATCTACCTGATTTCACTCACAAAGCTTGGATCAGCCAGTGATAGTGATTTTCCGTCACTTTCCAAAGGTGCTGCATGTTGGGATTGCCTTCACATGATAACATCAAGAAGCAACTTTTCTAATAAATCGACTATAGTGAGATTCAAACCTGGGTTTCATAGCCAGAAAGAAAACATTCGAACCACTCAGCCATATTTTTTAATATATATTGTAGCTAAAACACCATTTGTACAGATTAATGTTGATTATCTTTCTTACATTGTTTTTGGTATGAATACAGATAGGTAAATTAGTTTGGAAGTCATGTTTTGATTGACTGTTTGACAACTGGTAGCAAAACATACACTGTCATCTTGATGCATAGTCAATACGGTATCAATATGATGCCCCAGTAAACATTACAAAATGATACCTATTCAAGCAGCTGAAGATAATTATGGAAAGTTGAAGCACAATCTTCAAATTTTGGAAACTTTTCATTGAGTTTAATCTTCAGGACTTGCACTTCCTCTTTTCCTCTTTGGGTTCACACAAGATTATATCAGAGACATATGTCTGGACAAACTTGACAAAGGAATACATGAGAAAACTAACAATTAAGATTCTCTGTTTTTAAAGAAAAATCAAACTTTGGTATATCTGACATTTAAAGAATTGTCTGATTATCTTTGACCTACTAATGCAAGTATTATAAACTTCTTAGTAAAGTTAGAATATCATAAACATTTCGATGTGCAGTTGAAGCTAGGTTCAAATCTTTTTTATTTTCACATCAGCAAATGTGTCTAATGAACTTAGCATATTTACTTTTATGTCCATGACAAATGCTAAAAGATGCATTCAGAATGTTTTGCTATCTTGCAGCATCTGAAAGTAATTTGCCTTCAATGGTCTGGATCTGTATTGATAACAGATCAAGAGCATGTTCTTCAAGTAAAAAGGGTGATTAGAATATGGTAGTACACAAAGTTGAGATGAATGCATCACCAACAAGAAGATCTTCTCTCAAACATCTCTCACCAGCATTGAAGCTACCATTCTTCAACGTCACGTGTCCAGAATGCATTCCACTTGACTCCCACATATCATCCTGCAGCAAGTCTACACAGAGACCCAAAAATGACAACAAGGATCAGTTGAAAACATCCCTGACACAAGCCAACAATGACCCTGAGACCTGGGAAACCATTACTGCAAATCAGCTATTCTGGCATAGGACCATCTGAAAGAGGACCAAAACTTCAGTCCAACTCTCAACTTGAAGAGGATCTGCAATGTGCTGTCAGGAGATATCAATTTACCCAGCTGCATCCACCACCGTCACTCCTCTGTGATTCCTGCTTATGACTTTTCAGGTGTAGACTGGGCCTTCACAGCCATTCCCGCCATTGCTTCCAGATGGGAGAAAGGGAATGAGGATAGATGATAATCTCGATGTGAGCAGATGCTGACAACACAAAGTAGAGGTTATTTCAATTAATTCATAACTGGTGCTGTTGGAACATGTTCTAATTTCATTGGTAGAGATGAGGAAGTCTTGAGGTGTTTTGAAATATAATGCAACACATTTCTCAAGACATAGTAATTATTAGTCAATAGATTATAGCAACAGCATTAGTAAAATTATCATTATGATATTTTCGCATTATATGAAGTATTAATAATACGGTAAAGAGTCTGCAAATTGAAGGAGAGAGCTATCAATGATAATTTTCTGATTTTGAATTCATGGTTATCTCTCTTTAACCCACTCTCTGTTTTTTAATTTTAAATGTCCTTTTTATATAAAATTTGGTGTGGCATGAGCAAGTTTTCATTCTGAAATCAGTCGATAATTATTTATAACTATTTATACAAGTAATTGATCATATTTTAAATTTTGAAATCATTTATTTTTGGCATACGAATTTAAAAAAATTCTTTCTAAATCTTTGATTTTCTTTCAATCATTCCTCCTCACCTACTATTCTCTTCTACCACACCTATGAGGTGCACCATACTGTTTCAGAACCACTGCACTAAATAATGAGATTGTACAGGTACAAATGCTAGTCAGTGACAGTAAAATAAGCAACTATCTTAACCACCAGGTAGAACTGCATTAGAGAAAGAGGCATGGCAAGTGTAAGGATAGGTGGCTGTAATTTGTGTGGGTAGGGGATGCTTACAAAACATGGTTGAATCAATTTTGTCTCTCTCCCTCTCTCTTTTGTTTACTTGCTTTAATTTTTAAGTTTGTTTCATACAGTAATTGCAGAATGAAATGCAATCAAAATAATTAAATAGTAAATCATAATAAAAATATAACTGCAAGTAATTAAATATCAATTACAAGGAAATTGATGACAAACTGTTTAAAATAAAAAATAGATGGTTAAGAATCCATGTTGATTGAGATATTTTAAATGAATTTTTTTTTATTGTTGTCTTTCTTTTCTCACTACATCCTACTACTGTTTGTGTTAAACATGCAACCTTGTCCATCTTCGTTCAAGAGAAACTGAAAGTTTTAAAAACATTTACTGTATTTTGATATCCTTGAATGTGATTTGTTTCACATGTATAGTAATATTAGCCGTTTCCTTATAAGGAAAACTTTGATATTCATTGACTGAGCGGCCAGTGCTATTTTCAGTTGAAATTTCTAAAAATCTTTCTATTAAAATAATTTCTAAGGAAAATAGTTTATTTTGAAATGAAGTACATTTCATATTGCACAATGCAGAAAGGGCAAATGGGGAAAGGCTGGGCATCACTAACTATTCTACACCTAGCTAATCTGATTCACAAGCTATTTGTTAAAATTGACTCGATCATCAAAAGAACCTGTGTTCACCAAATCAAACATTTACTAAAATATTACATATTTGCATGGCACCTACTAAAATTTCATGATAGAGAAATTTGGGTATGTACAATTTTTTTAATATTTTTCCATTTTTCTACAAAGACATATAAAACTATTTCATGAAATGACGGCGAGGGCTGAACCCCCAAGAAACTAAAATACAAAAAAAAATAAAAATAAAATAAAATCAAAACATTCAAACTAAAACAAAATTATGTTAGTAGGATCTGTCCATTCCACAGAAAAATAAGAGCCACTACTGTATTTTGCCAAGCAGAATCAAGAAGCTTGCTCAGTAAAAATGAGGGAAGAACAAAATAAGTTGTGGAGTGGGAAAAATCAAAGGCTTGTTCAGTTAAGATAAAAAAAAGGGGTTAAAATAAACTGGGAAGATTGGGAATCTTGCCTAGGACCCTAAAATACAAGGCTGAAGGAAAAGTGGGGAAGTGTTAGTTGTTACTGACAATCCTACACCTAACTAATCTGATTCTTAACCCATTTATTCTTATAATTGACCCAATCTCCAAAACGACTCATCCAGCTTCATATCAATCCAATATTTACCAAAATACCACATATTCACAGGGAATCTACTAAAACTTCATAAAAATTTGGATATATTTTTTTTTCTCTCAGGAAAATAGATTTATCAAGCAAGTTCAGTAACTGTTATTGTTCTTTCCAGTATTGATGGGGGAGGGCTTTCTAAACTTTTGTTAGAAGTATTGTTCTTGACTATTTTAGATATATATATATAAAAATAAAATTTCTTATGTATAAAATATCCATTAATTAGTATGTTGCTGAAGGATAATGCATTTAAGGTGATCAGATTTAGTAAATAAAGTGCTCCATATTAACAAATAGAGCATAAGTAAACAAAAGACCAAAGACTTGTCACCTAATTCAGTTTTGTGGAGCTAAATCTGTACTTCAGGTGCTAGATAAAGTCATACATATATATATATATATATATCCAGGTAAAATGAAAACAAATAGAGTACAATTCCAATATTCATAACATTTAATTTAAAAGAGGGCTCAATACAAAGTAGAGCAATATTATTTATTTTAGGAGATTACACTGAAAACATGTCAAAATCGCTACACAATTGCAGTCATGTTTCAATGCATCTCATCAGGTGATTGTAAATTACTGGCAAGTGAATGATTTATTTTGATTTAAAAGCAAAATACAACCTCATTTTACAAAAAAAGTGGGTGGTTATGTTTGATCAACCAATTAAATATGACCTATTTTAAATTTAAACTAAGCAAAGAAGCAAAAATTAAGAATGGTAACAGTGCATGGTATTGTGTTGTCCTCACTTTCCTCCCCTCTCATTTTGTTGGCTCTATCTTTCACCATGTGGCTAATACCATTGCATTGAAAGCACTTTCCGACATCAATGTCCGTACTTTGCATTGGCCGGGCCACCATGCCCATCAAGGATGCAAGTTTCTTTAATTCAGCCAGGTATACATCTATGGATTTGCCATACCACATGTGCCGCTCAATGAACTGTTTGTATGCTATAAACGAATCCATAGCAAAGGCTGTAATTAAGGCAGTCTTTATTTGGTCAACATCAGATTTTGCTTTGTCATCCAGTTGTTGGTAAACTGCAAATGCTCCACCCATAAGTCTCAAAGGGATCATGTGCTCCAAAGACTTCACTCCACATAGCATGCAAATGAGTTCCAGCTTTATCCATTCAACCACTGGAAGACCGAACGTTGATCTGTCAAACTCAAGAATTAGCTTTAAATCAAATTTTGGGTCTGCCATTGTCCATCAATTGCTGAAATAGCTTGCGTTCATCTTGTCTGGTATTTGCACATCCACATGTCAGGAACACTTCTCTTGACTGAGAAAAACACTGATGTTATATAGCTATCAGTCCCAGACCCACGTTGACTATTGGCTAATATGTGCCTAATATTGTTCATATGCAAATAGTCAGTGCCACCTACTCTAAGTAGAAGTTCTTCTCTCAACAGCTTATTGTGGAAGAGGATTCAACTCTTGGTGCTTACAGCACTACATATAACCAACTCGGGGTCTTTTATCAGGCTGACTTGATTCTCTATTACAGTTTATCAATCAATTGGTGGAGTTCATGGCCTAACTTAGTACTGACTAATTGATTATTTGGCGGGAGTGTACCAAATGATCTTCCTATTTTTATTTCTTTTCATTGGACCACTATCATCATACAATCTAAACTTGATTTCATTGTACTTATTTTTATCAAAGACATCTGTCCAATGAGTGGTTGCTAATCCTATGTTCTACAGACAAAGGTATATGTTGGATTAAAGATGGAGGGTGGTTAGAATTGGGGTGAATATAAATTGGGTTGGCATTATTTATCAAGAATATCTACCTGTTTAACATTAGTACTTATCTTAACCTTAAGATTTAAACTTTTTAATTCTCTAGGAATCATTTTTCTTAATTCATCTACCTTAATTCTAGTGGAATTCTTTACTACCATAAGACCATCTGGACACAACTGCAATTGTGTAGTGATTTTGACATGTTTTCAGTGTAATATCCTAATATATATATATATATATATATATATATATATATGATAGATTCTCCCATTGATTTCAATGTATGAGAATCTGACAATCTCATTCAGTTTTTATATTTGTGAAATTTTGTGACATTTCAGTTCCACTAGTGACCTGCATACATACTGTGCAACATTGAGGATCTCAGGACATAGCAACAGGGATATTTGCTGATGCTTTTCGCCATTGTCTTTTGTTTCTTAGCTGGTCAGTATGACTGATTTTGAAATTTCTGATACCACTCTGGTGCAAATATCCCCAGTTATTTCTATCCAGGGCAAAGTTAATATGAGGGACAATGACATCTGAGAAATTACTCTTTAGCTTGTCTTTATGCCTGAGCAACCAGTCCAACAGTATTTTGTACACTGTCAATTTGGCTATGCATGAGGAGCTTAGGTATTCTGTCATCATTCATCCTTGCAACATGACCAGCCCAGCATAGTTGTGACTGCATCAAGAAAGTCTCAATTCCATCAATGTTGTATATTGTAAGAAAATCAACATTATACACCCTATTGTCAAAAGTATGACCACAGATCATACAGGCACAACTTTTGGGAAAGGCATTTAGCTGATATGCGACCTATATGAGTTCATGAGATATATACATACTAGTGAATAAATAAATAAAAATTTCAACATGGAGGTTTGTTGACAGATCTGCTTGTGTTCATTTTTTGGATATTTTTTATTAGTTGTTTCTTGTATTATTTTTTCCTTTTAATAATTTTTCTTGCATTCATTAGTTTAGAAAATGAATGTTGTAGTTATTTAGCGCTTGTGAATTCAATCCCTGGATCAATTACGATGAAAATAAATCAATGTATAATAATAAATCCAATTCATCATTTAATACATCAACAAAAATTTTAAAATTCTTTACAGACAGCACCAAGGAAACAATAAGTAAGCCACACTATTTGTTGGGGGGGGGGGTTAAGAATATGCTGACTGCATCTCGGTGTAGAGGGGTAAAACTCTAAAAGATGGGATACTTGTTTATTATACTTATGTCTACATTTTTGACTCAGATGAAGGTTAACTTAAAAGATTTCATCCCTGCTTTGTTGGTTAATAAGAGAAAATTGAGCCAATTAAATTTATAAAGTAAGCCACAGGAAAGCTGGTAATAGGAATGACCAGACAAATTTAGGATAGTATGAGAAGTGTTCAACTTATGAGATATAAAAATCATTAGTCAAAAGTCCTAAAGACTTGAGACTCTAGCCATCATCCTAAGGATTTAAAACCCACAGTTATATCCCTCAGACAGGTGGAGCCATCATTGATGTTTGCTCTTCTCAGTGACTGAAGTTTTCTCTGGCTCCTGTCCATTGAGTTGTCTGGCTAGATTGGACCTGCCAGGAGATGAACTTCCACCAGAATAGCTCTCAGAATAGTCATAGGAGCATACAAGTCACTCCAGAACAAAATTTACATTGTTCGGACGGTTGTACTCATCTTCACTGACATATTCACAATGTTTCAGCCATTGTTCGCCCTAGCCTTCTTCAGGTGATATATGTTAGAATTTTGAACTGAAATCTTTATTTAGTCGACTGGGGTTGGTTGTTCTGTGTGTCATTCCTTTTCTGGTTACAGTCCTAACTATGTAAATAGTGTAAATAGTTACAATATCTTGTCTCAGAAATATAGACAAAAATAAGAACAAGAACTTTAGATATAATATTCTATTATTCATAATTTTGATCTTGATACACAGTAGCATTTGAAAATTGGGAAAAATATAAAAATTAAACAGCTTTTGTTGGCTGAATTTAACACAGATTGAATGAATTCTATCTGCCTATATATGAACTATTTTATATATATATATGTATATATATATGACATGATTCTCCATTACAAAAATATCAGAATCTTCTTTGCTCCTCCATACTTTATTTTCTAATGATGCTTAATAAAAAGCAAAACATGTTAAATTTATAAACATTTCCTATTTTATCCTTATCCTATCACTTAAGATTATCGCACAAAATTTCATAACTGAATCAATTGGTTAAGTTGTCAGATCCTAATACGTTGAAACCAACAGAAGAGTCCATTTTATATATATATATATATATATATATATATATATATATATATGTATGCATGTATAAATGTATGCGTGTTCTTTGTATAGAAATTGATTTTGGAAGGAATGATTTAAAACTCTGAAAGCTTTGCTTTTTTTTCTGTTTTATAGTGTTGAATATTTGCAGAATCAAAAGGTCAAAAAAAAATTCTTTATATATATATATATATATAAATATAATAGTGTATATATAGGCAGTACTAAAATTTTTTTCTCTCACATATTTTCTTTACTGCTTCCCTCCCAATAAATTTCCCACTGATACCATATGTTTATATAAATAATTGTATTCATAAGTGTATAAATAGTGATAAAAAAGCAATTGACCTTTTCACAGCTTGAGGAAACCTCCATTGGTAGAAACTGTGGTAATAGAAAAGGTTAGTGTTTCTAATATTTTTATATATGATGGACAGTGAAATCAACACCCAGCGGTGACAGTCTGTTACATGCTTAAAATGCAATCATCAGTTTGTGTGCGTATATATACAGGGGTTAGACAAAATAATGCGAACACCTGGCTTAAACATTTATTTATTAACTAATAAGGTGTTGGAGCTCCATTAGCTTCTAATTATTCCAATTATTTCATCTGAAGATAAATAATGACCTAATTAGGTGGAAAAGCAAGGTAGGGAATTAAAATGCTGAGCAGTTACCTTTTATGCCATTTTGATATTTACAAAATACTCAGAAATACCAGAATTGAAAAAAAAATGCTATTTTTGTAAGCTGTTCATATTATTTTGTCTAACTCATATATATATATATATATATATATATATATATATATATATACTGTGTACAAAGGAATCAACACTGCTTTGTGACTGTCAGTTTTACACCAATTAATCTTCAGATCATGTGCCGATGTTTTTGCAGGCTCTCTCTCTATCTATCTATATATATATATATATATATATATATATATATATATATATATGAGCCACTAGGGGATTTGGAGAAGGAAGGAATGGCCATTTTAAGTTTTGTTTAAGGTTAATGCTTTAGCTTATAGTTATGACCTATAGTTTGCTTATTTGTCCTGATAATTATTTTGCCATCTATAAACATGTCAAACACTTTATTATATCACCAAATTTTATAAAATCCATCCTTAAGATGTTTCAACCTACAACCATAACTGGTGAACTAAATTTTTTTAATTCTCACACAAAACACATCTCCAATCAACATACAAACAACCACCAAACATAGATAAAAATGTCTATTAGATGCACACATACACACAGATTATCATTCAAATCCTGCATAGACAAACTAGAATTATGATACACCTACACACATGAATTATACACATAGATACTGGTTGTCAGGACAGATACAAGTGAGGTCTGCTTAACCAATGAAAACAACACAAAAATAAAAATTGTGCTTGTCTTTTCTGGTTTTCTAAATGAAGTAAATGTAAACTTCAACACAACTCAAAACCCCAATGGTCTACATGTCAAGAGCACTTCTCAACTGCGAAAAAGCTGTTATTATCTAGCTCTCTGACTCCCAGACACATAATGAATATTGGCTAGTACTTGCCCAGTATCGTTTGTATTCAAATTTTGTCAGCACCACCTACTCTAAGTAGAATGTCTTCTCTTAACAGCCAATTGTGGAAGATGTAACTCCTGTTGCTTACTGCTCCACATGCAAACAACTCTCGGTTTCTTGTTGTTTTGACATGATTCTCCATTACAAAAATACCAGAATCTTCTTTGCTCCTCCATACTTCATTTTCTAATGATGCTTAATAAAAAGCAAAACATGTTAAATTTATAAACATTTCCTATTTTATCCTTATCCTATCACTTAAGATTATCGCACAAAATTTCATAACTGAATCAATTGGTTAAGTTGTCAGATCCTAATACGTTGAAACCAACAGAAGAGTCCATTTTATATATATATATATATATATATATATATATATATAGATAGATAGATAGATAGATAGCTGTATATGCATGTATAAATGTATGCGTGTTCTTTGTATAAAAATTGAATTTGAAAAGAATGATTTAAAACTCTGAAAGCTTTGCTTTTTTTCTGTTTTATAGTGTTGAATATTTGCAGAATCAAAAGGTCAAAAATAAAATAATTCTTTAAGGCCTTTTCAGCCATTTTGAAGATTCCAAGTGTTGATCAGATTGGATATTAAACCAAATGGTGGGAAAGAATATAAAACCTATCTGATCTAAGATATATGAAGATAAAAAGGTTTTATTAAAATTGAAATCCCAGGCATAAAAATTGAGATGAAACCAAGTGTGTTTTAAATAGTTAAATGCAAAATAAAAATTCTTGTTTCTAGAATTTCAGTTTTTGTGGAAATTATTTGCTTCTTAGAATTCTTTTCAATAGAAGCAATAGAAAATTGTAAACAATTTTAAAATCTTGAACCATTTTAAAGCAGATTTATTCCTTCATCTTGACCAGTGAGTCAATAGTGATAAGAGAAGCAAGGCAAACAGGACCAATACATTATTCATTTAGATTTTTATCAAAACATTTAGGCAAGCATGGAAGAAACTGAGAACTTATTACAAACTACTGCCATATGTCTGTTTCTGAGATGAGGTATTGTAATTATTTATGTTGTTCGAACTGTTGTCGTCATCTTTATTGCATACTTATGACATTTCGGGTGTTGTACACTCCGGCCTTGCTCAGGTGATTGGAATTTCGAACTAAACCCTTCATTTCATCCGTTAGGGTAGATTGTTCTAGTTCCATGTGCCATGCCTAATCCGGATGTCTTTCCCTTCAACTCAAATCTCCAACTTTTTGTTAAACCACTGCAGTAGCCAGGTATTGAACTCACAACTCTTTGGGTCAAGTCACTGGATGCAACCAATGCTTTTTATCCACTGGACCATGTGTCCTTGTAGACATCACTGAGATAAATGGGACATCCAGACAAGGCATGGCATGTGGAAAAAGAATGATCAACCCCGGTGGGTGAAATAAAGGGTTCAGTTTGAAATTCTAATCACCTGAAGATGGCTGGAGCATACAACGGCTGAAATGTTGTAAATGTAGGAATAAAAATGAGGACAATAGTCTGAACAATGTAGATAATGTAAAAAAACTACTGCCAATTTAAAAGCTATTTTTGGTGGGGATGGGAAGAGCCTTAAAAAACAATAACATGAATACAGTAAATCATTTTATCACTTAGAACACCCTTCAATAATAGCAAAAATTCTTAATTATATTTTTTAAATGTTGAAGAATCTTGCTTTGTTCAATTTTTATAGCCATAAAAATTTCATCACTTACTCCTAAAGAATTTTTCCTAAAGTCATTCAGAATTACTTAATTGAGAAGGTAATTTGTCTAATGAAATTCTCCATAATGTCACTGATTTGTGTTTTCGTTTTGTTTTTGTTTACTTTTCTTGGAGTTTCTTCTCATGCAATTTTAAAGTGAATTTTATTTTAATTAGCAAAAGAGTGAGAAATAAATTGTTGATTTTATTAAATTATTTCATGTGATGATTATTTTTCCCAAATTGGAAAACTGACATTTTAAAATATCAAACTCCTTGTGTTCCATTTCTGCAGAACTCTCAATGGCAATACCTGTGACCATTGACCAATGTCCTGGAAATTTTTTTATTTGAAGCTAGAGAATATTTTTATATTTTCTCTCTAATATACAAGGTGATATAAAGTTTTCTGTCTGTACAATCAGTGATAACACTATACAACAGAAATTTGCACACAGCTAAGGGTCATTGGTACCAAACTTACTGAGTCAGTTTCCTCATGTTCAATTGTTATGAGGTTTTATAAGGCTGTGTTAGAATGGCTTCATGCAATCTAAGATAACTGACAAATTCAAACAATATACATCAAATTTTGCATGAAGCTTAGCAAAATTACAATAAGTCCCTTAAAATACTTCATTAGGATTGTAGTAAATATTCTTATGGTCATACAAATTTTTGAGTGAATGTTTTAAGACTTGTTTAATGTGGGATTCAGATGCTCAGCTCAGCATTTAGAGTAACCATCGTCATCACTGGTGGATCTTGTTACCAAGTATTGGGGTACTTATAGACATTTAATTCTGTGTTGGATCTGAAGAGACATCTGCAGCCACCACATGGTAGTGTAGAAGAATTCAGGGGATGGAGAGTTCAGGCTTTTCCTTGGGCTGTCTTTGTCTCTTCTATTTGACTTCTGGTGTTTTGGATGCTGCTGTTTTTTTTGTGGACTGCTCTTCTCCAAATGGTTCTTTCTGCAGCTTCCATCTCCCAGCTGACCAGATTAATTTTTATCCTCAGCAAGGTCACCAAAGTGATTTTGAGTTAAACCTTGAATCGACGACGTGTGTGCAGACAACTTTGTTGTTCATGATCCTGTCCTGCCACTGGATGTGAGAAAAAGAAAAGACTTTGAGCATGAAAGCCTTAGCTGCAAATCGTTTGTTTTGTTTTGTTTTACGGCACATCAATGGGTCATTTAATGCCGACAACTTTTCTTTTCTTTTTTTTTTTTTTCCTGGTAATATTTTTGTTTTGTCAAAAATCCATTTCTTTTAAAAAAATTTTCTCAAAAATGTATAGCTGGTAATATTATTTTTTCAAAAACATATAGCTGGTAATATTATTTTTTTATTTTAAAAAAAAACATACAGCTGGCAACATTATTTTTTCAAAAATGTATTATCAGAGGCCTTGCTGTTGGACGTAATTTATCGTCATACCCAGGACACGGATGTAGTTTATCGTCATACCCAGGAGGTGGCTGCGAATTGTTTGGGGTGGTTAATGGGACACCACTCCATAGCACACACCATCCACTGACAGGCAGATTCATGATTACAGCTTACATTGGGCTGCCGACTTGTTCCATACATAGAATTTTGCCTTCACTGGCTACCTGATCGTACTTGGTCTAGTCTCTTCCCTGTATCCTTACTGCCATGGGTAATCCTACCAGGTAATCAATTAGCAGTAAAACACTAGAAAATTTGGAAAAATTTGAATTCATCTATATGGACTTTTGCTAAACAATCCATATTTACTGAGGTAATGACATTTTTTTTGTTTTCTTTTTTTAAGGTGTAATCTAGGAAACTTACAATATCACCTTGTGTGTGTACACGCATGTGTTGTGTATAGAAGAGAAGCTAGGGTGAAGGTAAAATCTAAGAACAGGAAAGAAAATATCAATTATACTGAATGATTGATAAAATATCAGTAAAAAATAAGAAAATATCTACTTTTCATGTCTGTATAGATCTATAAATAAGCTTGTATCTATGCATTTTTTCTGCTTTTTTTTTCTATTTCATGTACTTTGTATATTGCTTGCCTTCTGATTACAAAATATATTCCCTGTGCCTAATCCACTACCTCTGCATATTCCGTGACTCTAATACAATTTCAACATTTCATCTGGAAAGTGAAAAAAAAAAAAAAAAAAAAAGAGAATAAAGAATTCTGTTTATATTTCTATGAAATGACAGCAGTGATATAGAAGGAAATGTAATAATGTAAAAGATTCTTTAAAAGATTAAATTTTTCAACCTCAGTTTTAGTGAAATTTACTTCTATTCAGTTTAGTACAAAAAGAAAAAAAATAATTCACTCTAAATGATCCATGAACAAGAATTAAAAACCAAAAATATCATCTTTCAGAAATCCTGAGGAATTGACCTTCATGAGAGTCTGAAAATGGTTGATTAATTTCAACAATTTTCTCTTTGCTATGAATAACTTAAAATAGAACTTAGCTGTGTGTAAAAAAAGAAAAGAAAAAAAATGTCTGAAATAAAACATTGCCAACTTTGGTGTGTAGGTCTTTATTTTTGCATATTTAACTAAAAATCTTTCTGTAATACATTTCTAAGATTTATTCAATATTCCTTTTTCTTTTATTTTGTATTTTATAAGATAATGCATTCAGATTAACAACTTTTATTATTGGTATGTTTCCATTAAGGCATTAAAGTAATCTAGAATCTCTACAAGTCACAAACAACTTGGATGCAGATAGAGAATGTCTTGGGTCTCACTTTCTCATTCAATGAACTGCTCCTGTAAGTCATGGGAGTGGATAGTTGGAGAATATATTAAAAAAAAATCAAAGAAAGTGAAGAGTGTGCTTAGATAGTTATTAGAGTGTTATTGGGAAAAAAACCAAGCTCATGGTGAATAATGAGAAAAGGCTTTCAAGCAAGATAAGTCAGTGGTCAGGAGTGTAAAATAGTGAGCCAATTCGAATATCTTTTCTTGATTATCAGTGAGGAGGGCTCCAGAATAAAAATAATTTTAAAAGCAGCATAAACTGTGGTAGCTGTTGCAAAACTAAAGACCATCTGGAAAGACAAGAACATCTGCTTGGGGTTAGCAGGTCAACAGTTCAGCATTCTAGAAAAAATTGCTGGTGATAAGGCAATTTACTTTCCCTTCTTTTTCATCATCATTATCCTTCAACCTCCCTATGGTTCATTGAAACTCCATTGGCAATGCCTTTCCACATTGTTTGGTCCAGCATTGTTGTCCCCAGATTCCCAATGTCCAACCCTGAGTCCCAAGCTATGGTGTCCAGGAAAGTCAATTTTCATGAGAAGACTCTTCCAGAAGGATGCAATGGGAGAAAGGATGAAACGATTTTCCTGTCTGCTCAGTGGCAGTAGCCGGCAAACTGTAATCATATTTGTTTATACTTAAGAGAGAATTGGTCTCAGTTCTCCATAAATTGTGTTAAGCATTGCATGGGATGTCCAACTGATGTTCTCGATTTTTCTAAGTAGATTTGTATATGTTCCATTCAGTAGTCTTTCAAGATGAGCAGATAATGTCTAAGTTTCTGATCCATACAGTAGGTCTGGTTCAATTAATATTCAAAAGTTATGGACTTTTAAGGAGGATGGAAGGTTTGAGTGCCAAATCTTGTGAAGTTTTTATTTTCCCCCTAGGAGTTACCAAATCCTATACTTAATTAAAACTTAATAATCTACCATTGATACATAAAATACTAAATTTGGAATGCAAATACCATTTGGAATGGTATAAATCCACTTCTCCTCACCAACCAGGGATTAATTAGTAAGATTTGTGTCACTAAACCATTATTATCTCAAAAAAACAAATTTACAATTTAAAAATATTTTCTGGCTTTAAATAACCTTCAGAGGGTTGATAAGCTGTAGAAAATGAATAAATTAATGTTTTTGAACTGTCCCTTGCTAAATACAATTGAAGAATGTTGAATATATTGGCTGAAAAGGTGCAGTCTAAATAACAATGATGAGGATACTAGTCTGGATAATTTGTGAAATGATTCATTTGTTAAATTTTATAGCAAAAAGACAAGTAAGGATGGTTGTGTGCAAATTGTGTTTTACATAAATAACATATTTATTTCTAATAACAGGACAAACTATTCAAGGATTTTAAATTATATATATATATATATATATATATATATATATATATATTGTAAGATGTAGTTTAAATTTTTGTGACTTAATTTGTTAGGGAAAATAGTTTCTTTGATACTGACAAATAGAGTAATTTATTTTAAAAACTTTTTTTATAAGCTTTGTTTATTATATATATAATTTAGATGACAGAAATGGACCAGGAATAAGTTTGCCTTTAAAAAATTTTTCCTCCAGAGAAAGTTAGAATTTAACCTGGATTCTGACTTGTTTATACCTCCAAAACCAAACTAGCAATGTTGTACTCTCAATGAGATTCCTTGCCTTAAATGTCTTTTGGGACTCAAGTTTACTCCTGACCTTGAGTGGAACTCATAGATATGATCCATCACTGAAAAAAAAGAATTGGTTCCTTGTACTGTTCCAGAAAGTATTTGACTCCTCCTGCCATGCTTTCCCTACAAGAGTCAGATCAAACCAAAAATAGAATATGGCTGTTATATCTGTGCTGGAGCTTCCCAATCTTCACTTTTCTAGCCTTGATATGCTTGAAATGTGTCTGTGGAGAAAGAAGCTGTATGTACAGTAGCTACTCTAATGATTTGATCTTTTGCCATCTTTAAAAGCTCTGGGATCTCCCAGAGCTTTTAAGCTTGGCTCAACATCAAATATAAAAACAAACTCATTCTATATTTTTTCTGATTTGCTCATTACCATGTTTTTTTGTGCATACATTAGTAAAATTAGTTGTAGTTATATTATCTTTATTTACATTATTCACTTCCTATCTAATATCTTCATCTTTGTTGTTATCATCACAATGTTTCAGCTCTTGTGCCATCTGGCCTTCTTCAGGTGACCTTCAAGGAATTTCAAACTGAACCCTTTATTTAATCTATAGGAATAGTGTTCTCTTTCTCTGTCTAGTGATATTTTATCTTGTTCTTTTTAGCACTGATCTGTTATTGCTCACCTTGTTTTCCACTAAGTCCAAGTTAGCACTACCTGGCCCAGGGATTGAACTCAGAATTACTATGCCACCAGATTATATTTATTTTTATTAAAAGAAACAAATTGCAATGATTATTTCTAACTGCCATCCTTATGGCCTTCAGTAAATTGCATAGATTGGGCATAAAGAATAAACACTAAACTATACATAAACTCAGTTAAGAGAGCAGTTGCAGTACATGGACAGGCATCTAAATGCAAAAGAAATGTGAATTTGTGGCTTACAGTTTATTTCTGACTCGTGCTATTTAATCACTGTTGGGTTCGTTAGTTGTGATGAAAAGAAACTAAAATTAAGATGAAATAAATATTAGTCAAAAATTAGTAATGGTTGTTGGATTAACTTTCCTTCTTTATTCCCATTTAGTATGGGATTCATAATGAGCATTCAGGAAGTACAATCTGTACATAGACAGTCTTTAGGTAGACACCAAGACAAGATGTGTCCAGCACTTGTGGGTAGACATATCTTTTGAAATTATATGCTGTACAGTTTTTGTAACATCTTGTTTTCCTTTTCCGAGTGAGAGAGAATGCATGTAACACATTTCTACACTTAGCATGTTCTTTCTAGGGAATGAAACTTTATTTTTTCATTATAAATGTTTGGGTAAATATCTGTATCTATGGCTGGTGGAACTCGTACATATGATCCTTTGCTAAGGATGCAGGCAAAATGGTAATTTCCCCTTACCACTTCAGTAAGTACCTGACTGCTCCTGGTATCCTCTACCTTTACAAGAGCCAGAACAGTCCAAAAATGGAGTACTGTTGCCATATATTGCAAATACCTCACTCTTTTTGTCCAAAAGCATCTACAAGCCCTTCTGGGTGACAAATTATTCTCCACCTTTCAACCTCTCCTAAGAGGGGGGATGTGGCAAGCCTCCTGCTGCTCTATCACTACTTCCATTGAAAGTGCTCAGACAAACTTCATTTCCTGGTCCTGCCAATTCAAACCTTCATGGCAGGAACTAGAAGAATTTAGAAAATTTTATTGTATTCTTCTAGTTGCTAAGGAGAGTTTGTTTTGTTGTTAATAGTTATTTTGTTTTTAATAAATTCATTTCATTTTGCCTTGGAAAAGTCCACACTGGATGAAACATGTTGGCTAATAATACAGTTTTCCTATTGTCTTTTACCTTTATACATATTGTCTTTTTCTACAGGTTAACTGAGAAGTTTTTCACCTCAATATGTGTATAGAAATCCTTGATGTGTTGAATTTCTCTTGAAAGTTCTCAATCTCTTCCATTATAATGTAGCAACTCTCTGCTACAAATTGGTGACCAACAGTCACCTTATCCATTAAAATTCTGTAGCATCACTTAACTGTAGTATAAATAGATTTCTATCTGACTGGAATCATTAATGACTTGCCTTGTGATAATAGAGTTAATGTATTTTAAGGAACTCTAGCAAGAAGTGTTCCGCACACATGAATGCTAGCTTGATAGTGCTGTTAACTAAATAGGAATGAATGGAAAGAATTCATTGTTACTGATAGAGGATTATGAGCTTCACCCATATTACTAAGGATAAGAATAAAATCTCACCTGTGCTTAATTGTTTATTTTTTCTCTTTTGAAAGAAAAAGGATCAGATTATTGATTCGCTGATATTAAACATTTGATTATGAGTGAATATTAGTCATAGGAAATAGTCTCCCTCAGTTGCTACTGACTAGTATAATCAATGTTCGAGATAAAAAAAAAGCCAGAAAGAATGCTGGGAAAAGAAGTGTTGATCACAGTAGAAAAGATAATAAAAGTCAGTCGGTGGAATGAAGATTGAAAATGATAAAAAAGAGAGTGAAAGTTTGAGAAAAGAAGAGAACAACAACAACAAGTGTTAGGAAAAAAAGAGAGTATGAGAGGGACAGGAGATCAAGAGGGTTGTGTTCTGCAAAGAGAAAAAGACACTGAATTAAAGTAAAAAAAAAAAGGAAAGAGAAGAAAAAAAGAAAAGAATAAAGAGACTGAGAAACAGTTTAAAAAAAAAAGGATTTCAGGTTTTTCAACATGGATTTCTCATTATCAAATATCAAGAAACGTATCCTGGGTATGACTATAAACTATATTTGTGTCCTGGGTATGACGATAAACTACGTCCAACAGCAAGACCTCTGATAATACGTTTTTGAAAAAATAATGTTGCCAGCTGTATGTTTTTGGAAAAAAAAAAGAAAAATAATATTCCCAGCTATATGTTTTTGAAAAAAAACAATATTACCAGCTATACAATTTTGAGAAAAAAATATTAACAGAAATGGATTTTTGACAAAACAAAAATATTACCAGAAAAAAAAAATTGTCGGCATTAAATGACCCATTGAGGTTGATATGCCATAAACCAAACCAAACCAAATATCAAGAATCATATTTAATAATTAGAAATCCATGTTCCAGGGTAGTCAATGCAGTATTAGAAATAAAGGATAAAATTTTGGTAATATTTGAACTCGTGTTCCTCTTACTGCAAGGAGCCTGGTTGAAAGCTCCAACTGCTGTAACAACTAAGCTACCAGAACTTATTTGCTTTGTAGAAAATTCAATCTTACTTATAATCCATGACGCTATTTCACAATCTCTCTTGGTGTCATGTTTGTTTTTTAAAACACCAGTGGGACACTGCAATCTGAAGGCACATTGGGATAATGAAAGATGCATTCCAAAAACTTAGAGTATTAAGAAATAGAAAAAACTTTGATAGAAACAAAGAAAAAAGTATTGAAATGTTATGTGATATATGTCTTCCTATATGACAGTGAATGTCTCCTCAAAGATGAAGAGACTTGAAACAACAGAAATGTGATTCTACAGAAGGGTGCTGAGGATACTATGGATTGAATATATGAGCAACAAGTTTTAGAGAAAATTGAAACAAAAAGGAAACATATTTAACATCAGAAAAAGACATTTGAAATTTCTACATCATATGAAGAGGAAAGAGGGCTTTCAAAAATCTGATACTCAGAAGGCCGATTGAAGGCAAGAGGGACAGAATAAAACAATGCATAACATACTTGGTGAGCTTGTGTAAATGGACGGTAGAACAGAGTTTAGGATTGTGGTTGGCAACTGGATAATGTTTTCCTCCAGTCATTGACAAATATTTCACCTGATATGGAAAAGTTATCAAATGATAAGCAGAAACAAGTGTCTTATTAAATAATAATTCACTATTTCTAACTGTATTTTGTTTGTAGTAAGGAATTTACATTTTTTGTTAGTTGTGATCTTGTTATTTCTGTGGAAAAATAAGCAACCTTGTTTAAATAATATAACATTAACTTTGTTGCTTTTTTTAAAAAAAAATCTCCAAATCAAGGTGGCCTTCTGAATGGAGTGGTCTGAAGTTGAAACAATTTATTATAGAAAATTTGATATCATGGCCTGCTCTCTCAAAAAGGTTGCCAAAGCTTGGTTTAGGAGAGATAACAAAAATACAAAATTTCTTAAGAGCTATTATACAAAAGACAGGAAATTCTGGAGAGTCATGATTGCCCATGTCCTGTGGGTACACAGCACATAAAGAGGATATTAGTAGCAGCAGTATTATTTTTTTTATTAGTTTGAAGCTTTATCAATCATTGCTATTAATTTTAACTCATATCTGCTTTTTATCACAAATTGAAAATGAAGAATCACATTCTATTTGTCTCAGAAACCTGACAGAAGTTGTTTTTACTGATCCATGCTGTCTACTTACTGCTGTAGATTGATGGCCTGTGAAGAATTACAAGTGAAGACAATGGAAATATAAAGAGGAAGGCAACATTCTTTTCCATTAATTGAATAAAAAGTTTTGATTTAATATCAGAACATGACGCAAACAAAGAGGGTTGAATTCTTCAGTTTTGGATTCTGACTCTCTTTCTCCTTCCCTCTTTCTTCTGTCTCTCCTTCCCTCTTTCTTCGGTCTCTCCTTCCCTCTTTCTTCGGTCTCTCCTTCCCTCTTTCTTCTGTCTATCCTTCTTTTTTTTGTATCACTCTCCTTTCTTCCTTATTCTGTCATTCTCCATTTCCTTCCTTTTTTATCTCTCCTTTCTTTCCTTCCTTCTGCCTCTTTCTCCTTCCTTCCTTCTGTCTCTTTCTCCTTCCTTCCTTCTGTCTCTTTCTCCTTCCTTCCTTCCTTTGTCTGTCTTTTTCTCCTTCCTTCCTTCCTTTGTCTGTCTCCTTCCTTCCTTCCTTCCTTTCTGCCTTCCTTCTGTCTCTCCTTCCTTCATTCGTTTATATCACCTTTCTTATTTCTTCTGTATTTCTCCTCTTCTTTCCTCTTTCTGTCTCACTACTCCCTTCTTTCTTTCTTCTATTTCTCCTTCCTGCTTTCTTTCTTTATGTTTCTCTTTCTTTAGTTTTTCTCTTTTCTTACTCCTTCTTTCTTTCTTTCTTTTGTTTCTCCTTTCTTCTGTCTCTTTCTCTCCTTCCTTCATTTTGTCTCTTTCTTTCCTTCTTTCTTTTGTTCCTGTCCTTCCTTTTCTTCTGTCTCTCCTTCCTTCTGTTCCTCTTTCATTTCTTCTTCCGTCTCTCCTTCTTCCTTCTGTATCTCCTCCATTCTTTTTTCCAGTCTTCCTTTTTTATTTCTTCCATTTTTACTCTCTCTTTCTGCCATCATCTTTAATCTTTCTTCTACTTCTCTCTTTAATCCCTTTCTTTCCTTTCACTCTCTCATTTCTCTTCATTCTCTCCTTTCCTCCTCTTCTTCATCAGTATCACTCTTTCTTTGAATTACTTTTTTGTCTTCTTCCTCATGCTGTTTTCTTTACAACAACCAAAACCTTCACCCCACCAACCTTTCATTTTTAATATGTTTGGCTTCATCTTATTATGAACATAAAATATTGATTTTATTTGTTGATTACAATAATTACTAGTAATTGCTTACTAAAAGCTTTGTATCAGTCTATTTGAATATTTTCTCCTCTTCAAAACATCATCAGACATGAGAAAACAGATTATTTCCTTTTCATCTGATCAGATCCCCCTTGCATCAAATATGGATGCATCTCTTTCTCTCTCCCAGCATCAAAGGTAGATGCATCTATTTGCATCATATGTTGGTGCAGCATTCTCCTCATATTAATTGTGGATCCATCTCTCTCTTTACATCTCATTTTTGCATTAAATGTAAGTGCATCTCTCTCCCTACCTTAAATGTGGTTGCATCTCTCTCTCTCTCTCTCTCCTTGCATCAAACAAACAGGATAAATAACTCAGAAATATATCAGTTCCTACTTTCACCATTCATCTCATGCCAAATAGAAATCAACTCCTGCTTCAACAGTTTGTTTGAATTTATTGATTTTAGATTAAATTTTGTCTGAATTTTGGAAATGACTCATTTTATTCCATACAATATTCAGGAAAATTTTTTTTTTTATTTTTAAAATTATGGTCTATAATGCTTTTGTCATTTTAAACTTTACTATATGGTTGTGAAATCTGGATTCTATATCACTGTGACATCCAAAAATTAGAATACTTTCACCAGCAAAAGTTTCATTCAATCTTGAATATCAAATGGAAATACTATGTGACTAACATCAAAGTCCTGGAAAGAGCCGACAGTTAAAGCATCGAATTGGTGATCATTAGACACCGTCTTCGATGGTCAAGACATGTAGCAAGAATAGGAGAGTCAAGGTTTCCATGTCAAGTCTTATTCAGTGAACTCTGTGGAAAAAACCACAGGGTTGCTCTCTTCAAAGATACAAGGACCAAAGCAAAACAACACTGAAATCCACTAGACTCGAGCCTTTGAAACAGAAACCTGATACCATAACTAGCAGTGTTCCATCGCCATCAGGACCGAAAAGTAAGAAGTAAAAGAACAAGAGAGAAAGCCCTCAACAAGATAAACTTTGTCCTCCACCAGCATTAGTAGGCATTCAATGCCATCAGATCCTCTATGTAAGAATCGGTCCACTTAGTTGTCAATGCCATCATCATAAAGGAAGTGATCATAAAAGAAGAAATTAAATTTTTGGATATGATTTTTGGGATAAAGCCAGTGACACTGTATTCAGGAAAGTCAATTCTCATTCTTTAAACTTTGGCCAATGGTGATTCTCAATATTTCTCACCTGTGAGATTTTGTACTTCTTGACAGTTTTTAATTGAGGCAAAAAAGATTATAGCAATCTAGAAATCATTCTCAATAAATCTTGCTATATAAGCCAAAGTAGGTCAGTGCAGATTAATTTTCCCTGCATAAAATCATGACAATACCATTTTAATGTTACAGAAATTCCCAGTATTGATTTTGACTTAATCTGTACTGAGTTTGTTTAAAAGTTCTTTCATGTAGCCAGACTCTTTTAACATACACATCTTCCAGTAAGATTCCATATCTATTATTTTGATCTCTTATAAAAGAAAGCAGTGTGCTTCTCCCCCCCCCACACTTGGTCATGCCTGATTTCGTACTATCAATGTCATGACTTTTGGAATATTCTAAATAAAATTTTGAGCTATTAGCTGATTTCTTTAAGAGGAACTGTATGAATTGTCTTGGAAATTAAAATTTGTTTATTATTTCTGCGTTTACTATGTTCCAAATACATTCTAGTTCAAGATTCAATCAAACTAAATGTTTGTAATTTCCCACATTGACAGTTGGGATCATCATCAGTGGCATATCCCCATTTCTGAATGTTGGCTCTACAGTGACCAACAGCTGTTCAGAGGTGATTCAGGAAGGACTAGAAGGGCCAGGTATCACAGAAGCCAAGGGAGAGGGATTCTGTAGGGTTGAGAAAGAGTCTGTGTTCCACATTGTTAAAGTGACTTATTTGGCCTGAATATCTTCATGGTTTCAAGTCGTTAATTTTATATTGGTTTATAAGTTTGAGAGAAGTAATTATTACATCAAACTTTGTTTGAATGTTCAAATTGCTTCTTTGTAAATACAAAAAAAAAAACTTCAGACTCTGTCAGTTAAATTTCATATCCAGTAATCTCATTCAATTAAATAATATTGCTATATTCACAAAATTTGACGTTGAAATATTTTTATTTACTGATTTTGGGTTTATGATCTCCATTTTTATTATTTTTTACCCCAACATTTCACCTTTCCTTATGTTTTAATAATAGTCAGTGTCCTTGATGGCATTTTGAATAGAACCTTTATTTCAATCAATTTTGTTATTCTCATTTTTTCTTTAGGCAGTGCCCTTACCTGAGACTGACCCTTTGAGAAAATCATTGACCTTTTTCATATACATCCAAATTTATTTGGACTAATACCCTTATAGGTTTAACTGGTCACTTCTCCAATCTTCATTGGATAGATGTCACAGATTTTACTTCAGATGAAGCATAAAGATATTCAATTTAATGTTCTTTGCAATAATTTGGGTAAAAAAGTGGTTAGTCAATCTGTTCAAGACTCTTTACTTTTCTTTTAAAGAAATTTCTTACAAGTAGAATTGCATTTCAACTCAATTCAAATTTTTCATCTCTTCCAATTCAGAATTAATGATAATTACCACTAATGATTAAACACAATTGAGAATTAGCTTAATTGATGAGACGAGCTTCCTCATCTAGAAACAATTCATTTTTGCTTTGTGATGTGAACATTTCAGTTAGAAAGGTTATCAAGTAGTTTCTATGTTAAAATCATTTCTTTTGTTTTGTAGCATATTTTCCATTAGTCAAAAAGGTGCTTCAGTTGATTGAAAATTTAGGCAAAAACTAAGCATAAAAAACACCAAATTATCACAAAAGTTTGATTTGCTAGATGCAAGGAAACTGCAATCATTTTGTCAAGATTACTTCAAATACAACAGTTAACAGTTAAATCAACAAATTTAATGATATATGGAGGCCTGTTTGAATAATTATTTTTTCTGTTCTTTTGTCTGATATAAAAATTTGTTTTTTTTTTATTGCTGAGCTTCTGAATTTCAAATGTGCAACTCTAAATCCTCTTCACCTTTTGTTTGGAATCAAATGTTTTGGGCAAAGTTTAACATTTGT
Source organism: Acanthosepion lycidas (assembly GCA_963932145.1). Taxonomy (NCBI): domain Eukaryota; kingdom Metazoa; phylum Mollusca; class Cephalopoda; order Sepiida; family Sepiidae; genus Acanthosepion; species Acanthosepion lycidas. The sequence goes on from OZ010611.1 coordinate 73,765,358, forward strand.
ACCTGCAAAAAAAAGTGGTGTGTCAAACAGACAATTTTCTCCTTGACACCACTATTACTATATACTCCTTTGGCAATTTTTATTGTTTTAAAACGTCATTTTTTAGAATTTTAATGAAATCCATATATATGAAACTTTATGCATTCCCTTTTTTTCTTGAGAATTGACAACAAAAGAATTAAACATTATTTTATTAGGGCAGTGATTCCCAAACAGTGCAGCACACCTCATAGGTATTGCAGAAGAGGATAGCAGGTGAGGTCAAATGATTGAAAGACAATCAAAGATTTAGAATCAGTTTCAAAAAATTCATATGCCAAAAATAAATATTTCAAAATTTAAAATATTATTATGGATTCCTTGTAATTGCATGCATGAGTCCCAGTATAAATAGTTATAAATAATTATTGACTGATTTTATTATTTCTATATTTTGGCATTATATCAAATATTAAGAATATAGTAACTAGGGTTTGCAAATTGGAAGTTAGATTTATCAATGATAATATTCTGACTTTAAGTCTGTGGTTATCTCTCTTTAACGCTCTTGCTGTTTTCTATTTTTAAATGTACTTTTTATCACATAAAATTTGGTGAGGTGTGAGCAAATTTTCATTTCAAAAATGCGGCATGAAACCACAGAACCACTGTATTAGTGTTTATTTGTAAGAATAATTTTTATATTTACAGTATTATAAAAATATGTAAACCAACTACAATGCAGTATTTATTATTTGCTATATTATAAAGAAATAATAATGAAAGCATTATTTTTTATTCATAAATTTATAAAAATGTCTGATCAAGCAAACAAGAAAATTTAAATAAGCACATCACAATAAGTAACTGTACTTACAAATTTAAAAAAAAAATGCATTTTTAGGTTTAAAATAGTTTGCAATCTTCTGGTTTTATGCTTTTATTTTTCTTTCATGAGAATTAGTAACCAAAATTTTAAACACAATTTGACCATTTAGTTACAAGAATAGTGCTTATTTTTATTTTTATTTTTTTTTTTTGTGTGGTTAATTCTTGAGAAAAAAATAATGTATAAATCAAGTTTCATATGTTTGGGTTTTCTTAAAATTCTAAAATCAGCTTTTTAAAACAAAATTGCCAAGTGACTATACAGTAATATTGGTGTCAAAAGAAAAAAATGTCCTTTTGATGCATCATTTTGTAGCAGGTACACATATTAAACTTTGCCATGTTTTATTTAATAAAATTATTTCTGTATAGACTATATATTTTTGCATATAAGATGACCTTTAAATCCTAAAAATCACCCTTAAAAATTGGGGGTCATCTTATACTACAATTCTAAAAAAGAAATTGTAAATTCTGATTGATGTTTATTGCTAGGCTAATTTCAGCCTTCGTGCAATAACCAATAACGTACATGAAAAGATTCACATTCATCAAATAAACTGATGATAAAAGTAATAAAACCATTTCTACTTTATATATTACTGGCATCACTTCATAATTAATTGACTATTCAAAGAAAAATTCCATATCAATGAAATCAACTTGTATCCCTGCAAACTCAGTTGTGAAAATGTAAACATCAAGTTAGGATTGCAGTCACAGCAACAGAACGTAATATAATATTATCATACATAATCATACTGTTATTAGTGGTATTTTGTGATTGTCAATGAAGTATAAGTAAATGGTCATTAGTACATCAGACTGTAACTGTTTAGATAGAGGAAAAGAAGAGAGAGAAAAAAAAATAATCAGTATTGGCAAGAGATCACGCGATGGAACATGAACAAAATAATGGTTTCCTTTTATGGGGATGTGGGAAAACTTGCTATATTTTTTTTTTATCTTGTCTTATCTAAAGGTCACTTTATACCTGGAAATATATGGTAATTATGCAAAATTTTATGAAAAAGTAATAATTTAGAATTATTAAAAGAACAGAAAATGACACACTTTAAATAAATTTGTGTTTCTTTACTGGGAAGGTTTTACTGATATGAAGCATCATGGGATATGTCATTTGCTTTCTGAGTAGATATGAATAAATGCTTTTAGTTCAATTCATTTGTACTAATAACCAAAAGTAATCACATGACTTGTGTTGACTGATGGACTTTTGGAATTTGTCAAATTAGCTGCATATACTTGGTACTGTCAATTTGGAAACAGTTTTAGCTTTTAATTTTATGCTTGTTAAACTTTTAATCTCTTTAATACTTTCTTAATTTAGAGAAGGCAGCATTTCTATTGATAATTTGATAATGTTCAAGTTTAGACAGATTTGTTTGAGGAATGTTCCACAACCAATCTTGCTGTAAACTTTATAATCAGTGGAAAAAATATTTTTCAACTCAGGGATCATTTTTATCAATTGAGAAGCTTGTAAAATTAATTAACCACTGATTGAATGTTCTTTTAAATGTTAAAGTGAATATTGTAAAATTAATAAAAAATAAATTACAGAGAATTTGGTGACAGTATTTTTATCTTGATCAATTTCTAAAATCAGAGTGTAGTATCTGTTCCTTTAAAAAAATTTTTTTTTTTATTCTATTTGTTGGACTTTTTATGTATTTCTTTTTTTAATCATTTCACTCCAAACAAGGTGGAAATGCAACTGTTACATAGGGAGTGAAAGTGAGAGAAAACACTGAGTATAGGGAGGATTGAGGAAAGGACAACAGATGAATGATGTTCAAGAAGATGGCAATTGACATTGCATTTAAATTTGAAGTTTATAGTTATCAGGGAAGCAAGTAATCAGAAGAATTCCATAGGCAGGAAGTGCAAGAAGCTGTTAGAGTATGTGGCAGTTGCATTTAGCTATTTCAACAGTAAATGGGTGGGACCTAGATGCCTATCTAGTAGCATGCTTAAACTCATGTGGTCAGGATATTAGGAAAAAAATGCTCGTCAGAACAGTTGCTATGAAAATATTTGTAGAAAAGACAGAGGGAAGCCAAGCCACACTGGTGAGAAAGTGAGTGATGTCAAGATGCCAAGTCAGGATCAGTTACATTAAAGATCCTTCTTTGGATTTTGTCATAAACCACGAGAGGAATAGCAAGAGCACCAGACCAGATTTTGCAGCAGTATTCAATGCACGGACACCTGGTAGAGTTGTAAATGTGCAAGATGGATTCTGAAGAGAAAGAATGTTTTGGCACGACACAGTGACCCAACTTTCCTTGCAGTAGATGCAGCTATTGGTTTGATGTAGTTGCACCACATCATGTCAGTTGAAAACAGGAGTCCACGAAAGTGTGGTATGTTGCTATGCAATATTCTAGCATCAGCCATGCTGATAGCAGGCAGAAAAGTTTCTCTATGGTGGTTTTATTTTGGAGGCTTTAAAATTTACAAGCCGTTTCTTGCCCCAGTTAACCACTTATTGGAGGTCCTTTTCATGAGCAGCAGCCATACTAATAGTATAACTATTTTTTGCACAGATTGTTTAGAGATTGTTCATTATAATCCAAAATTAACTTTCATCTTAAAAAGATATGAATGGACCAATAAATATGTAAAGAATTTTGGGAAGTCTCTATTACATGCTGATAAAAATAAAACCAGGTAGCAGAAAACTTTCATGAGACTTGAAAATCTTATAATAACTATCTCACTTGTTGGCTATAGTGGCATATGGAGGCTTCCTTACTTTGCTCAACTCAGTAGTAGTAGCAACAGAAGTAATCAGCAGGGAACAATTAGAGTTGAGAAAAATTTCTACAATCTTTTCTATAATCAAAAGAACTTTTTAACAACATTTATTGTTTCTGTTCATTGAGGTTTTTACACCATCACAAGATACATTTTTTAATTATTGATAAAACTGAGCAATATGACTACAGGGACAAATCGAATCAAGTTCTTAAAAATAATTATATTTTTCATATCAAAAACTGATAAAGTATTCCATCATTACAATGCACTGACGACATATGATCTCATCCTTATCCAAACATTTGAAATTTAAAACAAATCATTTTAGCAACATGTAACTGAATACTTTAATAAAGGCTTTTAGAAATAGAATTGCAGTTTTACTAAAACATTCTCAAGCACTTACTGTGGGCATGATCACTTTCCAATTATATGCAAGCTAACGGTAAGATTACAAAAATTAAAGAAGCTCAAAGCAATAACTAAACTACAATACAACAATCTTCACAGCAACTCCAGTGACAAACATATTCTGTTGCAGTGAAAAACAAATATGAAACTTTAGAACAAGTCAGGAACTCAAAGCGGAACCCCTTAAGGGAAACATTAGTGCAAGCAGCAAAAGAAATCATCCCATGGGAAGAAATATATAAAAAAAAGAATTGAATGACAAGTGAAATACTTGATCTAAAGAAAAACAGATGATGATGTCAAGAAATATTACAGAATATATTGTTAAATAAAAACATTACAAATAATTGCAAACAAAAGAGGAATGATTCAAAGAGAGATGTGCAGAGACTGAAAAACTGCAGAACACAGATGTAGTAGGCAAACATAATACTAAGACTAACATCAGCAGGAAAAAAACATGTTCTTCAATAGGATGTAAAGATATTAAAAAAAATCTAAAGACTGAACAATCATAATAAAAAAAAAAAGAGATACTACAGATATATAATAATTACATGATAGAGCTCTTTCATGATAAGAGTCACCAGCAATGAATAATAACATGGAAGACCTATAATATTAAAATCTGGGGTTAGGTTAATAATTGCCAACGGGGTACAAAGTAGCAGGATCAAATGAGATCAAGGGTTACTGAAATAATAAATTAAATATATAATAGTAGTGAAAGTTCTGCCAAAAGATAAAAAAAATAATGTTAGGAAAGATTGATTTACACAGAAAAATATTCTGCTTATTGTGCTTATTACAACAGCTGAAATGTTGTGAGTGTAACTTTCAGCCTACTTCAGGTGTCCATCATCATTCATGATAACCTTCCTGGAATTTTGAAACTTGAACACATCATTCAAGCTCTAGAGACAGATTTTCTCATTTCCCTTTTCATGGAGAGGTTTATATTTAACATTTCTTCTACTAATCTAAACTTTTCAAAACTACCAGACCCAGGAACTAATAACTACCTGGGTTGGGGAGCAGATATTTTTAGCTTTAATCCACTAATATATGTCTCTCTTAGACAACACAGCATATAATTTTAGAGTCTTAAGCTTAATGTCTATACTCATGTAGTAGGCTTGTAAGTATTCTGAGTTGGGTGGTGGATTTACTGAGTGTTCTTTCTTTCATAACCAAGCATTCCATGGAAGAAAGCATTATCAAGAATTGTGTGCATTTCATCCTGTGCAGTTTTAGCAAGGAGTATAAATGAGAGAAGCTAGGGATAGAGAAATGTTGAAAGGCTATAAACCAGTATTTCCCAAACTTTTTCAATTATCGCCCTATAGTGAAGAAAATGCTGACTTAACTTGTCAAACCAAGCGACAGTGTGTTGCGTGTATTCAACAATGGAAAATGTGGCAAAAAAGAAAATTACTTACCAAACAAAAGGGCATGTATTCTGCATGACATGCTGAAGATGGAATATTTGAATTAAAAAAAAAAAAAAACAAGTCCGTCGCTGGAGTTGCTATAAAAGTATTTTGATATGCAAAATACTGAACATCCTCTCCCAGCTCTTGACGAATGGAAAAAATGCTCAGCCAATAAAAGCAGTTGGTGTTCTTGAATCGAGGGAAGAAAAAGTCGGCTATTTTGGCTGCTACGTCAGTTTGAGAGTGAGTTATTTTTCTGACTGTTTGCCTGCATTGTGATTTGTGAAGTAGTATTTGCGAATCGAGTTTTCGGCATTTTCTTTCTGTCCCCAAAGTTTGACTCTGAACTTAGTGATTTATTCTCTGTGACGTGAAAATAATCTGCGACAAACATTTCCTTTGTAATCCCAGATCGCTTACACTCCCCCACCCTTTGGGCACAAACATTTTGTCAACACCATCCCCACCTCCTATCTTTCATAGCATGTGGCACTTCAAAGAATTTTCTCTCAACAATCAAAGAAAGCTAAGTATTTCAAATTATCTCTTTGTCTACTTTTGAATGTATGCAACTGTTTATTGTTCGTATGAACAACAAAAACTTTTTTTAAAAAAGAAAACATATTTGAATATTTATTATTTTGTGTCAGATCATTTAATCTGTTGTATGAACATTTCCACTTCATGACAATTCAGTAAAACTACAGACTTATAAAATTTCTGATTTATTTTCCTGAAACGAGCTACTGACATAACTTTTAGCATGTAAATTTGTAAATAAATTCCTTATCTTGTTTTGTTAAAATCACACGTGTTTCCTTGTCATTATCCTCCATCAATAACCTTCTTGGTGTGGGTAAACCAACTGTTCATTTTAACCCCAAAGCTCCACACCATTACATATTTAGAGGAAGTCTTTTGAAGTCTCATTTTTCTCAATGAAATATTTGGTTGGTTGATATGTTTTACAGCCTAAAAACACTAGGTTATTTAATACTGAAACATTAATTAAAACTTTGGATTTTATATTGGTTAAAAATTTTCAAAGGTTTCAAAACAATTATGTATAAACTTGAAGAGTATTTGTAGTGAGTACAAAATGATAATAATTAGAACTCCCTTTGCCCACTCCCTTAAAATTCAGGTGAGATGAGGAAAAAGACATGGCACTTCAAAGAATATTTTTCTTTAATCCAAGAAAGCTAAATATTTCAAACTGTCTCTCTCCATCTACTTTTGAACGTATGCAACCATTTATCCCTTATGTGAACAACAAACTCTTACATTTGTTTTAAACATTTTTGAATATTATTTTGGTGTGGGTAAATAAATTGTTCCATGCCACTATAGATGAATACTATTTGGGAGCTCCTGATTAAGAAAGAAAGAACACCAAACATAACTGCAAACAAAGAGTATCAAGAAGGATGGTTTTTCACTTGACATTGCTATTACTGTATACTTGTTGTGCTATCTCAGGCTAATGTTCTCAACTGATATGAAGTGGAAAGACTATATTGTATCCATTGCTAGGTCAGCTGCCAAGAAAGTTGGTTCACTGTGTGAGGTGAAACAATTTTTCTCTCCAGAATCTATTTTACATATCTATCTATCATTCATCCAGGCTTAGAATATTGCTGCCATATATGGTCTGGTGCCCCTGCTATTTACCTTGAACTCCTTGATAAGATCCAAAGAAGAATCGGCAATATTATTGGTCCTGATCTGGTGGCTTGGCTTCAATCACTTTCCCCACCACTGTAAAGTTGCCTCTCTCTGTCTTTTCTGTAAGTACTTTCATATGATGCCTAGACTTTTTGAATTTAAGCACAGTACTAGACTGGCATCAAGATCTCAGCAATTTAAAGTTGAGCTGGCTAGATGTAACCATAAGTTCTATGCTAACAGTTTCTTTTCTCGCACTTCTTGCTTGTGGAAGTCCTTTCTGGCTCCATGCTTTCCAACCAACTTTAATCTACAAAAATTTAAATTCAAAGTCAATCGCTATCTACTGTCCTCCTGGTTACACTTTTCTCTTCCTGCTCATTATTAATGTTTCTTTTCCTAATTCTTTCACACCCTGTAATACCTTGTGTCTTAGTGGATTTACTGCCTTGTTTGGGATGAAATTGATTAAAAAAATACTCCCTTAGTAATTTTTATTATTTTAAAGAGTTATTTTCAGAATTTGAATAATTCCCAAACATGAAACTGGATTTGTATACATTTTTTTCAAGAATTGACAATAAAATTTTTTTAACACTTTTCATTTAGTAGATTGTTTATTTGCAAGAATAATTTTATATTTACAAGATTATAAAATATATGAACCAACTACAATACAATATTTATCATTTACCATGATATAATCAACTGGGAAAACAAATTTTTCTTATTCATGTAACGGGGGAGAGCTATGGAAGAAAGATTCATTCTACCATTTGTATTTCTCCCATTATGGGCATTATCATATCCCTAATATGATAACACCATAGTTCATGTAAGGAATGGAATGGCTGAAAGGATAAGGAATGACAAACATGTTTTCTTCTCAGAGAGACTTTTATACTACTACAACATAAACACAACTATATATACATATGTACAAGTGTCCAACATATGTATATATGAATAATATATCACATACATCTCCACAGTGAGTAGAGTGTAAGGAGAAACAAAAAGGAAGGGTATAACATGTATTATGGAGATGTTTTTATGTCTGGAGAATCCATGTTTAGGACTCCAGATTTAAATGGGCTGGATTTATCTACAAATCCCAGGTGAGGATATATTCCATGAACAGGAAACAGTGAGTTTTGGGTTTTAGCAGGTGTTTCTTTCTGTATCTGGGAAAGATATATTCCCAAAGTAAAAAGGCACCATGGACTTGTCAGCTGCTTTAGAGGCAGATTTAGCCTTTGCCGGGCCATGGGGGTGTCAAAGCTAAAGAATGCAACCTCTCAGTAAATCAAACAAAATTGACTGCTGCTGTTGTCACTTTATGGATTGACATCACCATAATGACCCACGTGATTTATCGCCACTAAAGGGAGATAATAACCTTCTGTATCTCTACATCTATAAATTTATAAAAAATATCAACAAGAGATAAAAGAAAATTTAAATAAACACAACTACCAGTAACTATAGTTATAAATTTTGAAAAAATTGCATTTTCTGGGCATTTCTTTCATTTACTCTAACCATATAAATTCACTAAAATAGATTTTTCTTGAGAACTGACAACAAAAATATGAAAGATTATTTATTCATTAGATTGTTTAAATCTATATATAAAATTCTGTGATATCAGTTAGTCCATCCATCCATCGCACTCTTTAAAATAGCCAAACATTGACTGATCAAAACCAAATTTTGGGAAGAAGTGCAAACAAGTGGGTACAAATTACAGCTGATTTAATAGCTTAGTACAATAAATTTTCATTAATACTTTTGGAAAAATTTTAAGTTTTATTATTTAACACAGAAAATACTCACATTATTTTAAAAAAATTTAATGATTAAAATAACAAATACTTATTTAATAATATTTTAATTGTTTTTTTTTTGCATATCTTTAAGTTTTTATACACACAACAATCCAGTTTCCAGTTCACCCTGAGTTTGCAGGAACTATAAACAAGTCACAAGGCCAAATGCTTCAAAAAGTTGGAATTTGGCTCCAGAAAGAAATATTTATGCATGGCCAGTTGTATGTTGCATACTCAAGAGTAAGAAATCCTAAGAATTTATTCTTCATTGTTAAAAAGGTAAAAAAGAAATTTTCTTAAAAATATAGTTTACCATGAAGTCCTATAAAATTAATTATTATACAACAAAGTAGGGTTTTTGTCAGAGTATTTTTCCAAACAAATCAGCTTATTCAAATTTCATCGATTGGTTTGCAAAATTGAATGAAACGTAGAATTTGTAAATCTTGAGAAAAAAGTGATAGTGATAACTTCAACAATATTAATACTGTGAGGATTTCAACACACATCATCCTGTGGCAAAAAATACTAGTACAAGAATAATTTGGTATAGCTTAACAAGCATACTCACAAAATGAAGGAATATACATTAATAGTGATGTCAAGAGAAATGCCATCTTTTTGAAACTTTGCCAAAAGGATACTCAAATATTCTAGGACCTATCAGAGTTAAGATATTAAGTTTAAGATTCTAACATTACAGGACAGTAGTGTCCAAGCAATACATGGTCTAAGGATTTTGAAACATTGGTGAAAATGTCTGTTTCCTTGGTAGTTTAATTGTTTGGTTTGGTACTGCTAAAATGTCGCATACTTTGGGTCAGTAGGAAAAAAGATAAACAAAACAAAGGGAATAAGATTCTTCAGCATTAAATGATATGAAATATAATCAAAACATAGAAAAGGGAATAAGAACAATCTATCACCATGAATTGATTCAGTTCCAAATTCTGATAAAGTTACTTACTATGATGATAAACACCTGAAGAATACCAAAGAATACAACTGAAACATTGTGATTTTCTCAGCTAAGATGAATATACAGTTCGAAATAGTAAGATTGATAAAAATATTCAAATAATTTATAGCTTATGCTTGGAACAAACAGAAAACAAATTTAGTAAATACATGAATACAGAAAATGTAGTATGACAATCATGTTTTTCCTCATTGGACTTATTTAACGTGTCCAGTAAGATAACTCTGAGAAGGCACAAATAGTCCTGGGTATGACAATGAACTATATCCAGTAGTAAAACCTCTGATTGGGAGATTGAAGGTTTTGAGGAGTGTCAAACCACCTCTGAATTGTTGTAGTTCCCAGGTCCACTCTGACCCAGGGTGATAGCACCTGTTAGGGTCCCAGCTATGGGCAAATAGTGAACTCCCAAATAAAAATCGGTACTTTTTTTTATAATAAAATGGACAACTACATTTTTTATAACACAATGACAATCAATTCAACACTAAAAAAATATAAAAATACATTTTTATAGTAAAAATACATTTTATAATCTATAAATCATCATGACTTTTGTAATTGTAGATCTAAAAACTATATATCTAAAACATACCTTTACTCATAGTACAAAATTATGTACAAAATATATTCAGTTGAAGCTATAAAATTGTATTCAAAATACTTAGATTTCGGCATTAAATAACCCATAGAGGTTAATATGCTGCTAAACAAAATCAAGAAAGACTCAAAGATTTAATAGGATTTACTATCAACAGCGGTAACCATAACAACATGTGCTACATATTGTGTTGGTAACCAATTCAGAAAGGAAACTGAAAGAACTAGTAGACAAGATAGTCAATGAAAGCAAAAAAGAAAGAAATAACTGTTAACAGTCAGACAGAATGTATGGTTGACTGGAAGAGAGACTAACCAAGTTATAAGTTATGTACCAGGGATATCAAAATCAGGTAGGTGTGAAAATTTAACTATCTGGGTAGAGTAGTAACTGATTATTGAAAGTGTTATAAATAACTCTGAGGTACCTAGGAATAATAAAAGATACCTTTCAGAAACTGAGCTAAGTATAAAGGGATCAAAAAAGGTAACAAAGAAAAGATTGCTGAACTGTTATGTAATATCTAATCTCCTATACATTGACATACCAAAAGTCATGGGATAGGTGATTGTATCTTCTAGGTTTCCCTTTAACATATTGTGTACAAGGAACCAATCCTTTTTCCAGCATCTTTAGCAATTGATCATATCTGATTTCTAAACTTTGTGGAACTCCTATGATCCATTGCCAATGACACAGGGGAAATAGTTGGCTCTTTGTACTATTCCAGAAAGTACCTGACTTGTTTCCTGCTATGCTCTATTTTTACAAAAGCCTGATCAGACCAAATGGCTATATTGGGGCTAGAGTACTACTGCTATATCTGCGCTAGAACTATCCAGACCTCACTTTCCAGCTTTGATAGAATTCAAAAGCATCTACATGACCTTGTAAGTGATAACTTATTTCTCACCCTATAACTGCTTTGCTACCAATGAAATGTCATAAGCCTCTATTGCTATTTCCTTGGCAAATATTTTGATGAGCTACAATCTTTAGTTCCACCAGTTCAGACTGTCACATCTAAGACTTGCTATCTCACATAGACTGGGATGAGTCATTACCATTTCCTTTGTATTCCATTAGTAAAGTAGAAGTTCCAGTTGGCCTGCTTCTTCCCAAGAACAACTACATTTGAAACAGATTCCTGAGAGAATACTTCCCTGATTGCTACAATTTTAATCTCTTCAAGTTTAGGGTAAAGTGTTATCTATCCTACATATCCTCATAATCAGAACACTGTACCTCTTCTTTTTACAATCTCATTCAGCAATCTTGAAGACTTCTAAAGAGATATTGACTCATATCATCTCACTAGCTGTCCACAGCTCCCAGATATTTGTGAGGGTCAGATCTTGTATGCAAATAGGCTTATCCACTACATCCTATAACTGTTTGAGCTCAAGTAAGGCAAATATGGTGGCTACATCAATCACTGGAAGTTTCTGGAATACTCCTCAAACCAGTTCTGCTGGAATAATGCATTGTGTCACACAAATGGGTTCAAATGGTTATGAAGCAGTGAAATGTAGCAGTTAATGACACGTGTAGGTTCACCAGTAGGCTCATGCCATATGAATAAACTCTGTACCATTATAGAACTGACAGTGCCTTGTTGACACCTGGGGTCCATATTACACCTGAATCTTAACATCAGTTTGAAACAGCTGAACCTGTGACTCATTGGATTGTGCTACACATTGCCTGTCCTTCAGGTTTCATTTAATGATGTCATGAGCCAAGACAAAACACATCCAGCATCAAGGTATTAATAGGGGCATGCTGGTGAGTCGTCTGCTCTCATATCTCATGGAAGGTAAAGAATGCTGAGGGTCATTTGTCTGTTACTGCACACAATTGTATCCAGATACCTCTGGCCATGATCATTAAGGGCCTGTGGTCAATCACTGAACTATGATGGGTGCTAATGCCTTTCATTCATACTTTTGAAATTCATGACACTGTAGTTGAAAGGATGTCAAATATGATCACAATTTCAGAAATGGAATATCCCATCACTCTGCTGCCCTCTATCATGTTCTGTTAAAATTCTGTGATCAGCCTAACCAATCTTCAGACTGAATCATAAGATGTCAGAGCACAATTGATATATGTCTGGGCATTTTTACAGGATCAAAGTATGGTGACACCACCTACAATGTCCTTTGAGAACATGCCAATTATCATTCTAGGTATTACAAACTATATCTGGCAGCAAGGATAGAGGTTTTGTGTAGTGTACCTCTTAATTGCTGTTGTTTCCAGATCCACTCTGATTTGAGGTGGTCCCAGTTATGGGCAATTAGGGAATCATCAAAGTAGGGTCAAAATACTATGGAAGTATAAAAATACATTTTTATAGTAAAAATTTCCAGCAATAGATTTTAATAGAAAAGAAAAAAATTTACCAAAGGTCTCAAGAAAATTAAATTCTGGTATTAAATGTCCCATAAGGAGATGACATGCCATTAAACAAACCTAATATGGCAGTTAAACAAAACTGGATCTATTATATTAACTTTTTTGCTGCATTTTTTATATTCAGCTTGTTTCCATAAATTTTGATGTATTAAGTTGTACTTTTAGCTGGGACTGATTGATACAGTTTTGGATCCTATAGAAAACTGGTTCCACTAAAAAAATATTTATTTAAAAAACATTCAACTACATTAATTTCTGTAGAATGAACCTTAGTACTTTTACTTCTGTTTTTATCAGCAAAAAACATTTGTCAAAGTTCATATTTATGTAGTGTTATTAAATTAGTTGAAAGTCTATCAAAATGGATATATGATTGTAATTCTAGTCTCATGATACACTCAAACAAGTAGGTTTTGTAGAACTGTATGAAACTTGAAATTTTTCTGTTAATATCCATCTTTTTTTTCAGTAAATGACAAGAGTTAATAAACAATTATTTGAAAATGCTTTCACTTTTAATATAAAATGATAATAATATCATGAAATGGAAGCTTTATTTTTTACTATCTCTCTCAATAAAATCATTTGTGTCAAACAGGAAAAACACTAGACATTTATCTTGTATTTGCCTCTCACTTTATCATTTGCCCACTGACATAACTGGTCTTTCTAGTTTTACCATTTCTTTACATTTCATTGATTTTCCATAGCAAACAAAACTATAGAAATTTATTATAAAAAATAGTTCAGCTCTGTCAAACAAAGCTCTGTGAATATTTGGTTGGGTTTGTGTGAAGGAAGAAAACTATGAAACAAAAACCTTAGCGACAAACTGATCTGTCTGACATAAAGCCTAAATGGTTGGAAATTTTTTTTCTGTAGTAAACCATTTGTAACGGAGAATTGCTTTAACCTGAAAAGAGACCCAGAGTTGGTTTCATGTGGGGCAGGAAGCCCCAGGAGTTAACTCCTCTTCCACAATTAGCTGTTGAGAGAGGACGTTCTACTTACAGTAAGTGGCACTGACAAAATTTGCATATGAACGATACTGAACAGGTATAAGCCAATAGTCAGTATGGGCCTGGGACTGAGAGAGCAATATAACCCCAGCTTTTTCTCAGTCATGAGGAGTGTTCTCGATGTGCAGAAAACCAGACAAGATGAACATACCATGAAGAAATCATTTGGCTGAATTTTGGACTATTGGAAAAAAAATTAAATAGATAGCAAGCAAAGAAACATTTTAAATCATTTCCCTTGTTTAATTACTGACAAGTTCAATTATTTTATTTTATCTTCTGGTAACTGGAGACTTTATACAAACATCCTGTTTTTGTTCTTCTCAGTGTTTATAAAAGTTATAACAAGCACTGACTTCGCAGATTTTCAAATGGTTGCTCTGAGCAAGTTACTCTCTTACAAATCATTTAATGTTTTAAGATATTATCTTTTTATCATTAAGTGTTCAGCAAGTGTTTTCTGCTGTCTGGATACTTCAGCATAGTCTGGTTGACCGTTTCTACTGTAACGAGTTCAATCCTCACTGGATACCATAGATGTGTGGCTTTATGACAAACTAAGTTAAGCTTGGTAAATAATGAATGTTTTCTGTTGTTTTTACCCAGGGTAATATTCACAGGTATGTGCTACAATTTCATTTTTTTTCCTTTTCTTACTGTTTAAACATCACAGAAAAACATCTGTTTATATTTCTGAGATGAGGTATTGTAATTATTTACACTATTCACCCTGATATCCTCATCTTTATTGTCATATTCACAATGTTTCAGCCATAGTATGCTGTAGCCATCTTCAGGTGTTATACAAGGGAATTTTGAACTGAACCCTTTATTTAGTCACATGGATCAGTGGATAAAAGCATTGGTTGAAGAAATCCAGTGACTTGACCTAAAGAGTTGTGAGTTCAATACCTGGCCACAGCAGAGATGAACAAAACTTTGGAGAGTTGAGTTACTAAAGGGAAATAACTGAGATTGAGATATGCAGAAAAGGCATGTCATGTGAAAGAAGGCCAGAGTGTACAACAGCTGAAACTTTGTGAATATTGCAATAAAGATGAGGACAACAGTCCAAACAATGTAAATAATCACAAGAAGAATTTTGTTTTTATTTTTTTTCTCTTATATTAATTTATAAATTCTGGGTATCATTCTCATTTTAATAATAAACAGGAAAATTTATTTCTGAATTTCTACTTTTAGTAGATTTTTTTATTATTTGGTTACAATATAGAGTTTTCTTTCATTCAGATAGTGGCCATTGTGCATTTTGCCAGTCCAAGGGAAAATTTTGATTTTGTAGTCATTTGATTCAACCTAAATTATTTTTGTCTGGATTTATTGGACAAAGAGTTATCATTATTTACATATTGTCTTTATCTTTATTATCAAGACTTTTTGATTTTTGTGCCCTTTGATCTTCAACAGCTGTTTCCGATCCAAGAAATCTGAACCATTTCTTTCATCTACAGCAGTAGATTGCTATTATTATCTAGGAACACTTCCTCTAGTCCTTATTTATCATGACTCAGTTCTTGCTTGATTTATTTCTACTGAGTCTGCACTACACAGCCTAGGGATGAACACAAACTCACAAAACAACAATTTAATCCAGTAGGCTAATTTCCTATGGGATAATCCTGAGTGTGGAACTTAGGATCTTAAACTTAATCTACCTGCTGATGAAACTGCTGCAGCTTGTCACACTTGACTGCATTCACCAAGGCTTCTCTTTTTCTTTACTGCTGCTGTTGAAGCTTTGCTGTCATTTCCCTTTCTTTATTAATGGCTTCCATATTGTATTTATTTCTATACTAGGACTACTAAGCAGGTCCTCATAACCTTGTTCTCTGTCTAATATTTTTACTTAATTCTACAGGATTTGATGACTACCCTTTATGCCATGTATAATCAGCCATGCTTGATTTCAGGGTTTAAGCTTTTTTCATGGAAATTATGCATTAAAAATTCATATTCATTCCATAAACTAAATCCTAAATAACTAAAAGCATTTTTTTAAAATGTAAGTGCAATAAATAAATTAATAAAATAATAGGTGAAGAAATGTTATCCTCTTACCTATAATATATATTCCTAAATTCACATAATGATTATAGTTTAATTATGAATTTTCTTCATTGTTTTTATTTCTTTATTTAATCATTTGATTTGCATCTACTGTTGCGTGATACATTTCTTTCTTTATGTCTTGATCTCTTTTCCTTAATATTGCAAACCTAATCTGTCCCAGAAATATTGGTCTTCTTATATGGCAGTGAATATGGGACAATCCCATGTCAGATGAAAAAGAAACTTGAGGCAACAAAAATGTTGATCTACAGAAGGATGCTGAGAATATCATGGACTGAACATGTGAGCAATGACAAAATTTTAAGGAATGTGAAAACAATAAAGACATTCCTACTTAAAATCAGAAAGAGGCAATTGAAATTTCTCGGTCACATAATGAGGAAAGAAGGCTTGGAGAATTTAATATTGATAAAATATACTGAAGACAATAGGGACAGAGAAAAAAACTGACTAACCTGCATCAATTTCTGTAAATTGTTGGCAGAACAGGGACTAGGAGGAATAGCAAAAGAAAAAATTTACCCAGAGCTACAAAAGACAGCAAGTTTTGGAAAGCCATGATCGCTCATTTCCTGAAGGACACAGCATATAGAAGAAGAATCTGTCCCAATTTTCCCCTCCCCTAACAAATCTGGTACAGGCAGCAAAACTGCCTTTAAAACAGTTTCCCTGTTAAAATCATTGATGTAAATTGTCAGTTTATACTTTGAACTTTTTAGTATCTAATCTAAACTATCCCCTTCTCCTTTCACTTCTTTCTCCTCATCCTTTTACCTTTTCCTTTCTCTTCTTTCTCCCTCTTCCTTTAGCTTCTTTCTCCCTCTTCCTTTAGCTTCTTTCTCCCTCTTCCTTTAGCTTCTTTCTCCCTCCTCCTTTCTCTTCTTTCTCCCTCTTCCTTTCAATTAACTTTCATTTCTTATTTTTGTATATTTGCATTTATTTCTCTTATTTCATATCCAACTCAATTCTTCTCCCTTTCATTTAATTTACTCTTTATTTGCATCGCCTCAGATCAATTTTCTTCAGTTTCACTTTTCTTTTCTTGTCTTACTCCTATGCTTTCCTTGTGTGCTATGAACTTTTATAACAATATTCTGAAAAATAGCATATTACTTGACATGATAGTGTTGCAGTTGTATTAACAATGTATACAAAAGATGATACAATCTCATAATGAACAAGGGAATATATATAAAATTGTTCTTATTTATTAGGAGTTTTGAGTAGGTTGAAATAGAACCCAAATTTATCTCTTGCGTTTTATTCAACAAAGGACATTGCATTACACATGACAGCCACCTATATAGCCTTAGAGTAAGAAACAGTCCATTAGCTTCAAATATGAAACCAGTAAAGTATATAAGCAGTCTTGTCAATGATGATGTTAACCATTCCACACTGAATAACTGGAGGTGACATTATAATATGAAAACATGTATAACAAATAATTAACAAAATTATCATGCTCTCTTTCAGGTTCTTGTTAGCTGAAGCAAAGGATGGTTCATTAATTTTACCATCTAAAACTAAACTGCTCTCTATTAATCACCTGCGAGGCTCTTTTAGCCTCCTATCAGCATGGCTGATGCTAACCTTCAGGATTTTGACTCATTGCACCTTCACGGACTAACATTCTCAGATGACATGAAGTGGAAAGACTATATTGAATCCATTGCTAGGTCTACTCTACTACTAAGATAATCTACCATTCATGTATGCGAAGAATATTGCTGCCACATATGGTCTGGTGCTTCTGCTATATATGTAGAGATCTTTGATAAAATTCAAAGAATCAGCAATATTATCAATCTGGCATTCCAGCTTCAGTCACTTCCCCACCACTGTAAAGTTGCCTCCCTGTGCCTTTTCTATAAATACTTCCATGACAACTGTTTGGATGAGCTCTTCACTATGGTGTACCTAAACTTTATGAATTTAGCATCAGTACTAGACTGACAATGAGGTATCATCATTTTACTGTTGAATTTGGCTATAGATGTAACCCTATTTGCAATACTATTCCTTTTCTCACAATTCTTGCTTGTGGAACTTTCTTCCAGTTCTATGTTTTCTTGTCAACTTTAATCTTCAAAAATTTAAATGCAATGTCAATTGCTATCTAGTGTCCTCCTGATTACTCTTTCTTTGTTTTTGCTCCTTAGTATTGTTTCTGTTTTCTAATTCTTCCACACCCAGTAACCCATTGTGTCTTAGTGGCTTTACTGCCTTACTTGGGGTAAACCCTGCATAAAAAACAAAAACATGAAATTACAAAGAACACAAACCCCCAACATATAGCATTTGCAAAATTACAACAATACATCAATAAAATCATAAGTTTACACAGATGGCTTGTATAGAAGTTTAGCTTTGTATAATTGGTTGTTGTTACCAGAACAATGAGTGAGTTTCACTTGTGCAAGTAATCAATGACTTGCTTGTCTACAGGAACAATAGATTCAGCTTCATTCTGTCCAATGCTTTATTTGACCCTTTGTAATGGTTGCTATTGTTATCTGATGCTTTCAAATTTACAGAAGTTAGGAGTGACTCTTGAGTTTTTGGCAAGCAAAATGACTGACTGGAATAAAGTCTCAGAGTGCCAATGTTATTCTCCTTACCACTGCAATGACAAATAGAGGTATAAAGATTTGCTTCAAGGAATTTTACTTTAACATTGGGTCAAACTTTAATATTAATATAGGTACCTCCATGAGATCGCTAAAAAAAGAGTATAGCATGATGAAAAAGATGCCAAACTTGACAAAAACAAAATTTCATCGTCTAAATGTTTGTTATTATTAAGAGGAAAGATCAAAGTATTTTTGGGATATTTTTTTACATTTTTTAATCGTTCCTAGCATGTCCGAAATTTTTGTTAAAAATCTTGAGTCAGCAAAATTGACCATTTTTTTCCATTTTATAAAAAAACTGAAAATCTCACTTTGAAATTCTTTTAAATATCAATTATCATTTTTTCAAAACTTATTTGAAGAAAATCAGAAATTATAATGTTTATTTAAAATATTTTGAACCAAGCTTAACTTAGCTTTTGCGCTGAAAATATGTAATTTGAAAATAAAACAAAGCAGGTCATAAACTTTTGCGTCACTTGACAGGTGATGAATGACATATTGACAGATTCCGTGAGGCTAATTTGTTCTATGGAAGGAGAAAAGTGAAATAATTTACATTTAAGTGAACAAATTATTTACCTCATTATTTTTAAGGAAAACT
Organism: Acanthosepion lycidas; assembly: GCA_963932145.1. Classification (NCBI taxonomy): domain Eukaryota; kingdom Metazoa; phylum Mollusca; class Cephalopoda; order Sepiida; family Sepiidae; genus Acanthosepion; species Acanthosepion lycidas. Next base: position 73,784,695 of record OZ010611.1, read on the forward strand.
TTTAGTTCTCTAATTTTTTCTTTTTTTTTGTACTTAGCTTTCACTTTTATGTTTACGATGCTTTATGGAAAATATATTCTAAAGAAATTAAAATAAGACTGTTAAGAGTGAGATTAAATTTCATATTTCATAAGAAAGCTATCTAATTAATTTATAGGTACCTTTCTTATAAAGTTTTATCAGAAGTGTACATAAAATACTATAATTTTATGTACATTTATTACATTTTATTGTGTTATTTCTATTTCCATTCATTTTATTATTAATTTTGATATTTCATTTATGGAAAAATGTCATAATTGAGATTAATATAAAAATAAGATCATATAAATTTCATAAGATAATACTGATACTTGTAGGTACCCTTCTCAGGTGAAACTGAAAAATCAAATTAACTTCTCCACACGTGTTTCGCAAAAGTAAAGGCCTGAATAGCGGAGAACAATGCTTAACTCAAATAACGCAACTTAATTGTATTCTGGTTGGTCATCCGTACTTTATAATTACAGTCTGATTATAAACACAAAATCACATTTTTTAATTACTGCAGATCTTCTGATTAGTCAAAATGATACAATTTACAACGCGCTAAAAAAGATCTATCTCATAAAGAGACTTAGGAAACCCGATGCAGCTTTTAACTAATTTTATAATATTTTAACAACTTAAATTTAAAAAATTCATTATAATTAAGAAATAACAAATAATTTTATTAAAAATTCATTTTTCATCGAAAAAATTTTTTTGCTTTCAGAAAATATTGTCCATATTCATAAAAACAACTAAAAGCAAATAAAAGCATTTGAAATTAAATAATATCTTTGTTTTATTGAGTTTTGTATATTACAATTCAGAGCTGATTTCAGGTAGGGGGTTGGGGCCAATTAAAAACAAAAAAAACAGGATTTGCATTCCTCAAAGCCTTGTGCTTTTAACTATTGTAATCACTAAACCCGATGCGATTGAATTTCTAGCGTTTTTATAAAATTAGTTATGGGGGGGTAATAAATATTTTAAAAAATATTTCTGCCATGACTTTAATAAAAAAACACATATTTATAATAATTTTGATCATTTGTGAATAGTTCCTGAAAGTTTCATTAACATCCAACAATTATTTTTATTTTTGCAAGATTTTCCAAATTAATGTGTGTCATATCAAAAAACGTGCTAAAAATTGTCTATTTTACTAGTTCCAGTGATACAAAGAGAAACAAGGTTTTTTTAATCAAAATTTAGAATGTTCTAAAAGGAAGGAAAATTTTTTTTTAAATAATTAAAAAAACTTTGGTCTTTCCTCTTAATAATAACATAAGCATTTAGACGATAAAATTTTGTTTTCGGCAAGGTTGGCGTCTTTTTCATCAAGCTATGCTCTTTTTTTTAGCGATTTTGTGGAGGTCCCTACATTAATGCCTTTCAAAGACAGTGCCAGGTAAGGGTGGCTATATTGGAATAGAACATTTAATAATTAATTGGAACTGAAAATTAAATAATTGCTCAGGTGGAGTTTTGTTAATGGCAATGAATCTTGTAGGAAAAGTACCCAAGTAGGTAAGCATAGTGATTTTTAACCCTAGAACACTAACCATGGGCATATAGTACCCAACAAAATTTCCTATTTTTAATTACAATTTTCAGTACTTGATTTTCTTACCTAAATAATATTTTTCAATTTCTATTAATGTTAACTCAAAGTACAAAGTTTGAAGTGCCTGCATGTAAAATATTTCAAATAAAGATTTATATTTAATATTTTTTTTTTTTGTGATATTTTTCAAAATTGGGTATGATATACCCATGGTTAGTAGTGGTGTAACTTTAATTGATAGTTAGTGTTCTAGGGTTAATGAAAGAGTTACTGTCTGACATATAATTCCATTATACCGTTCATGCTGACCACACTGTTCTCATGATAATAAGGGTTAGGGCTGTCTACTTAAAATTCCATGACTATACAAAAATTTACTGTATTAATAAATTGCACTACAGTTCAAAAGTTTGAGGAGGAATCCCTGGTAATTTTTTAAATTGGCCCAAAAAGTAGTTGTGTAGTATTGTATGTAATGAGGTACTGTTATAAAAGCAGTATAGCACAGTGAACGCCAGTCGATCTACCATCTTTGACCTGACAGCATCTATTCCAGAGAGTACTTTATTTCATAACAAGTTGTACTTTAGCAATTTGAGGATATGCAAGGATTACAAAGTAGGTTTGAATCATCAGATATGCTCTGATTCATTCCTCTTACCTAGCATAGAAATGGCAAACCATGAATTAGCAGAAATGAAATACCTTGCCAAGATTGACCTGAAATCAGCACATAAGCAAATAAAATTTGACAAAAAATTTAAAGAAGTCCCTACAATTAATACCTTGATAGGCTTACTAAGATGGATTTGTCTTCCCTTTGGGGTTAAAACTTCAAGCCATATTTTTCAAAAGGCAACTGAAAAAGTTCTATCAGAGGGGGTAAAAATATCAAGCTGATATAGGCATAGTTGCTTGTAGTAAAGAGGAATTAAAAAAAAAACTGAACAAGTTTTAAACAAATTAAAAAATGTTGGTATGGTGATAAATGTGAGTTAAATTCTGACAAAATATCATATTTGGGAAACCATATATCTAAAGAAGGAATTTTATCAGACAACTGATAAATAAAATATCGGAAGTATCTGCACCAAAAAATGAAAAGAAATTAGAATGCTTTTTAGGATTGACCAATTTTTATAACAAATATCTACCTAGATACAGTGACCTAATAGAACAATTTACAGAATTACTGAAAAAAATACAGAAATAAAATGGCCTCAAAGGTAAAATATCGATTTTGAAAGCTTAAAAAATGCATTAATAAGAAAACTGATTGCAAAAATCTTTCATCCAAAAAAAAGACATGACATTGACTATGGATGCAAGTGAACATGCTATAGCTCCAATTTTATCACAAGAAGGTCATCCAATAAGATACCTGTCAAGAAAATTAACGTCAACTGAAGCTAACTACTCAAATATTGAGAAAGAAACATTGACAATAGTATGGAGCACAGAAAGAGCTTGAAATTTTTTGTTCAGATGAAAATTTTTGTTAAATTCAGATCAGGACACTTTAGAGTTTATATTTAACCCCAGAAAAGAATTTCCAAAAATCACATCTTCTAGAATTTTAAGATGGGCTATAAAACTTATGGCCTTTTATTTCAATATCATATATGTAAATAGGAACACTATTCCCCACATGGATGTGTTATCCAGAAAAAATTTAAACAGTAAAAAATTAAAAACATCTGAAAATTCAGAAGATCAAATACTGCACTGTGTTGAAATGGATGTGTTACTCCTAAATTATCTCAGAAAGGAACCTGAGGTTATAGAAATGGACAAAGAATCTGAAGGTGAAGAATATGAATGGGACTAATGATCCAGCAATCTATGGATGTTAATGACCAGAAATCTGACAAGGAATTGGAAGAGGAAAATGAACTCAGATTTAGGTCCCCTATAAGAAGAAATAAAGATATACAATAAAAAAGACAGTTGACATTCCCAAGAATAATTAGAAGTCAAGGATCAATGAAAGACATGTCCATTTCATTTCAGGAAGATATAGTATTGGATGCAAATGAGGTACTGCTATAAAATCAGTATGCCACAACGAATGGAAGTTGAGCTACCATCTGGTGACCTGACAACATCTATTCCAGAGTAGTACTCTACTTCATAACAAGTTTTTTGTATTTTAAATAAAAGAAAATTATTATACATGGTTAAAAAAGTGAGACATGATTTTTTTTATTAGAAATTCTATTATGACAAAAAGAAAAAAAAAGAATGATTAAATTTTGCTCTCATCAAAATATCCTCCTTTAACCTTGATTACTGCAGCATATATCTTTGGCATCCGTTGCGAAAGTTTCTCGAAGTATAAGTTTGAAAATTAATTCCATTCTTTTATCAATGATACTAAGAGCTCTTTTTCATTTTTTTTTTTTTTTTTTTTTCACTCATCTGTCAAGTTTATCCTATACTAATTCTGGAGGTGGTTTCAAACTTTTTAATGTATGTATGCCAAAGATACCAAATAACTGAAATACTGTTCCATATATCTGAACAAGCCAAACTTTGAGAAATTAAATGAATTGAATATAACATTGCAGGGAAAGGTGCTGCTTGCACATGAAATGTTGAGGTATGTGAGCTCATTCAAAACAAAACTAGGTTTATTTGTAAGTCAAGCAGATGAGGGTCAGCTTTATCATTTCCCTTTTTTTAGGAAAACAGAAAGTGCCTGCAAGTGTTTCTTCCAAGATTAGGGATCATTTGCTGAGTTTGAATGATGAAGTCAAAAAGTTCTTCAGGAAAATTGAGCCTCAATTCAATTTGTTATCTTATCCTTTCACTGCTGATAGTGATGCAGTACCTGAGGAGTTACAGCTTGAACTAATTGACATACAGTCAAATCACACTCTGAAAGAAATGTTTAATTCTGTGACATTGATAGAATTTTACAAAACTATCTACTGACAAATTTCCATGTGTGAAGAAATTTTCTGGGAAAATGTTTTCTATTTTTGGATCCACATATATTTGTTTCTTGCATGAAAATCAACAAGAGTTAAAATAGATTCTCTGTTACTGACATAAACTTGCAGGCAGTGATAAGCAACTCAACAAGCAGCATCATTTCTGATTTCAAAAGAATTGTAAGAACGTGTGAGCATTTACTTTCATCTCATTAAATTACTTGTGCTGGCTGATGTATAATTTGCACATAAATAAATTTAATGAAAACATTTCTGTGTAACACAATTGTTTTAGTTTTATTTATTATTATTATTATTATTATGCAATTTACCCTTCACATTAAATGAATGTAATATTAACTAATGAATATGTTTCAGAAGGTACAACTGTTTGCTAACCATGGCTCTCTCAAAGTGGCCCCCAAGCTAAAACAATTGCCGATCCCTGCTATAGTGAATTTGTATCTTGAAGAAGAGGAAGTTCTTTTTGTTGCTGGAGTCTTTCAGGATCAGGTTTATTTTCACCCTCAGAAATAGTGTAATCTCAGTGATCCATTCAAGAGAATGATTGTAAGTCAAAAGTTAAAACCTCTCATTAGCCTCTGTAAATTTCGAGGGCTTAATGTCATGTTCTATGCTTTTCCTCTAAAAGGTTATGTTATCTAGATAAGCAAATATGTCAGAAAGAATTATCAGTGATTAATTTTTCTGTAATGCTATGAAATCAGGCATCAATTATTGGTTACTTCAAACATGATTTGGCGAAATTAGAATGGTTTACCACAGGCCTCAAAAACAGTGTAATTCTTGTAATCATAAAATATCAGGTCTTCATAATAGTCAAATTTCAAGTTAATTTTATTAAAGAATTTTTATTTTGCCAGTGTTCATCAGTTTGTCAATACTTGATAGTAAATAAACATCTAACATTGTGAAACAGTTCAGCCTGAGAGTAATCGACTACCATTCTTTTCTTGCATCACTCGTTAGTGGTCACTACTATAAAAGGGAAAAGGGCTTACTTCCTGGAAGAAAACATGCTTATATGCTTCTTGCCTGCAAAATATGTGAAAGAAGATATGGCTGATCCAAAAGCTGCAATTTAAGAATGACTTGAGCTCAGAGATTTTGTGAGATGAATTTGTGTCTTATGCAAATTTCAAAGCCTCAGCCACTTGATAAAAATGAGCAAGAAAGAGAAAATCAGACAGGCAGCAGACACCGATGAGTCAAGTGGTTGTGCTCTGAGTGGGGAGTTTTATAGTAATCTCACCAATTGAGATTGAAAAAAAGACAAGGCACAACTGGTACTCCAAACAGCCGTACCTTTTCTTTTGCTACAACTACAATTTGAGTTTCCCCAAAGGAAAGCTCTTGGCTTAATTATTCCTTCTGCAAATAGCCTCTTTACTTCAGTTGCCAAAAAGTATTTATCTAAAGAACTATTAGGTTGGTGAAAAAATAATGTCGGTTTCTCACATATGTTACTATGTAAGAAAACGACATTATTTTTGCACCAACCTAATATATTTTCTTAGCTTACTTGACAACAATCATTGGTAAAATTAGAAAATCATGGAGGCAGCTAAGTACAAAGTAGACTATGTTGTCTGAATGAGCATTAATCTACTAAATACCTCAACTCTACATTTATAAGACCTAGGAGATATTTTAGGAGAAGAGGGTCTTATATGCCATCAATATCCAAGGGGGTTGCTGAAAAGTTCTCAGCCTAACTAAGAAGCCTTTCCTCCAATAAATCAGATGAACAGGCTGAGAAAAATAAACAGTGCAGAAGAAAGATAGATATAATTTTTTTTTAAAATCCATATCATCCCATGCAAGGCAATAAAGCCACTAAGACACAAGAGGTTACAGGGTGTGGAAGAATTAGGAATAGAAGTATTAATAATGAGTGGGAAGGGTAAAGAGTAATCAGGAAGACAGTAGATAGTGATTGACATTGAATTTAACTCTTTGAAGATTAAAGTTTGTGGAAAGTATGAAGCTGGAAGGGAGTTCCACAAGTGAGAAGTGCAAGAAAAGAAACTGTTAGCATAGAATTTATGGTTACATCTAGCCAGCACAAATGCAAATTGATGAGATCTTGATGCCAATTAAAAAAAGTACCATAGATCGAAACTGAAACTGTTGGTTCTGTTTGAAATGAAAAATCTAAATCTTAAAAACAGGAAATTTAATTTTATGAGGGATTTCTGTATTTAAATTCAGAAGTCGTAGACTAAGTAGAGGCAGCTGAAAATGACGGATATAATTAAGAAAGAATATATTAGGTTGGTGCAAAAAATAATGTTGTTTTCTCACATAGTAACATATGTGAGAAAACAACATTATTTTTGCACCGACCTAATAAAAGGAGTTATTTTTTTATTCGTTTCTTTTGAATTCAACTCTTTCTGTAAAATTTTAAAATACAAATTCGTTTTTCTCTTATTAGTCTCATACTATATTTTATTCACTTTGGTTTCATCAAATCAGGCTTAGACTTGCTACGGGTAGCATGTAATTCAGTACAACCTGCTGTACAGATGGTTAGCATATAAACCAACTCCTCTGCCAACGACAGGGAGGGTGACATGTCACCCCCACAGAACAAATAAAAAAGACCTTTTTATAGGAGCCAATGGCCAATATGTGTTATATAGGATGGGATAGCAACCTTCCTAGAAATGGTAAATCACTAAAAACATTCGCTGTACTTGAAATAGCATGAATATCTCAGTTGAGCATCAGGCCTTGTAAAATCTTGCCTCAAATTATCATTACAAATCCTCTGTCAGGTAGGATGCACACTTGCTTTGTGTGAGATTAATCGTGGTTCTGCCTTAACTCAAAAACATGGCTATATAGTGATTTTCCAAGTGTAGCTTAGATGTGGTACAAGGCCGAAAGTATGGGCATCCAGTGATGATTGAACTCACTACTCAGTTGTAATTGTTTTAGCGAGACAAGCTTGATTACACCTCCTTGAGGTGCCCAAAAAACATGGCTATATATGTATGTATGGATCATGGAAAAGTTTTCTATTATTTTTTTTATTTTACTTTAAGGTGTTGAAGAGTTCTCATCCCAGCCTACACCTCAAAATATGAGTAAATAATGAAAAATGAGACCTTTTGAGGAGAATGGTTTTTTAATTGTCCTGAAAACTTTTCAGCACCCCCTAAATCAAGTATTAACTCATACCTCATGATACCTCACTTATGCCTTCATCCCATACTGCCCAATTTGTTAAACCAGCCATTTTAAATATTGTGCTCTTTAGCAAAGGAGATTAATTTGTAAAGCCCTTTCATTAATGGCTGCATTCATGTAACTCCTTTTTTAAATTTTTATCTGCATTCAGTAATGATTTCTGATCTTTTTTCAGCTGTAAATGATAAAAATGGAGGATTCTGAAAGCAAACATGATCCCGAATTTAACCAGTTTATTCAAAAATGTTTTGATGCAAAATTAATGAAATTTAAGACGATACTCAGTGATATTTTAGCATCATTTATGTATGCCAGTGATCTCAGAAACTTAAACAATAATGAGAATGATATTGGATTTCAGATAATATTGACATTAATGTTAGATTCATTCATTATTGGATTGAGTCACATCATAGATCTTTATTTCCTAAAGGTTTCATAAAATCCTTTTGGCAGATGTGAATGTTATTCTTACTTTTGGGAAAGGTTTACATTTCTATTAAATTTCTTCAAATCCTTATATATATTGCCTTATGACATGCTGAGAATTAAATGACTGACAATTTTTGTTGTTGTTGTTTTAACTGAGATAAGTGAGATTTTGTTCATTTTTTGCCAGTAATCACTTGTTATTGTTGCTATTGTACTGGCTGTAAATGAAAAACACTTAGAGTGAGTGGCCATTGTTAAATGTAAATAAATGACAGAACTTCCCAATAAACAGAATTGTCAAAGTTTGTAATAAGCACTAACAAGAAAAAGAAAATAACAGGACAAAAATAAATAATATAAAGCAAGTAAACACTATATACAAGGCAAATTAACAGTAATAAGGCAAAGTAACATTAATATGGCAAAAAGTTCACAAACTAAGAATTGAGGTTGACACAATAGAGCAAATTCAGATAAGTGAATGTAGCATTCTGACATCAAGACAAGACAGACTGGGACTGAGTCAGGAGGAAGCAAGAACTGGCCTATGTTATTTGCTAGGAAGATTTGCATTTGTGTGTTTTTGCCTATAAATTAGGGAGGGGAAAGTATATTGCAGTCATTCCTAGTATAGATTGGAACAGACAACCCTGCTCAGTCAAATGGATGAGTGCACTCATTTTCTCTCCCCTAATTCAACTCCCTTTCTATGGGGATAATGAATACAAACAAGATACATATAAACATTTACAATTGATTTGCATATATTTTTTTAATATACATTTTCAACTTTCTAATATTTCAAACTTTTTATTTTATTATCATTTTCATTAAATCATCTTTCTTCTTTTCTTTTAATTTTTTTTTTTTTATATTTTACTTTTTTATAAAATTGAGTTAAAAAAAAACTGAGGTAATAAATAAAAAATGAAAAGGAAAGAAGTGAAGATGAGAACGAAAAGCTTCATATGGTAATGGTTGTTTGGAAGTCAGAATTTGAGGGCGATATATCTACTCAACAAAAATGTAATTAGTAAAGAGTACCTAAAATTTTAAAAAGATAACATTTAATATCCAGAAAAATTAATAAAAAAAACTTAAAATTCTAAATGAAATGTGAAAATTCTATCTTTAACCAAACCTGTTTATAAATGAAAGAAAATTGTGACTCCGACAAATATATTAAATGGATTTTTATTTGATAACCTTTTTAATTTGTCAATTTTCTGAATTTTCCCTTATTCCTAAATTTTTCTTTCTAATGAATTCTTTTTTTCTTTTTCTTTTTTTTTCAGAAATCATGAAACTTGAAAACTTGCAGAAATCTGAATAAATGAGAATTTGCTGCCACCTTCACTGTAATTTCTTCAAGTCATATTTAATATCTTCATAATCTTTGCTTCTTAACACACTTTCCCTATGTTAATTATTGTTTTAAAATGGAAGACTTGATGGTGTCAATGCAATTAACTGATATTTGCCAAGCCAACTTTATGCTCCAGAATTTTGTTTTAAAAGAAAATATTTTTGAATGACAAAAATGGAAAATTAACAAAAACTGTGAAGATTTTTCTTTGCTCAATTCTTTTCATTCTTTATCATCAAAAAGAAACGCAAAATCCTTTCATTTTTTTTCATTAAAAAGAAACAAATTCTAAGCCATGGCAAGTGGAAGAAAATTAACATCACAGTTCCAGCAGATGAGAAGTGTAATGGGTCCTTGCCTAGTAATCTTTGGTCTTCCACTGACCATTCCTGGAACTGCAATTACCATTGTACCATTCTATGATGAGACTGGTTTCTCCAAATATGGAGGTCTTCATATTATGGGTTTCTTCATTTTGTTTTTGTCTGTTGGATTCATTGTATCTGGCTGTGTTCTCAATTGCATGAGAAAGGCAACTATATCCCCATTAGAACAAGTTCACCTCGTATCTCCATGGGGCACACCAAGGCATAACCATAGAGCTCACACAAAGGAGGAGCTAATTCCTTGCACAGCTCCATCAGAAATGACTTAGACTAAACCAACTGAGGCAGAGAAGAGATGAGTTTTTCAAACATTTCTTTTGTTCTAATTTTGATTAGAGAAATATGGATGGGGAGAACTTTGTCTGGGAAATTCTGAATTGTTTCCTCATCAACATTCTTTCTCTTGGCCTTATTTGTTATCTTTCTGAGTTGCATGTTCAAATGTTGGAATGGAGTTAATCTTTGAGTTTATCACTGTGAAAAGTTTTATTAATAATTGTTATTGTGGAAAAAATGTTGACTTTCTACTACTAATGTTTTTTTTTATTGTTAAATGGTGTCAATTTCTAAATTGGAAAAGTTTATGAAATTATGTTAAACATTGATTTTTGGCATAAATCCTCTATAAATTGTTGTAGCCATTTTACTTTTGAGGCTTGAACTTACTGGCATTTTTTTTAAGTTGCCATCCCCCTTCTAGTGATTAATGAAAATTAATAACAGCAGACGACATAATAATGACATAGTAGATTTTAATCTTTAACATCTGTACAACATAAGATATATCTTTCTCATTTTGCTTACCATCTTTTTCTGTTTTTTAGTCTGTTTTTCATCTAGAATCAGAATTATTCTTTAAGAGAGTCCTATACTCTATTTGTCATCATATGTTTCTATTAAACAATAGAGCCTCATCTTTATCCAAATGTCTTATACAAGCATAATAACATTTGACATCTTTACTCAGTACCAAAGCTGGTACTGAGGCAGCCATTTTGTTGCTTCTTTACTCTTTCAATCATGGCTATCAATAGTCAGAAGATTATAAAATGTGTTTTTGTGTAAAGAAATAAAGCAGCCATGTTGAAAAATAGTATGAAATGGTTATAACACACTCTTATAAAAACATTTCCCATATATGGGATGATTGAATTTGAATGCAGAATATTTGATGGAAAAGCAATGAACAAAATTACATTAATGTATGTAGTATGCTTTGGGCTAATATCTTTCTGCTTTGTTTTTTACACATTTTGACTGCATATTCTCTGGCCTTCCTTGGATGTTTGTTGTTATGAAGGCTGAATGTAGATTGTGAAAATATTGTGAGAAAAGAAAAATAAGTAAATTAGTCCAAAGAAACTTAGCAAAATTCAGACAAGTCTTAATCAAATATTTGTAAATTTTTTTAGGTTGAACTGATCAAGTGGCAGCTACAATTGTTCTTGAATTTACTTAACTAATGGGACAAAAATGGCTGATATGTAATAACACTGACTTATAAATATCCAAAAGTTGAAATTCTTCATCTTTGGATCAGTTGCCAGCACAAATCTGAGAGGACATTAACCATGGTCTAGGTGGGATTTTCTGAGAAACAACCAAAAATTTTGTCAAGTGACAAGGTTAAAATATTTGAACTTGTGATGATTTTTTTTTTTTAATGACTGGTATTTCAGCTGGTCTACTCTGTAGCCTTCCTTCAAGCTGTTTTGATTAGAACCTTTTATTTTCATCTGTGGTGTCTGCTATTTTAATGCATTGTTATATGTCGTCTTTTTTGGTTAAAAGAACCGTAAGTTAAATCCCTTGGAAAGATGTGGCAAATGTTCAAAATGAAAACAACCGATTTTATTAAATAAAAGGAGAAGGTTGTTGGACATAAACTTGAGAGACTGGCTGTATAATGCCCCAGCAGAAATGTGATGGCAAAGCCTAAAAACTGTGTGTGACAAAAACAAACAAAAAGCCTTGAATGGTAACAATGATCTCAACTTAAAAATGTCTGACAAGCATTTAACTGTTTATGAACTGATTGTCAATAGTTTTTATGGATGACGAAAGGCAAAATAGGGTGAAACTCTAAGCAGAAATTGTTGAGATTCTTGGAAGTTGTACAACAAATAAAAAATTTGCAAAGTTTAACAAACATCCCTCACCAAAAATAATGCCTCAAAAAGGACATTTTTTTTCTCCTGACACTGCTATTCTCTTGGTAAATTTTATTGTTTTAAAAAGCTATTTTTTAGAATCTTAATAAAACCTAAACATATGTAACTGGATTTATGCATTTTATTTTTTTTTTCAAGAATTGACAGCAAAACATATTTTTTATTTGCAAGAATAATTTTATCTTTACAAGATTATAAATATTTGCAAACCAACTACAATTCAATATTTATTATTTACCATATTATAAAGAAATAACTAAGAGAACAATATTTTGTTCATGAATTTACAAAAATATCTGAACTGGTGAAGGAGAAAATTTAAATAAACTTATAACGATGAGTAACTGTAATTATAAATTTTGAAGAAATTCTTTTTCCAGATCTTATAAATTTTCTTCTCATAAAATCAAAGCAATTTTTAGAAAAGTTTTTGTCTAGTTGTGATATTGGATTTGATCTAGAATACCAATTTAATAGAAATCTGAGGTCTGAAAATATTTTTATAATCTTGTAAATATAAAATTATTCTTGTAAACAAAATAAATAAATAGTATTTAGCATTTTTGTTAATTCTCAAGAAAAAATGTTTGTTTTTTATTAAAATTTTAAAAATAGATTATTTAAAATAATAAAAATTACCAAAGCAGAATACAGCAATTGTGGTTTCAAGAGAAAAACTCCTTTTGACACATATTTATTTAATTTATTTTTTTTATTTTTGTAGGCATGTTTGTTAAACTTTGCTCCAAACTTCTTATAATGCAGACTTTTTTCTCAAACACCTGAGACTTTTTTTAAATATTGGTTGTGCTTACAAACAACTTTCATATTTGGAAATTATCCAAACTTTTTGTAATTACTGGAACAAATAAATGTTATTATTCTTATTGAATTTCATTTAAACTTAGCATTCGTTCATTGGAAAAATGACTATTTCATCCTCTTTGCTTTGTTTCACTTTGAAAACTCCAATATAGCTAATTGTAAAAAAACATGGTGTGGACGAAAAAAAATAAACTTGAGTTGCTGTGTTATTTGATGTCAAAGAGAAAAAAATGCTTTTATTCCAGAATTAGTATATATTTAAAGTAAAAGAATTGTAAACAAAATAAATTTTATTGAATGATGATGAATTGAATAATTCAGTAAATGAATCTAATCGAGACAAAAAATATTTTAAACTAAAATGCATTATTATCTTACTTCTAAGGTTAATTATAAATTAGTTTCCTAAAAATGTATTCTGATTTAATAGAAATAATGAAATTCTAGGACAAAACTTTGCTTAGAATATCCATTGATGATTATTTTTTTTTTTTGAATAAAAGAGGTTAGCAAAGTTTGTAAACAAAGTACTCCACTAAAATGTTTCTTTTTCTATCTTTTTTAATATTTCAGCAAAATTTTTTGTTCTTCAAAATATTCCTAAAATCTCTAAAAGAATTGCATGCCATTTACATGCAAACTTAGGAAGAATTCTTTCAATACAAAAATGGTTGTATTCTGGAGTTATAAAAGGTCTTAAGACGAGATCTGAAACATAAAACTTAATCTTTACTTGTCTTTAATTTCTAAATTCTGCTTTCTATGAAAAAATTAAGTATGTTATCTCTTGGTAGAATTTCTGGTTGGAAAAGATCAAGAAAGTGGTTGTCATTATCATTTGGATTGTTGACGGATTTTGATTTAATATCTGTCTATATTTCTGAGATGAGTTATTGTAATTTATTTACACTAGTTACATTGTTTGGAGTGTTGTCCTCATTTTAATTACTTATCTAAAATATTCTCCAGCAGAACCACTGGAAGAAAGTATTTTACTCTGAAAGCATAAAAAAATAATTTGTAAACTCTTTTTTTCTTTATTAAATAATATATTTTGAGATTTCTGCTTCCAAATTTTAAACTCAGTTTTTTTTTTTTTTTTTTCAACAAAATCTAATTTTGTATTTCAACCAACAAAAGAGTTTTTTAATGAATTTTTGATCAAGTGATTTTAGAATGAACTGAATTATTTCTGTCTCAATGTTCATCCCTTTGGTGAGACGATAAACAAACATCTATAAAGTAGCCAGAGTTTCCATGCAACAAGAAAAATATATAAAAATGAAAACTTCATGTTTTTTGAAGTTGGCATTTATAAATAATTTGTCAATGGTTCAGAATTTCTTTTTGGTCAATTTTGATATATTTCTAGTTTAAAATGTGGCCTTTTTCATTAAGAACCTGTTGCTGCCTTTTATTGTGTCTTATTTTTTCTTGAAAATTTTTGAATTTTTGTAAAAACCAATATTTTTCTGGAATTAGAAAGCTGAAATGATATGGTTATTATAAAACTGTCATGAATGATCTTTCAAAATAGTTCATTTTTCCTGAAAATGTTTTTGTTTTCAGAAAAATTGAAAATGATTTCAGATTGTTTTTATCTTGAACTTTGACTCAAATCTTATCTCAGTGTATTTATTTCATTGGTGAACAAGTTTTGATTGTGTTTGTAATATAAGAGATGCATATAAAATCCTTGAATAATAAACATGGTAAATATTCTGCAACATTCTCCAGAATTTTTTCTGGTGACAAAATAACATGCATTGGAAAATTATGAAAATACAATGTCTGTGTCTTTATGAATAACTTCAAATGTAAAAGTTTATCTTATTTCAGAGTTGCGTTCATTTTTATAGAAAGCATTAAGAAATTTTTAATACAATTATTTAATTTTCAAAATGTAAAAATGATATTTTGTACATTAAGACTAATATCTCCATCCATATTAGTTTTATTACAATTGTATTTTCTAGGTTTTCTCTGGTGTATAATTGAAGGAGTGCAAATTATCATTGCTTATGAATACGACTAAGTGGAAGAATGCATCAACTGAAACAGTGATAAAAACAAGAATAATGAGGATACTAGTTGAACAATTTGTAGAATAAGGATACAAGTTGAGAATCCTTCATCCAAAATTCTTGGGACCGGAAGTGCTTTAGTTTTCAGATTTTTTTTGGATTTTAGATTACAGGCTATTTAATTTGTATATAGCATCTATAAAATGGGGCAACCAGGAAATAGAAACCAAGCATAAACCCAATATCCCTTTACATTTCATAAGACAGCTTTTATATATATATATATATATATATATATATATATACACACACACACACAAACAGCCTAAAGGTAGTCTTATATAAAATTGAACAAATTTTGTATATATACAGATATAGGTAATGACACTAATCATGTAATGGTCACACAGAGTTTTAAGTGGGGAAATAGGACTTCATGTAAAAATATTTTGTACTTTCTATATGTGTACAAAAAATATGATCACTACTTACAAAAATATATAAATGCAACACCAAACACTACTTCTACATCAGGTGTGAGAAACTGGAGGGAGATGGTACATCATTGATGACATCACTGTGAGTGTGAGAAGCAAAATTCGGTAAGTTATCAGTTTCTACCAACAATGTCATGTTTTGATTAAAATGTTACAATAAATGCAGGTACAGTATTGGTTTAAAAACAAAGCATGGATTTTGGTTACAGTTAAATGTAATGAAAACTAAAAAAAGTTGACATTTGTAATGCTATCTTGTCAATTTTCATGCCTCCTCCAAAACTAAACTAAACTACTCTCATTTAACAACCATAGAGAAATGTCCCTGACCCCCATCAGCATGGTTGATGCTTGTTTTCATCAGTGTGTCTCACTATGCCTTCTTGGCCTCACATTTTCAACTGACTTGAAATGGAACAACTACATTGAATCAATAGCTGCATCTAATGCAAGGAAAGTTGGTTCACTGTGTCATGCCAGAAGGTATTTCTTGTCAGAGTCCATCTTACACGTCTACAAATTTACCATTCATCCATATTGCCATTTCTGATCCTGTGCTCCTGCCATTCATCTCGAGGTTCTCGACAAGTTCCAAAGAAGGATCTGTAATGTAATCAACCTGAATTGGCTTCTTGACTGCAGACACTTTCTCACAGATGTGATTTGCCTTCTCTCTATCTTTTCTACAAATATTTTCATGGCTACTGCTCTAACAAGCTTTTTTACAAGGTGCCCTGACTACATGAATTTAAGCATGCTACTAGATTGGCATCTAGGTCCCACCCATTTACTCTTGAAATAGTTAAATATAATCACCACTTCTATTCCAACAGTTTCTTTCTTTGCACCTCCTGACATTGGAACTTCCTTCTTCTCACTGGCTTCCCTGATAAATCTTCAAGAATGTAAATGCAATGTCAGTCACCATCGTCAGGGTTAGGGTTCTGTTGCCTTGATCCCTGTCTTTTTTCCTTTCTTCCTCAATCCCCACTACACTCACTTTTTTTTTTTTTTCACTTTCACTCTCCATAACATCCCCTGCGTGCTAGTAGCTTGGGGTGAAATGGTTAAAAAAAATCATGCTACAGGTAGCCATGTTGCTTTCTGAAATTTTCCATTTGTGGCAAGTCATGTCATCACCTGAAAAACTTTTGGATTTTGGAGGTTTTCAGACTTTGGCATTTTGGATAAATGATACTTGGCCTGTAGTAATTCATTTCAGAATATCGGTTTTTATGTAAAAGAAACAAAAGATGAATGACTTCAGAGATAAAACATTCAGTTCATGGAATTTAGAAAATGATGTGAAAACTAAAGAAGGCTGAATAAAAGTTAGATTTCGATGCTCTCTACTGTTTTCCCTGATGAAAGCAATTATTAAACTCCTAAAATTTTTCTTTTATTCTCTCTTTTCATATTGATTTGGAAGGATATGGCTAACAAATTACTAGTAATGTGATGCAAAAAACTGTACTTTTGAAAAGCATATCACCTATGGAATTGTTTGAAATTATCTGTCTGGCCTATTTATAAAAACTTTTTTTTTTTTTTTACTGAATTTAACTTAGTCTAGAACACGATCACAAGTATGGAGTACCCAGTAAAGATTGAGCTCACTACTCATTAAGAGTAGATAAAATGAACAGCTTTGAGTGTTGAAGTAGGAATTTAATAAATCAAAATATTTGAAGTACCAGTGATAAGAATACTTAGTACAGGGTGCTCAGTAAAAAAGCAGTAAATTCAGAAAGACTTGAAACAACTGGTGATGACTGATGTGACTGAAAAATTCCGAAAGAATTTGTACATTTCATCAATTCCCACATCAGATGTTCTTTGAAAAGTACTATATTTTGTACACTATTTATATTATTCAAACTACTTTCCTCATCTTTGTCACCATATTTATCACAACGTTTCGGCCCTTCAGTATCTGTCTATATTTCTGAGATGATGTATTATGTACACTATTTTCATTATTCGAACTATTGTCCTCATCTTTGTTGTCATATTTATTACAACGTTTCAGCCGTTGTGTGCTCCGCCCTTCTTCAGGTGGTTGGAATGTTGAACTGAACCCTTTATTTCGCTCACTGGAGTAGACTGTTCTAGTTCCACGTGCCATGTTTGATGGATGTCAGATATCTCCTGCTAATTTCCCTCTGAAAGTTCTCCACTACCTTAACCGGGTATTGAACTCACACTCTTTGGGTCAGTGAATAATGGCGTTGGCTAGATTCAGTGACAAGACCCAAACAGAAGTGGGGTAGAATAGAATACCGAGAAGGAAGAGGCAGAATTAAGCACTGCCTGTACAGAGTAATGGTGTGAGATGTGAAGCATGTTGGAGTTGAGAGAGGATCAATCCTTGTGACTACTCCCAAGGAAGGTGGATCATCTTCAAATATGGAAAGTTAATAAAGCAGATGTAGGGAAGAAAGAAAACCTTTATTGGAATTAAGGAAAATTGGGGAATCCCCAAATCCCCAGAACTCTTTAACCCCACACTAGTTTTGGGCCAAAATACATATAAGTATATGACTTTGACAAGCTCAGAGACTTTCGGCAGAGAACCCACATCAAGTGCCTCTGAAATCTATGAGATTTCCTGATTCTAAGAAACCAGCTCCACCAGAAGTTTAGGCGAGGCCCAGCGTCACTTGAAACCAGCTCCTCCAGAACTTTAGACAAGGCCCAGTGTCACTATAGAGATTGATGTGGAAAAGGTTAATTTTGGTTGTGCCAATAGCTATATAAACCAATTGAATATTAACCCTATGAGTCTCATTTTATTTTTTGTTATGAACATATTTTCTTCCTTAATATAGCACCTGCCATCACCTTTAACCAGCACTATGAGACTATGACTTTCAATTTTTCGCTGCTCTGAGATCAAGAACACAGCATGGGCTGAGTTGGTGTGGTTTGAAGTGTCCAATGATCAACAACCAGCTTTTACCAGCGTCAGCATTGACCAGTGCAGAATTAACATTGTGTTTAAAACATTGTTCTAAAACCCTGAGGTCCAGACCACTAAAATGTGGTTACACCACTGGGTGTAGGTAGCCACAAAGGGTGTTATAAGAATGGCTCATTTCACAAGTTGAAGAAGGTTTTAGGATTTTGATAAAGAGCACCCATTCAAAAATATTTCATTTCTTGTTTCTGGCTGAAAACATTTTAGGAGTGGAATAAAAGTGAGAAAGATTCTTTGTCCCTCAAATCAAAAGATGAAGTTAATAGGAATTAATTAATGTTTTTATCATAAATTGCTTGGCTAAAAATATTCTGCTACAATGTTTTATCAAATGTAAATATGAAAGGAAATGGTCTACAATATCCGCAGCTTAATTGATAACCCTTTGATATTAAGTATGAATGTATTTTTTCTCCTTTATGCTCTTTTTTAGGAAGAAATTTATATATTTGTGAATGAGTATGTGGTTGGGGAGGTGAATGTGTATGTATGAATTAGTACAGAATTTTAGTTTTAAGAATGAAGAAACTTACCCATTGCTGATCATTCTGTGTGCTAAAATTTGCCTGCAGGCTCGTCCACTCCATTTATGGATTGGGGAAGTCTGAATTTTGGATTCTCCTGATCTGATGGGGGTGGGGTGTCTGCAGACAAATTTGATTATAGGAAAGCTGATTTGCAGTTTTTTAAGGTTCCAAAATCTCTTTTAAAGCCATTTGCATTCTGTGATTGATATTTTCACATAGCTTTTTGCATGGTCACATGGTTGTATTTATTGCCGCCAGCAGGGTAACCTGAGTAAAGGAGAGTGATGTTGGATAAACCTGAAACTCCTAAGGATCCCAGGGCAACATCACTGATGATGTGGTTGCTGTCATCTTGCAGATTGATTTCTAAATACAAATATAGAAGAATGATTGCAAAAATAAAATTTCTTGTAGCATTTGCAATTATTTTGGCCAACAATATCTATTTGGAATTTTATTCCATATTGACATTCTTAAAAGCCAAATCTTAGAATTGGTGCCCTCTGTTATATTGACTCACCTTCTAGTTTTCATCTCAAAGAAATTTTTTTCTTGAAAAATTCAGAAAATTTGCATAAACTTTAATATAAGATTCTATGAATTGTTTAGCCTTTCAAAGTTAAAAATAATCTTGAATTATTTAACATTTCAGAGTGTAACCTTTGTAGGATTAGTAGACTACTAATATCAGTTGCAACACTGAAAATATATCAAAAGTATTATATAACTGCAAATGTCATATCTTGGTTAAAATCATGAACAAACAAACATCCTTTAAATACAATGTCTATCGAGGAGTGTGTGAACCCCTTCAAAGAAAATGTATTTTTATTTGTTTAGTTATTATTAGCTAATTACATCTGAAGAATTACTGCTTTCAATCTCCAAACAGCCAATTTCAGGAAATGGTTCAAGGAAGGTAAATCAGTGTAGATTGATTAAAATTATTGGGGGGGGGGATTAATTTCTAACAATTGTTTCTGGAGGGAAACAAAGAATTTTGGTCAATTTCTTCTTTCAAATGAAGATTGTTTAACATGAAACTGGATTTCAAGACCTTATTTCAAGCCTTCAGATTTCTGTTACAAGATATGGAAACAGAATCTTGATTTCATCAAAGAAGATTTTCTTTTATTTGCACTGTTCTATGGATTCTCATCAATTTATCTTTAAATATTTTAAAATAAAATTATTCAGTGGTTTGTGCCTTTTTCTTTTTGTTTTTATTTCATTTTTCTTCTCATAAGATTACATTTTTTTATTTTCTGAAGTTTTCATATCACATGATTAAATTCTTTAATATGAAAAGGTATAAGTGTAATTTACAATTTGGAATGTGTAAAGATTTTGAATTTTTTAAAAGCAACAAATATTTTGTGTCAAAAATGGATATAAAGCAATTAAAATTGTAATTTAGACTTCAAAAATCTTTCAGATCTAAACATTATTTACAGGTATTTGCAGCATTTTGTTATAGTCTATCAGTGTGTAATTATTGATATTTTTATCTGCAAAGGATGTTCTTTTTTTTAATTCAAGATAAGAGTTTCCCTTGTGGAAAGTTGTGAAGGTGAACATTTCAACCCTGTAAAAATATTCATAGAGTAAAAAGAAAGAATATGTAAATCCAAAATTTTATATTCTAGAATTTAAGGAGATTTATAGAATTTTTTTCAGTTTCTTCTGATGAAGGCATTTTTTGTCCAACACAGAATAGATTAAACACAGGCAGATTTCTTACTAACTCCTCATAATTCAAATCCTGGTAGGACTGGCAACTGGCTAAAATTTTCTTCTTTTATTTGTACCTGGTGCACAGATGTAGTAGTATTCACAAAATGTCTGTGCATATTTAGAAAAATGCCTAACTTAATTTGTCTATGTATGCATGTTTTTTTTTTTTTTCAGTTTCTTCTGCCGAAGACATTTTTTTACAATACAGGATAGGTTTCTTACTAACTCCTCTTACTTCAACTGCTACTAGGACTGTCCTTTTATTTGCACTTGGTGCACAGATGTAGTAGTAGACATAAAATATGTGTACATATTTAGAAAAAGGCTTAATTTGAATATGTGTATGTGTGTTTATTTTTTTAACTAATGCTCACCCAATACAAGTTCCAATTGAAACTCAAGGTAGAGGATTACTGTATGATGATGTATGAGGAGGAGGAGGTAAAAAATGCAGTTTATGAAGTTATGTAGGAAAGATAATGGTTAATCATAGACTTGAAATGGTCAAGCATCCTCTCAGGATTCTGTTCCATAAGGTAAAGTAGGTGTTCTTGGGAAGAAGCTGACTGGAACTTCCTCCTTACTAATGGAATATGAAGGATGATTCATTTCTGTATGTACAGTCTAGTGGGTCTTAATTATCTGTGGGGAAAGGGGTTGTAAAGTGGAAAATGATTCATCATCCACAAGGCAGTGTAGATGCTTTTGAACTCTATCAAGGCTGGAAAGTGAGGACTGAGTAGCAGCATCACAGGTATCACAGCAATATTCCATTTTTGGTCTGATCTGACTCTTGTAAAAATAGAAAATAATGTAGGAGACAGACACTTACTCGAGCAGTACAAGGAATCAACAATGTTTTGAGCATCTTTAGCAATGGATCATGTATTTGATCCACCTGATGTCTGGGTTGAGCTTGAGCTTCAATAGATGTTCAAGGCAGGGATCATCCTAGAGTGAACAACCATTCATCATGATAGGTGAAAGTTCCAGTTCTGCTTGGTGATGTTAGAATGTTACTTGTTTGGTTTTGGAGGTAATGAATATTACAAGCCAGTCCTTCTTCCATTAAGCCACCAGGCTGAGATCAGTGGAGGAGAGATCAGATGACAGGTTCTGGTCATTGAGAGTTTGGGAGGTACACTTGTATCATTTGCATAAATATTTGCTAAAGATCTGTTCTTAGGCAGATCATTAATGCAGAAAACAGGTAAGACAAAGAAGAGAGACATCATTGATCTCATGGGTTTCAGATAACTGGCCATTTACAATGACCTTCATGGATCTACCTGTTAAGAAGGATTTTATAATTGAGAATGTCTGAGGTGATTATCATTGTGATGTGTCTAGTGTTTCACTGATACTAAACATAATGGAAGATGGAAACAGCAAGTAACTTACCTAACAAGATTGTATAAAATGATGGCAGGATATTAAGGAGGCAATCATTACTTAGAACTGCAAAAGATAGGAACTTGATCACTCATGTCCTGAAGAGACATAGCACATAAGACATGCTTATGAGAAATGTATACTGACTTCCCTTTAAAACATTTTAGATTATAAGCTCAGTCTGTTGAATGCACTGAAATTAGTTAACTGCAATTAAAAAAAATTGTAATTTACTTTTAATTTCTAGTGCTCTATCAAATCAGTAAAAAAATTTTCACCTTCTGCCAGACTTAGCAAGATCACACACACACTAAAATATACAGGGACACATTTTAAATGTAGTGGATTATAAAAATGATCTAGAGTAGCAAATATATTGATTATATAACTGATATAGAAGAGTTCAACATATTATTTAAGATTTGATATTACATCTCTGAGATCATCACTACTACAAAGTGAACATGCACAAAGTTACTCTCTCATTTCAAACACAGTGTGGCTTAGCATATTAAATGGCTGTGATCTCTCCATGGATGCTTTTAGTTCTACAGATATATATATATATATACACAGACATATATTTTAGGCTTAAGTCATAACTTATATTTTCATTTTTTCTTTCTGCTATCTTTTTCCAAAATTAACAAACTTTTTGGTATTAGTATTTGTTCAGTTATGTAAGACTAGTCGATAATTTATCTTACTTTTTAGTGTTTTTGTTTACCTGATATTTTATATATTAAAAAAAATGTTAATTTTTTGGGAGCTTCTGAAACATGTGATGTATATAATGTTCATATACATACATTATATATGTTCCAAAGGTTGTCACAGCCAGAAAATGGATGAAAATGGACAACTGGTGCTTCATAACTAGCTGGTTGATGGAGCTTGACAGCCCAGAAAGGCAGTCCATCTAGGAAAAAGGAAAACCCTGATTTTAAACCTCTGCTGCTTTGCTGTTATATCCAAACAGAAAAAAAGCCATGGAAGCAAATTTAGACAAAACACCAGAGAGGAGCTGTCAACATGAACAACTTTATGGCAACTCTTGCAGCCAAGCCCTCCCCAAATGTATTGCCCTGTATTCCTTTGGATCTTGTCAGTATGGCTGACAGCAGGGAGGAGGATGTAGTTTGGAAATTGCATCCATATATCATCACTCAGGCCTGCATCCTGGAGAGGGGTCACTCCAATCAACAAAGTACTGAATATTGACAAAAGAGAGTGATAACATTTTCTTGCAAGATAAAATGGATGCCTACTTGTATATGTGGAATGCTCTCTATTGGGCTCAAGCTGGCCTTAAAAGTCACTGAAGGCAGAAGGATGTAGGGCTTCAAGGGTGAAACATGCTGTTGAAGCCTCATGCATCAAAATCAATGGAAGAGACCATCATCATATATGATCTTCCAGTCTGAATATTGTTTGCAGGCATGAAACAGACTGTTGCTGCTCAGTGTCCACTTTTATATTTATATGCACTTTATCCCTGATATTGAGAACTTTTATCCATAAATATAGCATACCTTTAAAACTATGCCTTTTTCATATATATATATATATATATATATATATATATATATATATATATATATGTGTGTGTGTGTATCAAAAAAAGGAAAACTTAGCTGACACATTTTGTCATCTGAGGGACTTTAGCAAAGCTAATCAGATTTGCCTTCATAAAATCTCTCGGAAGACGAAACACATCGGCTATATGTTTTCGTTTTGTCTTTTTTCATATAGTCCTTTTAAACATACATACTCTATCTGAAATTTTTACATGTGTGTGCATATATATATATATATATATATATATATATATATATATATATAAAAGTATGGGGATCATGGATCTGATATATTTATCTCTTTTTTGATGTACATATATAATTTTGGTATTAAGATTGTTTTTTTTTTTCTTCCTCTACTTAAAGCTTGTGTTAACATCTTTGCCACCCTTGTATTTGACTATACCATCTTTTTCCATATCAGTGTTTTCCTCCTCAGTAATTTCTATTTGTATCTGCACCATGTGTGTACATACTGGCCATGCATGGTGTAACATCTTGGGTTTGCCAAGGGGGAATCAATACTTTTAACATTGAAGGTCGTTGCTGACTGCCTGACAATTGTGCATCTAACGCATATGAAACTTCTTGTCATGATTGATTCTCTTATAATTGACTGCAGGTCTGAATGAAAAAGGTCCATGCTTCATACTGGGATGTTATCCTTTTATTTGGAGGGGGGGGGAAACATCTTGAAAACTAAAGTCAAATAACAAATATATCTCTGAAAAGGTGAAATGGATAAACAAAATACATTTCAAAGAAATACACAAAACACTTTTCAAACAGTAACAATAAAAATTTGAAACAAACTCCAAAGAAAATAATAAAAGGTTGCATGATGTCTTAGAGGAGAATTTCAGACAATAGTATTAGGGAGCAGAATTACTGTGTTGCCTCTTTGACCAGAAATAGCTAAAGAACTTGTGGTAGTTTCCTTACCCCTAAGGAGTCACATGGTAGCAGTCTCACAGAAATTAAAACTAAACACATGCATGCATATATATATATATATATATATATATATATATATATATATGTGTGTGTGTGTGATATATGTCTATTTTTACAGAGCATTAAAAATTATTCTCATAGTATTAACTTTTTTACTACTGCTACTATTACTAAGCAGCAAAATCCCTCAAAAATGCAGATACCAAAAATGCAGATAAATATCAATAAGTCAATGGACTACAGAGTCTAGCCAAAATCTTTTTGGCTGGCAGGTCAAACTTTCTGCCTCTGAACAGAGAGAAACCTGGATGAGGCTATGCTGAAGGGCAGAGCCTCGTCCAGGGAGGTTGACCAACGCAATGCTGTTTATGCAGGTTCTACAGGCATTTTTTGGCTGAGCCTACAGGCTCAGAGAACCCACGTTAAACCCGGCCTTGTGCCACATGCAACCCTCATGAGGGGAGGGGGGCTAAATATTCTAGCTGGAATCTTTTCCAGCTGTGTTGGTTGAAGTATCTGCCTGAAGGCAGAGAGGAACCTGGATGAGGCTATGCTGAGGGGCAGTGTCTCATCTGGGGAGGTAGACAGACCAAAATCTGTTTATGTGGGTTTTATGGGGAATTTTTGGCTGAGCCTACAAGCTTGAATGACTCAAGTTAAACTTGGCCTTGTGCCATATCTACCCTTGTGGGGGTGGCTAGTAAATATTGTCTAGCTGGGATCTGTTGAGTATGACTCAGACTTACACGAGAACTATTAGGTTGGTGCAAAAATAATGTCGTTTTCTCACATATGTTACTATATGAGAAAACGACATTATTTTTGCAACCTTCCAATAGTAGCACTCATTACTGGAGTGACCTGCACTGACCTTGTGCATAACTGTTACCTTTATTCTTATTGTATTGGTTTTTTACAATAAACCTTTACTTATTTTATCCACCTTGTTTTTCAAGTATATATTCCTATTAGGACGGAATATAACAGATTACATGTTTCACTCTATAGAAAAGGCTGTATGAATCCCTTGCTTTCAAGCCATTCTGAAAATAAGATGAGCAATTGCTTTAGGTTCAATACAGAAAAAACTGGGAGAATATATTAATAACTTTCAACATGAACATAAAGAAAAGATAAAGAATAGATATTAACGGCTTTTTTAAAAGTAACTTATTTTTCTTTCATTATGAGAAGTGCCAGCATGGTGAAGGAAAGACTAATGATTTATTATATATACATGTTTCATTCTTTCATTTTTGGATCTGATGAAGTCTGGAAAGGTGAAACGTGTAATCAAATCTAGTTACAATGAAATGGTTTTGCATTTGTTAAATTTCTTTAAATTTTTTTTATATATATATATATATATATATATATATATAGATTATAGGTGCAGTTCAATTTATAATTACATGAATCATTCATACAAAAAACAAATATAGAAGTTAATGATTTAAATGGCGAGAATACATCTTTGCAAAAAATTTCAATAAGGTACACTAACCCCGAACCTGTATATAAAGGATATGATCCTTGTTTATAAATTCCAGTTGCATAAGGTCTTTTTAGTTTTTACAAGCTTTCGTCTGTTCCTACAGACATCCTCAGGTATGGAAATAGATTTGTTCTTGTTTTTTACTTCTCAGTAATAAGAGGACAATGAAAATAGAGATGTAATCCAAAAAAATGCTATGAGAAATGTGTTATTGTTTTGGAACGTGCGGTCGCAATGCTGAGTTTGAATTTTAAATTTTAAGGTTGTGCGTTTTTGTACAAATATAGCAATAAGAGAATTCTTTTGTACTGGTAGATTTTCCGTCAATGTGGCATGAACTATATTGTTCAATAATTACAGGAATGTCACACTTATTATCCGAGAGTTGCACGTTGGATCAGTTATTTTAATTTCGATTATAGGTGCAGTTCAATTTATAATTACATGAATCATTCATACAAAAAACAAATATAGAGGTTAATGATTTAAATGGCGAGAATACATCTTCGCAAACAATTTCAATAAGGTACACTAACCTCGAAACTGTATATGAATGATATGATCCCTGTTTATAAATTCCAGTTGCATAAGGTCTTTTTTAGTTTTTACAAGCTTTCGTCTGTTGCTACAGACATCCTCAGGTATGGAAATAGATTTGTTCTTGTTAGTGTACCTTAGACGAAAGCTTGTAAAAACTAAAAAAGACCTTATGCAACTGGAATTTATAAACAGGGATCATATCATTCATATACAGGTTTGGGGTTAGTGTACCTTATTGAAATTGTTTGTGAAGATGTATTCTTGCCATTTAAATCATTAACCTCTATATTTGTTTTTTGTATGAATGATTCATGTAATTATATGTATGTATGTATGTATATATATATATATATATATATATAAGCATTAATTAAAAAAATTAACAATTTAAGCAAGAAATAAAAAAAAATGGAATACACTTATATTTTAAAAACTCAAGAAAACCTCAGAATATTAAAGAAAAATTAGCCTAAAAATAAGTCTTGTCTATGACACCAGAAATAACGTTGTTATATTATTTTTGACACTCAGAGTCTAAAGAAAGAAAAGGAATAGAGATAAATTATAAGAAGACAAAAAATTATGAAAAGGAGAAATAACCATGACATTCTACACATGTGCATATACATAAATATACAGGTGTGTACACATGCGCACATACACACATGAAAAAGAAAAAGTCAACCTCACATCAATAAAAGCTCATAAATTATTTCTTTTAACTTGATATAAAAGTAATGAAAATAAGAAAATTGGTAGACAATTGTTGATACAGTGTAACCCGGATATAAGAGAAACCCGGATATAAGAGAAACCTGGATATAAGAGGCTTCTTCTCCGGTCCTGACAACTCTCTTATATCCAGGTTACACTGTATATCCTGATGTGTGGACCAAATGATTACAAGAAAGTTCATCTATGAAACTCTGGAGTCGGGGTGCTGAATATTAGTCTCCTAAGTGAGCAAATTTTATATTTGTATTAATTATATATTCTATAATCCTTTGTGTATAGATTTTTAGGGAATATAAGACACAGTTAAAAAAAGCAGAGAAATGTTTATTTTCATATATAAAAATGCACCTGATTTTAAACTAAATAAAATTACCAAAACTTGTGAAAAAGGAAGAGAAAAAAAACGAATAAAAAAAACAAGGACATTTTGGATATATTTTTTTATCATAAATAATATTTTCACCTTTAAATGATTTCCAAATTCGTGTAGGTGTCTAGAATCAATGAAATCCCCCCCCCAAAGTATAGGACCATTGGGGGCTTAAAGAAGCATTATGAAAGATTTATTTCCCTTTGTTGCAGTATACTATTAGATATTATTTCTCTGCTAAGCAATTAAATCCACTTTGAACTGATTTTGCCTGTTTTGAGTCCTAGAAAAATGGGATTGAGTTCTAAACTGAATTATATGATGCAGTAGACTTTTGGACATGATTTGGGACTAAAAAAACCTGTTTATTATACACACAGGAGATATATATATATATATATATATATATATATATATATATATATATATATATATATATATATATATATATATATATATATAGTTGGTGTGTGTGTTTTCTGAATAGTACTCTGTTAAGTAATTATGTTACAAAATAAGGTTTGGTAACTATTTAGGTGGATGTACAGGTGACTTAATGGTTAATGAAATGGGGAATGGAATCAACAAATCAAGTTCAAATTCTAGCTGTGACATGTTCACTTTGTACTAATGTTTTTAGGAAATAGCCTTCTACTCTCCACTACAAGCTATTGGTAAATAGGACAGTTGGATTTCTTTAGTTTTGTAAGGTAATTCAACTTGAACACTGGACTTGTATCTCTGCTCATAAGCATTCACTTTTGAAACTGCATCAGCCTTGATTTGTGTGGTTAGAGTCTCATGCTTTCCAACGATTCTGGACGAACCTCCCTTAACCACAAAAAAATTTTGAATTTGTGGAATTTGAAATGATGGTTATTTAAGCTACACAATCTTCTAATTACTGTTACTAAATTTTGTAGCATTTTACTACTTTCAGTAATTTCCAATATATAAAAGATATCTTTGATGGTTATCTGGAAGGACATTACTCCAGCGATTACAGGTAAACATTTAATAATAATGCTAGGTAGGTGAAGCTTGTTAATAAATCACATAGAAGCAGAGAAAACTCTTCCATCAATTAAGTGTTTATAAAATGATATTTGGGAATTAATTTTGAGTATTTTGCTAAAATACAAAAATTATAAATAAATCACTAAATGAACTTGAGTGGAGTGAGGCTTGAAACTATAGTGAGTTTTACCCTCACTGGGTGCCCCACACTAATCTCATATTTGTCAGTAATCCCAAG
Organism: Acanthosepion lycidas; assembly: GCA_963932145.1. NCBI lineage: Eukaryota > Metazoa > Mollusca > Cephalopoda > Sepiida > Sepiidae > Acanthosepion > Acanthosepion lycidas. The sequence goes on from OZ010611.1 coordinate 73,813,692, forward strand.
AAACACCTGGAAGTTTTGAATCAACATTAAAATCTTTTTCTCAGTGCAAAGCCAACATTTTGTTCTTTATCTCAAGAGGCATTTCCTTTGTGTGTGTCATGTCTGGATCAAAGTATTTCTGGGCTTTCCAAAGATTTATTGCCAAATCATTTGTCATCAGCCTCTTGCACTTATTTCTCTGGAATTGATGAAAACAATAAAAATGTCCATCTTCTCTTCCTCCTCCTCTTCATCTTCCTCCCACTTTTCAGGCAGACAAAAAGATCCACTGATAGAAATTGATTGAGAGACACACACACACACACACACACACACGAGTGAATGTCATGTTCACAGCAAGATAAATAGAATCAAGATTGATGTGTTAGAAATTTTGAAATACTCTGGAGAAATCAAAGAGATTTTTCATCTGAAGAAACAATTTTCTGCTCTAAAACGCATTTGTTTTTATTCAGTGTTTGAGTAGATATGTTTGGGCAATATTTTGTCCAATATATTGCAAAATAAATCTGTACATGGATACATGAATGTTTTGACTTGATTTTATGTAGATATGAAAAAGATGTATCATGGTAAACATTTCTTAATAGATTTGAGCTATGGAAAGATTTTGATATCATCTTATATTGCTATTTTCTTTCATATATTTGAGTATATATAAATGAAGATGTATCAATGTTGAAAGTAAACTAATTGATATATATATATATATATATATATATATATATATATATATATATATATATATATATCATATATTGATAATATTAGCAGTCAATACATATATATATATATATATATATATATATATATATATATATATATATATATATATATATCATATATTGATAATATTAGCAGTCAATATATATATATATATATATATATATATATATATATATATATATATCATATATTGATAATATTAGCAGTCAATATATATATATATATATCATATATTGATAATATTAGCAGTCAATATATATATATATATATATATATATATATATATATATATATATCATATATTGATAATATTAGCAGTCAATATATATATATATATATCATATATTGATAATATTAGCAGTCAATATATATATATATATATATCATATATTGATAATATTAGCAGTCAATATATATATATATATATATATATATATCATATATTGATAATATTAGCAGTCAATATATATATATATATATATATATATATATATATATATATATATATATATCATATATTGATAATATTAGCAGTCAATATATATATATATTTATATATATATATATATCATATATTGATAATATTAACAGTCAATATATATATATATATCATATATTGATAATATTAGCAGTCAATATATATATATATATATATATATATATATCATATATTGATAATATTAGCAGTCAATATATATATATATATATATATATCATGATAATATTAGCAGTCAATATATATATAGTTTATGCAAAACTAGGTAATCCGCATGTGTAGACCCAAGGAGGATGATATCCAGAGAGCTCAATGTAAAATTCAGAGCAGATATGTTTGAATAAAAATAGAGCACTTTAAGGTTCCATGTAATAAGTTATTTCACCACAACCCCTTTACAGGGCTCTGGATCATCAGACTTTACTTCCAAAGGTTGAAATGAAAGTAAAGTCTGATGATCCAGTGCCCTGTTAAAGGGGTTGTGGTGAAATAACTTATTACATGGAACCTTAAAGTGCTCTATTTTTATTCAAAATATATATATATATATAACTAGTAATAATCTTATAAGTATAAGAATTTATACTCGTCCGGAAAACCTTCGATGTTTTGATTTGTGAATAATCAAACCAATACCAAAGAACATGTACGTCAGCCAAAAATAATTGTCTAGGATGCAAGTCCAATGTCCAAAGAAAAAAAAACCCCGATACAGCAAGCAAAATAACTAAATAAATAAATACCTAAATAATCGAATCACCTAAGCGGATCGTCTTCCTTGACAATCCACTTAGGTGAAACCTTGGTAGGTTTGGTGGCTCTCTAGGTTTAACTAACTAAAATATATATAAATTCCCAAGAGGATAGAATCCAGGTAGAACTCAATGTTCAGGACAGAGTAAGAATATAATATAAAAGGCTCAAACACTAATATTCCATGGTTATAATTTATTACATTGGAATCGTAATCACGATCAAATTCATACAAATTCAAAAAGTTTTTTGAATTTGTAGGTTTGATGATTATATATCTCATATATATATATATATATATATATACAGAGACATAAGTAAATAGACACCATCATTTTATTCAGATGTGACATTCAATAGACTCACTGACAACTACGGAATTTGTTAAAATGTTTATGCACATTGCATTGCCTTCTACTCTAAGAACAACTACCAAATACCCAAAAGAAATGTTTTGTAGGATTTGTTCTTTTATAATCAGCATCAAATTACATGAAAATTGGAAATTCCAGTTTTAGCTGTGAATGTAAAGTTCATAAATAGAAGAAAGGAAACCACAGTTTGATTCATATTGACATGGTGCAGATGTTGTTATCCGTTTATCGGGATTCCAAACATTTAACAACAACAACAACAGCAGCAATATCTTTTTAAATGAAACATAAAAAAGGTTATTTTCTGAAGGAAAAGTAGAAGTAGAATGTCAGCTGAAATAACATTTATATATTTTTTTCAGAAATATACAATAAGAACAAAATGTTCAATTTTCCTTGTAGTGAAGTTACTTTTATAAAGTAATTATGTGTTCTTAGTGTTGTGGAAATGTGTGAGAAAACTTACTTTATGATAGTTACCCTAACCTGTTTGTGAGTTTGTAGACAAAGCCTTTGTCAGCAGCTGCTGGCTGTCATCTCTTCATTGTATATGTGCATGTGTAGATCAAACCTCTGAAATTGTTTTGAATGCTGAGAAGCAGTAGGTTTCTATTTTCATATCTGTAAGGGGGGATCTGAGATAGAATTCTATGTGGCAGTGTGAATTTTTTGAATACAAGATTTTCATGTGGCAAAATCTTTCTGGAAGGAAAGTATCTTCTTTGTAAGAGTTATATGACATTGCAACCAAAATAAATCAAATTTTAAGCCAGTCAACATTTGGTGGAGAAAGCAATGGGCAAGTAACATGGTGTAAAGACATTTGGAATCATGGTGCACTTGTTGCAAGTCGTATAGTGACCCATGAACAGACATTGAATGACGGAAGACAACAATAAACATAACAAAGACAAAGATGTTTGAGTAGAAAAATATATTGCCAAGTTTATTTTCATTAAAGAAAATATATTGACAAACATAAAACATAGAGTGCACTAGGCCAAAAATATCTCTGCATGTTCATATAGAGGGTGAGCATTGTCATGAGTAGGACAGTTTTGTAGTCACTGAAGAGCATTGTCATGAGTAGGACAGTTTTGTAGTCACTGAAGAGCATTGTCATGAAAAGGACAGTTTTGTAGTGTCTGAAGTGTGTTGTCCAGAAAAGGACAGTTTATCACATATCACTACTGCTCACGAGGATGACTGACTGGAGCTGGAGGCCTGTTGGAGATGACTGGCTGGTTGGAGTGGTAGGCCAATGGTAAGCTGCAGCTGATGATGATGGCAGGCTGGAACTGCTGCTGATGTCTGGAACCATGGACCACTGGTTGGAACAGATATTATAATTTGATCTAATTCTATTCTCACAGAAGTTTTATTTTTCTCAGCAAAGAATTTCCCCAGTTACCTTTTTGTAGTTTTCTATAAAGACCAGAATGCTTATCTGAAAGGATAATATCTTGTGAATACAATGCATGAGTTGTAGATATTTTTGGTTACCAAGGAAACATATTATCCTGATGGAATGTCTTTTATAATTAGGAACAGTTCATGTCTGAATCACTTACTTGATTCTTATGAATCCGCTCATAGTAGAGAATTCCCTTCTATAGACACAGCATGTTGTTCTTCAGATAAAGATCAGCTTTTCATATTATGTGTAGTTTGCTTAGTCCACAATCTGTGACATTGTAAAATATCCATTTTTCATTGCCTGTCACAATTTGTTTCAAAAATAGGACATTTAAATACAGTACAGTAGTATTTACATTACAACAAAGGATGATAGACCAAGTGTAAGTAATAACTCTTCATCCTAGTTCATGGTGTTCTGAACTCAAGGAAAGATGAAATGTTTTGCCAAACCTTCTACAAATGAATTAGGTTTAACTGAAGAATATCAATATTGATTTTCACAATTATTATGTTTTATTTCATGTATATTATGATTCTTACGTTTACTTGAAGTATGTATTGTTTATTATTATTTCTTTCAACTTTTTCTAGAGTCACCAGTATTTCTGTATTAGTATTTACTTTTTTTGTACAACTAACCTGGAGTTCATTTGTCTTATTTTTCTTTCTCTTTACCTAAAATTATATTTATCACATTTGCATTTTTTACTCTCATCCATTTTTTATCAATTGATAGTTTGAGTGTTAGTAATGTCATAAAGGTGGTATAAATTATTTTATTGTATATTAAATAATGACGTCATAATCTTTGAGTATTTTAGGCTTAAATCCGGATTTATATTTATATTTTTTGTTTCTGCTATCTTTTTCTACAATTAACAGTTTTCAATATCTGTGTTTATTTGTATATGATTATTTCATAATTTGTCTTGATTTCTAGTGTTTTTCTAATGTTTTATACATTTGAAAAAAAAAACATTTTTTTTAGCTTCTAAAGTATGTAATGTTTACATATGTACATATATATTACAAAGGTTGCCATAGCTGGGGGTAATAGTGGAGACAAGCTCCCACTGTTTATAAAATGCCTCTGTGGTATTCGTCTCAAATAACCTCTGACAACTAAATCCAGCTCGGAGCTGGAGAATAGGCAAAGGAGGAAAACTGATGTCTCATAACCAGCTGCTTTAGATTGATGGAGTTCAACAGCCCAAGAAGCCAATCCATCTAGGAAAAGGAAAACCCTGATTCTAAACCTCTTGCTCCAAACATGCAAAAGGCTGTAGAAGTAAATCCTGACTGAAAAGCAAGAGTGGAGCCTGGAAGGCAGTTCACTGTTAACACTGACAACTTTCCAGCAACTCCTACAGCCAAGACATCCTTAAATATAATTCTTTGTATTCCTTATGATCTTGTTGGGATGGCTAAAAGTGTTTGGGGGCATGTAGTCTGGGCAGCACATAGCCTGCATATACCATTGCCTAGGCCTGCACTGCAGAGAGGTCACTCCAATTTCACCACTAAAGTACTGAATTTTGACCAGTTGCTACCTTTATCTCACAAGATAAACAGATGTCTACTATTTATCATAGAAATTCAGAGAACAGGTTTTTCATTTGCTTAATTTATGCAGAAGCCACACATCAAAGCAACTAACATAACCAATCTGGTGCAAATAATTTTCACTGCTTCATATGAATATTTAGATTCAGTTGATTATCACCTATGCCATATAGTGTTGATTATTCTTAAGTAATATTCTGATTTGATCACGATCAATATCAACCATTCTAGCTGACCATGGATTTGCATTTAACAAGAAATCTCCATGCAAAAAACTTCAGAAATCCCTTCTGACATGTTTATGACATCCAATACCTTCTCCATAAACTGCACAAATCCTTTCACTCAATTCAATTACATTTGTACCTTAAAATAAAAAAAAGCATTATATGCCAGAAATGTTGATTATTTGGTATCATCTTCAATGTTAGAATCTATAGACTGTTCTGCCTCCCAAGTACGTGTCTGTCTTGTACATGTGCATGCCTCAAGACATCCAGATAAATACCTTTTAGCAATTAAGACTCTGGAGATGAAGTCCTGTTTATCAGCAACTTTATTAAAAGCCAAGAAATAAATACACATACAAGACTAGTTTAGTCTGAATAACAAACAAGCAAATGGTCACAAAGGAATATGATAAAGACAGCTGGAGACTTGAACATAGAAGCAAGACCATTTGTCTAAATGGGTAAAGGAGGGTAGCAAATACTTACATGAATATATGTAAGGTTTGCTTTGATAACTTTCCAGAAAGGAAGAAAGTTACATAAAAGTTTGGGAACAGTGTCTAAACAGTGAACACATTGTGAAAAAGGTTCTACAGAGAAATACAAACATAAAATAAATGTATACAAAGGTAGTTACCTTAAACAAATGTTCCAATAATAACATAAAAAGGAGACCAATGTAGAGAGAAAAGGTTTTAAAGGTTACATACTGGTGATACTATCATAGGGGATAGATTGAGGAGGATAAGAAGAAATATGAACCACATGCTTGGACCCATTCTTTTACTGTGATGGGTCCAGTGATAACTAACGGGTAACAGGAAGTGGTCAAAGACAGTGGATAACCTAAGAAGTAACTAAACTAAAAAAAGGGACAAAGAAAGGGGAGGCAACGCATGTGGAAGTCTTGTCCATGCCCTGCTCATTGTGATACAGTGTTTGATTCCAGTGCTGCTGAGTTTTCTATCATTCTTAATTGGTACATACATAACCAATGAGAAGAAAATCCCTTCAGACTTCTATGTACTCTGCTGACTTCACATTCACCAGATTTAAACCCCATTGAGCATGTATGAGACCTGTTGCAAATATCACTAAATTCCATATGGTCATACCCAATAAATACAATTCAGTTATGGACTTGAATGATTCTGGATAGATATATTCAACAACACTTAAGATGGAAGATTATATTAGTTTAAAAACAATAAAGATAATCTTTAAAAAAACAAAAAACAGTGGCATAATATCAGAATATAGCCAGATTAATTAATAATTATTGACAAGTAACTGATAATTTCTGCATTTCTCACTTTGTTGACTTCTGCCTGTCAAATATTCATCATTCATTATCAGTTCAAATCAGTGCACAATTGATTATTATGCATTTATTTAATTTCTTCTGTTTTGTGGTGATTATATATGTGATAATGTCTGGATACAAACCCAACTTTTTTTTTTTTGAATCATTTCACCTCATACAAGGCAATAAAGTCATAAAGAGAACAAGGATTTAGTGAGAGTGAAAAAAATATGAGAAAAAGAAAAACATCATTAACAAGAGAGACTGATAAAAGAAGAGGAATTAAGAAGATGGAAAATAAAAATTGGTATTGCATTTAATTTTTTGAAGATCAAAGTTGACTGAAATGCAAGAAGCTGGAAGAGAGTTTCACAAGTGGGAAGTGCTAAAGAGGAAACTGTTAGCATAGAATTTCATCTGTAAAATGATGAGACCTTGCTGCCAATCTAGTATTGCACTTGAAGTTTAGGTACCATATGAATTTAAGCACAGTACTAGATTGGTGGCATATGGAGAGTTGGTTCTTATTCATTTCTGTTCAAATAAACAGGGTCAGTAATGTTTGAAAAGAAAGAAACACAACGTTTGCTTTTTAGATATATTTAATATCCAAATAGGGAAATAGAAATGTAGTGTTTTATTACAATGTGCATCTGTGAACTTAACTTAGGAGAAAAGGCATGTGGATATCTTGCCAACAATCCATCTTAAAGAGGACCCCTTTTCAGTTTATGGCTAACTTCTTTAAATAGTAGTTATTTCTTTTGAGGTTGATGGCTCTATTTCTTTATAACTTGATGCCACTATCTCAGGTTTGTGATGAAATGAGCAAACATACTTTGTATTCTCTGAATAATGTCATAGATGGAAAGAGAGAGGATGATGGACCTTTTGGTAGTTATATAATGTCTCATGACCCTTACTGGGGCAGTGATTGGCCCTATCTGTAGCCATTCTACATCTGCTTTTATTTTGTGTTTGATCTAATTTTCTGCTTGATAATTCTCAATTCCATCAGTTAACAACTTGTTTATTATTGTTTGTCCTAAATAAGCAAGAAGAACATCTTACAAGTGTAAAATGCATTCAGTTGTTCCTGAAATATGTCCTACATAGAATAAATCCTTTGTTCCTATAAAATATTGACTGAAAATGAAGTACCACAGAGAGCAAAGAGGCCCAGGGTTGCATGCATTTTTTGAAACAGTTAATGTAACACTAGAGAAAATGGTTTAGCTCCAGGGCGAAAACAGATTTGGACATGTTTTGCATATAAACTGTCCCAAGAGGAAAAATATAGAGATTTTGAACAGATTTTCAGAGTTTAATAGACTATCACAAGAGTCTCTTTTTACATATATAAATTTTGGCTGTTAATGAAGATATAAAAAAGTGCATAATGAGGTGACAGTACGGTGACTGTTGTATTGAACAGGAGACACATGTTGCAATCAGCGGATTGTTTGACTTAAGGAATTGGATTACAAACAAGAAACTCCAATTTTACAAACTTTATGTACAAAATGACAGGGATGTGTGATTGATCTGGGACCCAAGGACTTGCAGCTAACTGATATTGTAGGCAATGCAAGGAAAATATTTTCTTGAATATTTTTGTGAAATATGACAAAGAAGATTTTGTGATGTCAACAACACTCATTGCCACTTTTTGTAATGTCAACGAATACTCATTATCATTTTCATAATACTTGTTCTAGTAGAGACTTTATAATCACAGATACAACTATAATAACTCTGTTGAACAATACTGTTGTCAGGCACCTTCAAATAACAATCACACTAATAGTACTTGCTTGATAATACTTGCTTGAAAAGTAACCACCAAATAGTGATCTGTATAATGATCACTTAGACAACACGCCATATATATATATATATATATATGGGATCACCTGTGTTTGTTCTCTGGTGAACTGTGTTCAAACTCCAGTGTCAGCAATGACAATTTATTCCTATATAACAGAAGAGATGACAAAAAAGAAATAAAAAATTGTAAAAAGACAAAGCATAACATCATAATTTTTCTATAAAAAAAAATTGTAAAAAATGATGTAACTGTGAAAATAAAAGAGTTTAATATCTTAGCTAAGACAAATTTAGAATAATTAGTGAAGTAACCATTGTAATGATTCCTGATGAAAATAAAATATATATATATATACAAAAAAGAATTAAAATTAAAATAAGGCATTTGCGCTATCCTATAAAACCCTTATCTATTTCTTTCTCTTCTCTAAACTTCTCTTTCTATACTTCTCTCAACTAATGAGAAGGCAATCCTCAAATAAAAAGTGGTAGAAGAAAAGACTGAACTTGGCTGAAAAATGCTGGAAAAGAGCCCATTAATTTGTGACTGAAAACTAACAAAAATCAGAGGGCTCCATGCATAATTTCCATTACAGAAAAAAAAAAATGAAAAGAAAGGAATGCCATAAAATAAAATAATTTTGGCCAATCAAGAAACTAACAGAAAGAGACTTTTGATGTTAGCTTGAAAAGTGCTTTTCTAATGGTGTCATTAGTTCTTCTATTGTTTAGTGCTATCATCAGGCTGTCATCTCTGTAAAACCATACAGCAATTATACTCGCACTTGCTACCTTTGTCAACATGAGAAACTAATGAGTATGATATTTCCAGATCCAAAAAACCTTTAAACCAGAGATCTGAAATCTTAAGTCCTTGCCTTCATATCAAAAATTTTTTATTAAGTGAATATGAGGCCAGATAAAAAAATGATTTTTAAAACACGACTGTCATTTTTACAATACGTTTACTTCTCCTTCCATCCTTCTCTATATTTACAAGACCACATCGTTACTTAAAGTTACATTACATTTGCTTTTCTTTTTTTCTTTTCTATTTCTTTTCTTTATACATTTACAATACAATTTGCTTTCTTCTTTTCTCTTGTTCCCTTAACTCTTCTTCATTTTCCTCTTCCTCCCTCCCTTACCCCACTCCTTTCCATTGCACTCTCAACATTATGTGTTTGACCTTCATGTGTTTATTTATTTTTGAAAAATAATAATGTAGTGTCCTTTTGTGATTTTTTAAAAATAAAGGATTGCATAGTTGATAGAATTAGCCTGATGAGACCATGAGGTCGAAACCAAGGTCACATATTCTATCTGACCTCCTAATTTTTAAAGAATGTGGACACTGACGTTAATACCAAGCAGAAACAGTCTGTTTCATGCTTAAACACAATCTTCAGGCCATGCATTTAAGCATGAAACAGACTGTTGACACTTAGTGTTGAGATCAGTGTCCACCTTTATATTTACATATGCTCTATCTCTGATATTTGAGCACTTTTATAGATATAATATACCTTAAACTATATTTTTGTTACATATATATATATATATATATATATATATATATATATGTATGTGTGTGTGTGTGTCAACTGTTAACTTACACACAACGGAATCAGGAAAAGCAAAGAAAAGGAGGAAAGAGGAAAGGTGTGTAGATGCAAAGAAAGGAGAAAAGCAAGTGAAAGGAAAGGGGGGGAGGAGAAAAGGGAAAAGAGACAGGCTTGTTGTGTCCTTCATCCCTTTTATTTTTAAAATGAGTAAAGTTTTATTTAATAGTTTTTATCTTTTGCATCATGACATGCACCTTATATCAGAAAGTAGATTGCCACTACAATATTGATATATAAATTGTTCAAACTACCCTTGTCTATGTGCCAAATAATTATTCATTAAGCCTAGTTCAGTCTAGCACAGTGATTCTCAAATTGGGAACTCTTGACTCCCAAGGGAGGAATTGTATTTTCTGATTTTTTAATCTCTTGCTAGATGGGCTAAAAAGATATATGGCAGGTATCTAATGACTTACCAACCATCAATCTGCCTTTTCCAACAGATATATTCATTTTACATGTTTCTACTTTATTACATAATGACAAACTTCTTCATCAACTTCATCAATTTTATTTGTTTTGCATATAATTAAATGACAGCCAAAGCAAACATATAAATTGTGTTCAATAACAAAAAGTAGTTTGATTGGATGATATCTTTCATTTTGACTCTGCAAACCATATCTGTCTATATATCTGAGATGAGGCATTATAATTATTTTCATTATTTACATTAAATGTACTGTTATCCTCATCTTCATTGCCATATTCATGTTTCACCCATTGTACATCCGAGCCTTCTTCAGGTGATTGGAATTTCGAACTGGACCCTTTATTTCCTTCACCGGGGGGGTAGATTGTTCTAGTTCCACATGCCATGCCTCTTCCGGATGCTTATTTCCCTTTAACTCTCTACGTTTTTTGGTTCACCACTGATGTAGTCTGGTATTAAACTCACAAATCTTTGGGTCTAGTCACTGGATCTAACTGACAACTTTATCCACTGGGCTATATGTCCTTGAGGATGTTGTGAATATAGAAATGAAGATAAGGATAACAGTCTGAATAATGTAAATAATCTGCAAACCATTTCTTGAAAATGCTGAAATGACTGTTCTTATTTTCAATTTCTTTGAGCAAACATTTTTATTTTTACAATTGACTGATTTTTTAAACTAATTTTTTTCTTTTAACTACTACAATTCTCGTAATTCAAATGTGAACGTGTAATTTTTCTTTTAATGTTTTTACCTGTTTGTCTTTCCCCTTTGACCAACCAATTTGTTTTTTTAAATGTTGAGGCTGATTTCTTGACTGTTTCACTTGCAATTAAAGCTACTCATTTGCTTCTGTGCATTTAACCAATAAAACTGTCAACTCGAGATGACATTTTTTTTATTGAGAAATAACGGAACAGTTATGACCTTCTCAATCTTTTCAGTTTCAAAGGTCAGCGTCTCATTAAGATTTTATTATAGAGTATCTCAAATAGACTCATCAGTCTCAAACCTTTGAAAAGGTTCATAGATCGATCGTTTATTTGATAACCGTATTAACATACTCATTGGTGCATTTTGTTAAAGTGTTCCTCTGAATAAATTTTCAATGCACACTCCTTGTCTTGATTTGCATCTAGTCTATTTTGGTTGAAGTATTATCTGGTATTCAGGTCCATATTGTAGCCATATTACATACCCCATTCCTAATAAGTTGTGCTTGAGTACCAAGGGTGGGATGAACTGACTCTGCCATGACTTTTATGACAATGATGACAACCAGCAAAGTGGCAATCAAATCCATTAATAATTGTTACATCGACAAACTCAGTCAATACCATTTTTAATTCAACTAAATTGTCAAGTACAGTTTTACCGTTGCTGTTTGTTCTGTTGAGATTAGCACTGTATTGAAAAGTGGTAATATTAGTTGTTTCCTTATAAGGAAACAATTGACATTCATTGACCAAGCAGCCAGTGCTACTTTCAATTGAAATGTTATAAAATCTTCCTATTAAAATAATTTTTCATAAAAATAGTTTTCTTAAATTTACTGTTATCACTCTTTCCATTATTGATGGCGGTTTCCTTCCTAACCTATTGTTTGAAGTAGTGGGGAATGTTGATATCTTGCTTATATCATTATTTTCTCTTCAAGTTTCATGTGCTATCCATTTTATTTGTTGCCACTGTTGATAGTCTTCAAGTGATGTGGTTTCTATTATATGGCACAGTTCTTTGTTTGTGATTATGCAGCTCCAGTCCACAAGGTCCAAAAAAGTATGGCCCTCAATAAGACCTACATGCTTCATTTGCCATTTTTAAGCATTGCTCTGAGAAAGTGGTTGTTTACAGCTGACACTGACAGTTTAGATATAGACAATATTTTAATGAGAACGAACATAGACTTCAAAAACTACTCTCTAAAATGAGATCTGTCAAACTGACAAATCTCATTTATTGCTCACTTTGTTTCCACTAAGTCTAATTTCATACTACCTGGTTCAGGGATTGAACTCAAGATTATTATGCCACCAAACGAATGTGAGATTAGTGGATTAACACATAGTTTTTTTTATTTGTTTTGTTTGTTTAACACATATCAATTCCTTATGGGTCATTTAATGCCAAAATTTAATTTTCTTGGGTGCTTTGAAGTAATAAAAATATGTTATTCTGCTTTCACAATTGAATACATGGTAGATGATGCTCAACTTTTATGCCTATACATGTTTGTGTGGATAGAGACAGTGATATGTGTGTTCTATGTTGTAGTTTTGTTGAAGTTATATTTTGGAATACAGTTTTATTTCTTTAAGAAATCATAGGATATTATATGGTTTAATGTCATAAAATGGTTTTTCATGTTGATTGATGTATTTATGGTAATTTTTTATATAAAAAATGTATTGCTAGTATTTTTACTATAAAAATGTATTTTTATATTTTCATAGGGTTTTGTTTGAGGGCGTTCACTATTTGCCTATAGCTGGGACCCTAACAGTTGTTACCACACCGGGTCAGTGTGGATCTGGGGACAACAGCAATTAAGAGGTGGTTTCATGCTCTTCAAAACCTCCAATCTCCCAATCAAAGGCCTTGCTGCTGGATGCAGTTTATTGTCATACCCAGGACTCTAAAGCATTGGTGTTGCGAATTTGGTGGCATAGTAATTGTGAGTTCAATCCCTGGGTTGGGTAGTATTGTCATAGATTCAGAGGGAACAGAGTAACTATCCCTAGACATGGAAAGTGGAATGAGGATAATCTACCTGTAATTTAAATAAAGAGTTTGAAATTCCATGAAGGTTACCCAGAATGACAGATACCTGAGAATGGCTGGAGAGTGCAATGGCTGAAACGCTGTTATAATAACAACAAAAATGAGGATATTAGTCCAAATGTAAATCCTGTAAATAATGATAACTACTAATTCCAGAAATTCAAAAAGAAATGATCTATTCTTATATTAAAAAAATATGTAGGAATTTCTCTCGATTACATGTGTGTTCTCAGCAGAGAACAGAGTGGAATGAACAAACTCAAGGCTCAAAATAACTGTTTAACAGCTCTTATTTGTAGTTGAAAAGAGAGTTCAAAATTGTTGTATTTTTCAGGAAAAAGAGTCGGGTTTCTTAGTTAACAATGTTCTTCCTTTGACTAGATTTTTCATAGAGATTTCTGCTTGTTCCCACAAGGAATGAGAAATTTCAGTGTCAAACTGCTAGGGCTGGTACATGTCTTCTACAATAAGGATTATGAGTAGTTTCTCCTTTGGGTAAGTATCTTGAAGGGAGATTTCTCTGCTTGTTCCCATAAGGAATAAGAAATCTCAAGTCAAGCTGCCAGGACAGGACACGTCTTTTGCAGCAAGGGTTGTGAGTAATCCTTTCAGCTGTTCCTTAAGAGTAATGGCTGCTGAAAAGGATGAGTGGAAAAGAGGCTGAATAGGGCTTCGTCAGCATTTTTATGAATTCTGGGACTTCAAGTTGTTCTCTGCTGATTACTTCCATTGCTGCTACTGTTGAATCAAGCAAAGTAAGGAAGTCCCCACATGCCACAAAAGCCGATAAGTGAGATAGTTATTATAAATATTCACTCCCAACCCACTGATAAAATGGAACATTTTGGGGAAGTGATTCTTGGTTTTTAGTGAACCTTTGTATATATTAATTGCAAAAATACATGTGGATACAAAACTCTAACATAGAATAACCATGCAATATTTTTCTATTGTTTCAAGAAATGTCTTGCATAAAAGTTGACTTTATTTTTCTTTGAGGCTTTCATTTGAACCTTTGAAGGAACAAAATTGGTGAAGTGTTGCTTAGCTGTTTCATATTAGTAAAGTTTCAAGTATGTATTATTTAATTAGTAAGAAAAAATCCTCATCATGTGACGAGGAAGTCCAAGCAGCCTTGATCAATAACTGGTAAATAGAAACTGATTGATTAATGTCAACAATAAAATTGATATGTACTAACCAGAATGAAATAAATAGGAACATGTTAATTTAATGAAACCAAACTAGGTGGGTGAATAGAATTTATGACACATTGACTACTAATGGTCATATGGTATCACATGAGAATATCTGTTATTGAATATTCATTTTTTTTTATACTAGTTGTATTAGATTGAAAACATTTCAAGGGAAAATGAAGTATTATTCAATGTAATATTTTTATTTTTTATCTGTATCACCACATGAAAGGCAGTAATGCCACTAATACAAAGGATTACAGGTTGTGGAAGAATTAGGACCAGAAACATTAATAATGAGCAAGGAGAGAAAAGAATAATCAGAAGGACAGTAGATAGTTATTGACATTGCATTTAAATTTCTGCCAATTAAAATTGGCTGGAAAGCATGGAGCTGGAAGGGAGTTCTACAAACAAGAAGTGCAAGAAAAGAAACTGTTAGCATAGCATAGAACTGTTACATCTAGCCAGCTCAACTGTAAATTGATGAGATTTCAACACCAGATTCATACTACACTTAAATTCAAAAAGTCTTGATACCATAGTGAAGAGCTTATCTGAACAACTAGCATGAAAATATTTATAAAAAAGACATAGAGAGCCAACCTTATGGCGTAAGGAAAGTGACTGAAACTGAGCCACCAGGTCAGGCCAATAATACTGCTGATTCTTCTTTGGATTTTATCAAGGAGATCAAAGTAAATATCAGGGGCACCAGGCTATTTGTGGTAGCAATATTTTAAGAATGAATGCATGGTAGATTTATAGATATGCAAGATAGATTCCGGAGATAATAATTGTCTCACACGACACAGTGAACCAACTTTATTAGCAGTTGACCTAGCAACAGATTCAATATAGTCTTTCAACTTCATGTCAGCTGAAAAATATATATATATTAAGACATGTCTCATTAAATAATTTAGACAATAGGGTCCTCTCATATTTACGGACAAGTTTCTTAGTATACTTATTAAAGAAGAAAGTTACCATGTTGATGCATATTCATTTTATTCTGAGTACTTTTGACATTAGCACAATATCATCATCAGGGTCTTGTTTTTTCTAAGACAAATTTGTTGTGGTCATCATTTTTTTTCATCATTTTTCTAAGACAAAATTGTTGTGTTCATCTGAAAATTGCAACTGATTTTATGTTGTTTGAAGGCAGCTAAACTAATTTGTAGGCAGCACATCCAGATTATCTCATCAACTGTTTTCTCTTATGAACAACAGAATGAATCTTTTAAGATAATTGAATTTTCTTCTGTACAAATAAACAAAAAAAATCAAATGAACCTGTTTTTGATAAAGTAACTCAATCAGTTGACAACTTTTATAAGATTTGAGATTTTACTGCTAAAGATTGTTTTAGGTGTTGCCATAGAAGGATATGACTACACAACCCAAAAATCAAATTCACCTTGCATTGGCAGGACTGACATTTTGCTTGGTGAAAATACTCTTTTATAGAGTGCTAAAGGTTAAGCATATTGAGATTGAACATGAGTATTATGGCTATAAAAACATACATTTTAAAAATATTTATTCACATAATATATACAAATATGCTTAAACAAAGGAGAAGGAAGCACAAGGAAAAGAAATGGTAAATAGAAAAATATAACAAAATTAGTTTTTTTTATTGTTTTTTTTGTTATATTTTTTTATTCATGATTTTACGGTGAGGAATATACTTTTTATCCCTACTCTTCCTTCTTTGTTTGAATATATTTGTATATATTAATATATACTTTTCAAATGTTTTTTATAAGCCATAATAAAATTTTGTCCACCCATACCACATTATTTATGATTAAGAATACAACATTTAAGAAATGGATTAGACATTAAAAGATAGATGAATATTTAGATTATAGAGACTATCTCACTATTGTGGAATGTGGGAGCTTCCTTACTTTGCTTGATTCAGTGGCCTCTTTCCCATTTTCAGCATCCCCTAACTTCATGGCTAGCTTGCTTTTCCACTTTTCTTTTACAGTCGCTGCAACCTTCAAGCCTAGCTCAAAGGGTTACTCAATCCTTTCTGTCCTGGCAGCTTGGCTTCAGAACTTATTCCTCCCATAGAAACTGGCAGAGAAATCTCCCTTCAAGATACTTACCCAAAGGAAAAACTATGCACAACACTTGCTTGACTCATACCCCTCCTAGCAACTTAACACTCAGATTTCTGAGTCAAATCTCTCTCTACAAAACAACTATTCAGGAACTTTGTCAACTGGGAAACCTCACTTTTTTCCCCACAAAATACTACTATTTTGCACTCTCTTTCAACCAGAAATAAAAGCTGTTGAGCAGTTATTTCAAGCCTTGGGTTTTGTCCATTCCACTTTCACTGCAAAACATGCACGCACAAATGCACATGCATATGTTTTTGTCTGAATTTCTCGATATGATCAGTGGAAAGAGAAAAATCTACCCCTGTAGATTAAATAAAGGGTTCAGTTGGAAATTCCCTGTAGGTTACACAGATTGACTTACACCTGATGAAGGCCAGACAGCACAACAGTCGAAATGTAAATATTTGGATATATGTATTTAGAAATGGAGCAATATTCCATGTTTATTCTGTTGAGTTTGGAAAGGAGAAAAAATAAGAATCAAAATAATTTTTTTAGATTATTGGATATAAAATGTCTGAAATGTTCAACTCACAAATTTAATTTTCAAAAAACAATATAGCTGACTAGTTTTTAATTAAGGATTGTTTTCTTTGAATTAATTCAACTTGTTTAATTTTGTTTAAAATAGAGAGATATGTAAATAGTTGCCTGTAATGATATAATCTTTTGATGAAAATGAATTCTATACTATCTATAAAAGTGGAAAAAAAAAAATAATCAGTGAAGTGGAAATGAAAACTTCTGAGGCCAAAAAAAATTGTTTGAGGTCAGAGCCTCATTATGAAATCAACAGTTAAATATAAGTTAATTATTCAGAGTTGTAATGTTGGCAGAAGGCACACAAAATGATTTTGTTCATAGATTACTCAAAGGAAAATCTCCAAGGACAACATAAGCAGCAAATGAAAGAAACAATGCCATAACAATAAATGAATATTGATGACTTTTGCAACATAGGAATTTAATCAAGAATTTTACTAAAAAAATAACTGAAAAGGCCAATATTTTGGCAAGTAATTCTTTTTTTTTAACATTCAGCTCATTTAATGATCTCTTTAATGCTATTCATAATCATTGTTAGATTTTGGTCAGTTTTAGTTAAAGTTTACAAATATTCGTGGTTGGTGTGGGGAAAATTATTTGCTAAAATTGAGATTTTTTAAAAGCTTTCTTTTCTCTTTTAGTTTTTGTTAAATTTAGAAAAATTGATTGAAAAAAAGGTTGTTTTATATTTTGAAAGTATTTTTTATTAATTTCTGTCTATAGAACAATAGTCTAGAGGGGTAAAGTGTTTATTCATGAAATTGGTGATATAATAATTGTGAATTCAATCCTAGAGTCAAGCAAGGTTAGTGTTTAAATATGGTGAGCAATAACTGAGCAGTACTAGAACTAATACAAGATATCCCTGGACAGGGCAATGTGTATTTGAATTCAGTGGAAACAGGGCAAACAATAACTGCAAAATTCTAAAACTAAGAACTAATACAAGATATTCCTAGACATGGGCAGTGGAATGAGAACAGTCTACCCCTTGTAAATTAAATAAAAGGTTCTGTTCAGAATTGCCTGTAGATTACCCAGCTTGATATACACCTGATGAAGGCTGGAGGACACAACAGCTGAAACATGATTGCAACAACAAAGATGAGCACAATAGTTCAAATATAATTAGTGTGAATAAGTATTTTTATTATCTGTATTGTAATTCTGAAAGAAACAATTTATCAAAAATATCCTTTTAAAGATGTCTTATCTACATTTTGGGCTTGTACTATTTGTTTTTAATCGATCCTTTTGAAGAATTATCTTACACTTGATTCAAAAGTTTTCAAGACTTTTTTGACAAAATCTTTTATTCTTATAAATTCATAGCATCATTATTTAGTCATCAGTCTATTTTTCTAGACTTTATGATTTTATACTACTTTTCAGCTAAATTATGTATTGTTGCATTTGTCTCTGGATTGTAATAATCTATTGGCAATTACTCAGTAAGGACCTGATTGCTTGTTGGGATCCATCTACCCAAGATTTTGTTGCTATATGAGTGTCAGGATTCCAAACATTTAGCAACAACACATTTCTTAAATGAAAATATAAATTGTTCTGTTCTAGAGAAAAAGCACAAGAACATCAATTGAAATAAAATTGTATATTTCTGAAAATGTAAAAATCACAAAAAAATGTTCAATTTTCCTTGCAGTGAATTTTTATATGAAGCATATGTGCATGTAAGTTCATAGACATAGGCTCTTGCTTGTTAATCTCTTCTACTGTGTGCTTGAATAAGGCATTAGTTGACATTTGCTGGCTTTCGTATCTTCCACTGTGTGCATGTGTGTGGTTACATGTGAGTGTATGCATGTATAGATCAAACTGGCCTTCAAAATTGTTTTGAGCCTTGAGGATCAATAAGCTTCTACTTTTATATCTATAAGGAAATTCAAAATCTAATTTCACATACAGGTATGAACATTTGAATACAAGGTTTTCATTGGTTAGAAAATAATTTCACACATGCTTGTGAAAATCTTTTTCTCTAATTTGCAGGAGTGGTGAAAGGAGTTATTATTATTTTTTAAATGGTCCAAAAATAACATGTGGTACGTTTACAACTATGTCTACAAGTATTTTGGCAGTATTTGTCCTTGTAATGATTGCTTATCAAATAAACTTTCTGATGGGATTTTCTTGATTGAAAAATATATAGAGATTTAATTCCTATATACTGCATCAACAGACTAAATCAACAACAGAAAATTTCCTGAAGTTTCCTTTTTCTCACTTTATTTTAGGGAGAATGTAGTTGGCATCATTTCTTGAAGGAAGTAAGAGAGAAAGGTAGATTGAGTGAATGGATGTCAACAGGTCAGATAGCTACTATTTTCTACATGTTTGTGACTTGTCTTCCTGTTGAAACTACAAGCATTGCATCTTAAAATGCATTGTTCGTATTTGTTTTTAAAAATATTGTTGCTAATTTTACTATAAAAATCTATTTATATCTTTTTTTAGTGTTGCATTGATTGTCATTTTGCTATAAAATTATATTGTTGGTCATTTTATTATAAAAATGTACTGTTGATTTTTGTTTGGGGATTCACTAGCAGGTGCTACCATCTCGGGTCAGTGTTGACCTGGGAACAACAGTAGTAAAACGGCAAACCCTAGTTGCCAATCTAGTAGCACACTGAAATTGCTATAGTCTAGGCAGTAACAAGAAAAGCTCATCAGAACAATTGCCATTAAAATATTTGTAGAAAAGGCTGAGGGAAGCCATATCATGTTGGTGAAAAAGTTATTGAAGTCAAGATGCCAAGTCAGAATTGATTACATTACAAACCCTTCTTTGAATTTTGTCAAGAATCTCTAGATACATAACAGAACTTCCAGACCAGATATGGCCACTGTATTCAATACAGAGATGAATGGGAGATTTATAAATGTGTAAGATGGATTCTGATGAGAAGAAATGTCTAGCATGACATAGTGAACCAAATTTCCTTCAAGTAGATCTTGAAATTGATTCAATATAAATACTTCGCTCTGATTCAGAAATTGTACTCACTTCCCTTATGATTTTATCTGTAGAATATATATGACTAAAGAAACTAACAAAAAATGTTCGACATTCACAATAGTGCAACATCTAAGACACCAAACACAAGTCCAATATTATGATTGTTATAATGGTATGCTAAATTAAATATTATATTGATGACAGTAAATTATTTCCCTTAGAACAGAAATCATTACATCGGTTTGTGTACGAATACTTACTTGATTATCAACTACAATACATTCACAGAGCTTTAGGGGAGCTTCAGCCCACCACTTCTTGTTATTGCACTCAGCTGTATTTATTTCTCTTAAATTATTAGTTATTATTTTTTTAAATAAATCAGTAAACTTCATTTTCAATTTTTTCCCCAAAACATTATCTTCTATGGCTTTTATTTACTTGAAAAGAATTTGCTAGGCTGCCTTCCAGAAAATAAGTGAAAAGCAAAAAAAGAAAAACTGAAGTGTATTTAAAATAAAAAAAAAGTGTTTCACAGTAGGATAATAAATTTAAAGAAAATGTTCATTTTATGAGAAAATCGGATAGGATCAGGAGTCTGTAAAACGTCATATCTAATTTACCCCCAAATTTTGATGTCTGTTTAGCTCTTTGCTTTTTATTTTGTTGCACTCTACTTGATGCTGCAGTGCCTTAATAAACATAGTATCAGCAGCAGCCTTTAATAAACATAATATCAGCAGCAGCTCTGAGGTTATAAAAACAAGTGAACCCTTAAGAAGTGTGTGACATAAACTTGTGTGTGGCATGAAGCATACACACGAACACACCTGCATAATCAAGTCACACTCAAATACATTCATTAACATTTCTGTTGTGTATTCAATTAATTTCTAGGAAAAGAAACTCTTAACATTTATTTACCAAAAGGAAAGTTTATCTTGTATTGTAAATAATAAATCAGTCTTTGTTTTTTTGTGCACATACCCTTTCACTATCCATTATTTCAGTAATTTCAGTTTCATTGTAGTAAAATATTCTCGTAAGAAACTTTATGCGTTAATTACAGAAGTAGCCAATACACTTATTGGTAAATCCGACAAAAACCTTTTATCCTAAAAAATAGTGTTTTAAAGTTTCACACTAGGAAATTTAAACGGATTTTTAAAAATAAATAAATTTGCATTACATTTTGTAAGTATTACTTCAGTTATGTGCCATGTGTGATACACGCTTAGACGATCATGTATCTTTCGATATATGACTGACGAGGGAGATTTTTTCCCCGCAGTAGGTTGCCATTTCTTTCATCGATAGATCAGTTGCCATCCAAGACTATAGAACTGCTATTTATCCATAGCTGGGAGGAGAAGAGGATTCATACCTTTCCCAAGGGTGTTAGCACGTAAGCGAATAGGCGCTATCCATTACTCCACCGTGCCTCCTTACACTGACTATTAGTATATATATATATATATATATTTCCTTTTTTATTCCTTTCATACAGGATTTTCTCTTTGGAATTTTTGGGAAAAATCTTTCACTAGACCTGACTTTGATTAAAAAACAATCTTTTATAAAGTTTAATGGTGAGCCATAATAAGTTACGTTACAATAAATATATTTTTTCTCTTTCACAAAATTTATTAGAAAGTCGTGAAATACGGGGATAACGTTGACATTGACCGACAAAGTGACCCCATCTCATTTTCGCCATTCTTTCTTTCTTTCTTTCTTCTCCTCATCACCCTTATTGACCTATTAATTATTCAAACACATAGTTTGAGCCTACTAAGTTTTAATTTTCTAAGGAAAGCTGTGTTTGAGGTAAATAAAAATTTATTTCGAGATAATAGATAAATAATAAATAACAAGTAAATAAAAATACTTTTACCAAATGAGCAACGTCTCCGCCCTATTTTAACATGCCTTTCCCCATTAAATATTGTTTCCATTGGGAATTTTTCTCAGAATATGTTTTTCCAAAATAATATTCTATATCTTTTAACTGGTGAATAAAAATATTTTACGTGCTACAGTCTTTTGATACTGCATATGCATGCGTACTATTTACTGTTTTTTTTTTGTTGTTTTTTTTACAAAATAGACTCGTAAAATTACTATAAAAAACAAAAAACAAACTCACACGCAATATTTGCGCTATAACGCGATTTCCCATGGTCTTTCATCGTGGCTGACATCACTACCAATACTGGGTGCGGACTTTTTGCCCCATTATAGATTGTTAATCCATATTAGAAGACAACAATTGATTGACACAAAGATTGACGTCAAATCTGTTGGCTGCCTAAAGTCTGCAACGCTTCTTTGTCTCAAAGTTACAGCAGCAGAAAAAATTCCGAATTTTCGGAAATATTGTCTATTATCAAGACTTAAGCAAAATTCAACACCCCTGTGAGAAAACTGAAAACATGACATCACACACCACATTGAGACAACTGGTCCACCTCGTCGACTTGCTCCTGATAAACTCGAGATTGCCAAACAGGAATGCCAGCATTTAGCAAACCTTGGAGTAATTAGTCCTTCGAAAAGCGAGTGGTCTTCACCCTACACATGGTACCAAAACAGAAGTCATCATCATAGAGATCTTGTGTTGATTACCGAAACATAATTGCGATTACTCTTCCTGGTAGGAAATATCCAAGATTATATAAGCCAACTACAAGGAACTAAATTTTTTCTCAACCTGACCTCATCCGAGACTACCGTCAGATATCCATAGAGGAATATGACATCAAGAAGACAGTGATTACAACGCCATTTTGGCTTTATGAATTTTTATGTTTAGCGTTTGGACTACGGAATATAGCTCAATTTTTTCAAAGTTTCATGAACCAAGTACTTCAAGGACTAAATTCATTTTTTTCGGTTCCTAAAACTTTAAAAGATATACGCCCTCCCTGTTACGGATATTACTATATCTTCACCTGCATTGATTCACCCATTGGCCTGAAATTATTTCCCTTACTAATCACAGTGCGAAATCATGATTGGGTCAGCAGATTTGGTGTTCTCAGACGGTCATCACCACAGATAGAGGAACACAATTTGAATCCTCACTTTTCGCTCCTCTAAGCTTAGTACAACTAGAATTCGGTCAACCTCTTACTATCCTGAAGCTAACGGTATGATAGAACGTTTTTTTCTGAAGTAATTCTTGAAAACAGGACTGAATTATACTTGGCTTCATAATATTTCACTGATACTTTTAAGGCTGAGAACAGTTGTAAAATCTAATTCACAGAGTTCTGTAACCGAACTTGTTTATGGCACACATTTACGTCTACCAGGAGAATTAATAATCAAACCGAATGAACCACTCTTGGGCCCCACTTCATTACTAGATATGTTGAAATTGAAAATATCTCAAGTAACATCCCCATCTAGGCAATCAACCTATGTAACATATGTACCAGAATCACTCAAAAACATGAACTTTATGCTAGTAAAAGGTAATGCATCAAACATCTCTTACAACCAGCTTACAAAGGTCTTTACAAGGAGGTAAAACGTACAGAGAAACATTTAACATTTGTGATTAATAATAGACAAGAAAATATTTCTATTAACCGACTAAGACCGGCACATTTAGAAAATATTATTCATTAGAAGTCACCAAACAGACACAACTTAGAACTTCAAAGAACGGTCGTCATATTAGATGACCTAAGAAGCTATTTTATTACCTGACATAATAACATTTTTCTTTCTTGAGATTGTTGTACAACTTGCGTGAAAAGGAGTAACTGTGGTGCATTAATAAACATAGGATCAGCAGCATTCCTAGGGGTATACAAACGCGCGAATCCTTAAGCAGTTCTCTCTTCCTGTTTTCCCTCCTTTCGAAGGGTGTGACATGGACTTTTCACACTGAAACTAAAAGGGCTGTGGGCGCTTCACACACAAATGCACCTACACAGGCAAGTCACATTCAAATATATTCATTTACAATTTTCATTGCGTATTCCATTTTATTCTTAGGAAAAGAAACTCTTAAACTTCCCTTTTGTTGTTTTGTAAATGTTATCTTGCATCGCAAATCAATCAGGCTCTGTTATTTTGTGCATGTATCTTTCCACTACTTTTATATCATGTAATGTAAAATCTTCTCATAAGAAACCTTATACATTAATTATAAAAGTAGACAACACACTAAACTAGTTATAATGAAATAGCAGACTTATTTATGGCTATCGGCTGGATATGAGACGGCAATGAAAGTTTCTTTAATGGCCTATGTAAGAAACTTAGAAGACTTGTTCTTTGAAAAAATACAAGCAATAAAAAACAGCATGAGACGCTAAAAGAAACTAGTTATTGCCAAGAGAACTAAATTGATGTCTATGTGACAAGATCCTTCTGATCCAATCATAAAATTTCTATATCCATTGTGTCAGAGAGTTCGATTTTGTGAGTTTGAGGAATTTGAACAAATACAACAAACAAAGGAAGACGAGCCGATAGAATTAGGATTTAATCGAAGAGATGTACAATGCATCATATCGATACAAAATACTGGAACAACTACAATTAGATAAAATATGGTCTTTTAATGCTTGTAATGAATTTATACAGCAACAGAAATTTATGTTGCACTTCAAGAATCCTGAAATTGGTAACTGTGAAAGTAATCATTTCCATAGATGAAACATTCGGCGTTCAATAATCAAACAGGTTTTGTCGGTTTAATAATTTATAAAATCATCAAGGCCGAGTGCGCTATGATGCCACCATGTCATGTTTAGGATCTTCCAAAAGTAGAGCTTATAAAAACATCTTTGCGGTCATCCATGACTCAAAACAGATTAAATTCTTTTGGTTATTTTGTTAATAGAAAATGATCTTGTAAAGAAGATAGATGCAGAAAGTGCCATGAAAAGATCTGAAGATCTAAAGACTAGAAAAGAAATGTTTTAAATAGGATAATGAATGTTTTTCTTTAGCTTGTATTAAATTGTATATTGTAATAAACTCGTTATTCTATATTTTCAGTTTGTCTTCTTGTGAAATTTTTTAAAAATGATACTTTTAAAGGTGCCGAAGTTCAGCTTATCCGGGGTACCAGCAACCCTAGGACACGACTTCAAGTCTACTAACTGTTATCACTCTTTCTAATACTTTTACTTCCATATTTTTTTACTTTTGGTCGTGTGGAAAGTTAACATCTTGATTATATTATTATTTTCTTTTGTAGTTACATGTGCTACTCATTGTTGTTTTTGTTGTTGGTGGTGGTGGAGTAATTGGATAACGACTCGAATTGAGGAATAGGATAGCCGAGTTCGAATTCCAGTCGAATCTATTACATTCACTTACGTGCTAATGCCCTTAGGAAAGGTATGAATCCTCTTCTTCCTCCTCAGCAAGACAGACCGGGTTGGATGGCAACTGGTCTACCGCAGAAAGAAATGGCAACCTATTGTGGGAAAAAATCTGCCTCGTCAGTCATGTAGCGAAAGATACATGATCGCCTAAGTATGTATCACGTATAGCACATAACTGACTGATTGTTGTAAGTACTCAAGTGATGTGTTTTTTGTTGTTTATTAAAGCCTGTGGTAGTTGGTGCAGGATGATTTTTTTTTCATTCAAAATGAATGAACATTTGGTAAAGGTTGTTTTGGAAGTTTTTTTTTTTCAAATTGTATCCTTGTTTTAAAATTCAAATCTCATTTCTATTAGGAACCAACAGTTGTTGAACAATATTTTGTCTTTAACAATGGAATTTTAGTTAGCCTTTTTAAAAAGAACAGTTCGTGGAAGTCAGTTAGCAACACAATAATGTTAATTAAATGTTCATAAATTCAAAATTTGAATTCTGCGTATCAAACTCAATGAGATCAAAATGCCAAAAGATAGCCACATTCGATATCACTATAGGCTTTACTGAGATTCATTCAAATGTCACATGGCATAAAACATAGCGAGTTTTATGTTTTTATGAGCGACAGAGAAAGCTTTGGAAGACGATATACTGGTTTATCAGGATGATATTTGCTATGTGCAATTACTGAAGAAGAAAGAAAGTAAACATTGGCATTGTGTTAAATAGGCAAACAGAGGCAGATATGACTATAAAAAGGATTTTTATAGGGGAGAATTTGGGAGAAAAGAGGTCGTCACATCTCTTATCCCGATTATTCTTAAGGCGTTAACGCAACAAATAAGACACGAAACTCCGATGTGAAACGTGAACGAAATTTAAATTTATTGACTTTAACAGTATACAAAATGTAAAAAAGTTTCCTTTTTTTGCGCCTTATTACTGCTAAGGCAGATAACCTGCTCAAAAATTAAAATATGGGCTCATAAAAGCTGAAATAAATTTTTCAACAAAACTTTCAACGTTCGTAAAAAATTTTAAGAAGGTACCACAATACAATTCATTTTAAAATAGTTAGAAAAACATATTATTTCAAAAAAGGTACACTTACTTATTTGAAAGTCGAAATTGAGAATGTTGGCTATCGTTGGGACCTTAAATTTGTTTTCAAGGGAAACCACAATAATATCAAAATAAATCTTGTATTCTTTTTCAAACAACAGTTAAATAAGTAATTTCAGAAAGTTTCCACTTTTCTTATCTGGTTTCTTATAGAGTCTGTTTCTTTCTATTTTGGCTTCTTTTTCTTCTTACTTCTTTCGTAAGAAACAGCCGAGTTCATCCATTGGTGACAACCAAAATTCTTTCTTGTTTAGGAAATATTTCACAAATCGACGCCGACCATTTGCTTGTGAACGCCGTAATCCTTTTGCTCTTTTCTCTTAATCCTTCTGATTTTTTCAAACCAAACTCGACTCCTTATGTATACCCCAAATAGGCTCCAGAAAGAAAATAGTAATCAGGAAGACAGTAGATACCGATTGACATTGCGTTTAAATTTTTGTAGATTAAAGTTGGCTGGAAAACATGGAGCCGGAAGGGAGTTCCACAAGGGAAAAAAGAAACTGTTAGAATAGAACTTACGGCTACATCTAGCAAGCTAAACGGTAAATCGACGAACTCTCGACGCCAGTCTAGTATTACTCTTAATTTCAAAATGTCTAGATACCATAGCGAAGAGCTTTTTTTTTTTACCTATTTTTAGAAAGTTCGAAAATGTTACACATCAAATGTATTAGTTATTTTTTTTACTAAGCGTCTGGTTCTCTTATAATTATTTTAAAAGCAAGTGCAATAAACAAATTTAATCTATTATAATATTTATTTTATCTCCATCTTTTAATTAATCATTTATTTAATTTTAATTTATATTTTTTATATGTGTATATTCTCCTTTCAAGAAAAAGTGCAATAAACAATTTTAGTTTACTGTATTAATTTTTTTAAAATTATTTTATTTTTATATATTTATTTTTAATTACATTACATTACTTTCCTTCCCCTATAATTTTTATACTATTGTAATGGTAGATATCGCCACAATTATTTATTTCCGACGGGGTTGCCATTGTTGTAGTGATGGGAAGGTGGGATTAAGGACAATGCGTGGACGCAATGCAATTTATATTTGACGTAAAATAGCACAAAGTATAAAATACAAAACTGAACGGAATGATTTCAAAACATAACAATTGAATTTATTAATATTTGATATACATGCATGCGAACTAAAAAGGTAGGACAGAGTCGTGTCCCTTTGATTATGGTAATAGTTGTACCTGAGTTCATATTAAAAGGAAGTAATATTAAACTGTAATTTAGAAGAATAAAGTTTCTTTAGCATATTTGGAATTGTGTATTGTACAAGTTGGTAAAAGTTCAGAAGAGATTTCAGAGTTCGTACTTGCGTGAATGTTGGTAATGGTCTTTAACGCCTGACCGCAATGGTTAAGACGGGAGTTCTTGAAGATTATATCTTGGTACTTGTTAGCAAGGAATGAGAAGCGCGAGAGAGAGATGAATGAAAAAAAACTACTCAGGGAGGTTACACGTGTTCTGTTTATATAATGGTCGTGTATCATGTGCGAGGCTCCGAGCATATTGAGAGGGAAAACAGATTGGTCGCGTGCAGGTGGTTTGATTGCTCGGAACTGACTAATCAGCAAGCTAGATTGGAGGTGATTAACCAATGAATACTTGTTATATATTTGTAAGATTGTGATGGTGAAAATTATAACAGGAATAGTGCATTTCTTAGCCGGGGTTAACTAGCTTGTTGTAGAAGAGTCCACACTATCAATGAAAAAAATCTACACGTAATAATTGTAATAAAATGGTTTTTAGGATATTCAGTTTTAAAGGAAAGAGAAACGCCACACCAAGGTTTAAAATATGTGTCCTCTCGTAAAAAAATAATTAGAATCCTTTTTAGGTTTAGTAAATATTTAGAAAAGATATTTATCAAGGTATTCAGACTTTAATTGAGTCATTTGCAAACTTACGTAAAAATGTTGATTTCATTTAGACAAAAGAGCAACGATATTTAATAAAAAAAAATGAAGCGCTTGCTATAAAGAAAACTACCGTAGGTAAAATATAATCCCAATAAGGGATTACATTAACTACCGATACAAATGAACATTCCGTATATGGAATATCGTCCCAGAAAGCACACTTAGTGATATACCTGTCCCAAACATTAACAGTAGCAGAATCCAATTGAAACAGATGTTTCGGCTTTTGTTTAGAGACCATGACTCCGGCTCATCAGTTTCTGTTAGATAGAAAATGCCTACTGAAATATGATCATAGGTCTTTAGAATTTATTTTTTTAATCACAGGAAGCAATTATCGAATGTCACATTATCAAGAATAAACTATAAAACTAATGGCGTTTGATTTTGATGTTGAGTTAATTAAAGGGAACTCTATTTCTCATGTTGATGTGTTGTTGAGAATAGGTTTTCAATTCGAATCAAATCCAGAAAGAACCCAATTTAAAATGAACAATTTATAATACAGCTTTAAAAATAAGAAATAGGAATGGAATAATTTACACTATTGTTCGGATTGTTGTCCTCATTTTTGTTGCCATATTCACAACGTTTCGGCTGTTGCACGCTCCGGTCTTCTTCAGGTAATTGGAATTTCGAACCGAATTCTTTATTGCGTTCACTGGGGTAGATTGTTCTAGCTCCATGTATCATGCCTCTTCCGGATATCTCAGTATATAACCTCAAGAACACATGTTCTAGAGGATAAAAGCGTTGGTTGAAGTAATCCAGTGATCTGACCCAAATAGTTTTGTGTTCAATCCCTGGCTACAACAGAGGTGAACAAAATCTTGGAGAGTTGAGTTATTAAAGAGAGATAACTGAAAATGAGACATTCGGAAGAGGCATGATTATTCTAAATCTAACCCGGTGGATGAAATAAAGAGTTTGTGAAGTGAGTTGCCACGGTCAAATGCAAAATAAAGAACAGAACTGCCCAACAATAGAATTAACAAAGTTTGCAGTAAAAAGAAAAAGGAACATTGCGAAAAGGAAGCAATATCAAGCAAGCAAACCATATATGCAAGACAAATTAACAGTAATAAGGCAAATAGTTCACAAGCTAAGAACTGGCGTTGACACACAAAAGCAAGTTCGAATAAGCGAACGTAGCGTTCTGACTTCTAGACAAGGCAGATCGGGACTAAGTCATATCAAACTGCAAACCAGCCTACTTTAATAGCTAAGAAAAATCCCAACATGCATTTGTGTGCTTTTGCCTATATAAGGGGAGGGGCAAGTGTTCTGCAGTCATTCCCACCCAGATTGAAATCAACAGGGTTCGGTTCGAAATTCCAGTCACCTGAAGAAGGCCAGAGCGTACAACGGCTGAAACGTTGTGAATATGACAACAAAATGAGGACAGCAGTCCGAACAATGTAAATAGTGTAAATAATTACAATACGACATCTCAGAAATATAGACAGATAAGGAATAGAGAATAGTTGCACATACAAGATCTCACGAAAGGGGAAGAGAAGTGAAAAGAGAAAAACGTAACAGACATAGAGGAGAATAATCATTTTGTCAGTGATATCAATCAAACTCCTATGTTTCCGGGATAGATGGTGATGCACTAATTTAAATATTTCAGCCGAGACTATAAACAGTCTCCTTTAGAAAGAACAGTTGTTGTGACATTCTGTGTATGAATACTTACTTACTTATCAACTTCAGTACTTTATTATATAACAATTGTCTTCAAATGTACGTGTAGATACGAATTTCACTGCTGATATTATTTTAGCTTAGTCTTGATTCAATCGAAATTCTTTCAAGTTTAAACACAATGACTTTGTCTTTCAGTCAGTTTGGATTGCCAAGTGTTCAAAAGCGCCGATATCAAGAGCCTCTAAACCATTTCTTGTGTTAAGAGCAGTGTGATCTGTGGTGACAGGAAAATAATTAAATAAAAATAAATAACAAGAAAACCCAAATTTCACCATCTCTAAAAATAGATGGGTAATAAAAATCGCCAGGCAAACAAGGTTATAGTTCAACCAACCAATCAGAAAGCTTTCACTACCAAAATGTAAGAAAATAAACAATTAATAACAAGGACACTAAAATTTCCCCAATTCTAAAAATAGATATTTCGACTGATCAATCAGAAAGCTTTCACAACCAGAATATAAGGCCGCGAGCCAATGAGAAGCCTTTTCGACTCGGATCTAAAGAAGATCAACCAAGAATAGAGACGATAAATTCATTTTTGTTTTTCCTTCTATGCTGCAGTCATGGTAACATACTCAGAGACGAAATCCGACATTTACATGACCAGCCGGCGACATTACACAGTTAAACTGTTCCTTGCAACATTGAAAATAAATATACCTTTCTTTACCATGTGGCCAAGCGGCAGCTACTACAACCCATACAAGACACCCATTAGATATTTCAAAGGCTTTTGACAAAGTGTGATGGAAAAGATTGCTGTTCAAGCTCTCTAGATATGGAATCACTGGAAGAGTCTTCTAATAATAAAGTCCTTCCTAGGGTAGGTCCCTGAAGGTAGTTGTTAACGGCCAGTCCTCAAGGACCCTAGCAATCATCAGAGGCGTCCTCCAGGGTTCGCTTTTCGGACTAACCTTCTTTTCACTTTAAATAAAATGCCTAGAAATTTATTCCGATCATTTGTGAATATCTATGCTGGTGATTCAACGATATATGGGTGCACATCCAAAATCAAAGATGACCAGAGATTAGCAGGTGAACCCCCACCCCCGCACAATCTAGCTCTAACATTTGGTTGGTTACATTCAATGTCTCGAAAGCCAAACTAATTACATTCCATCATCGTTGATGGACCCCGAACTACCACCAATTGCGATATTCTCTCAGAGAGGCCCTAGGCCTTGAGCCACTATTGGGCTTCAAACTTAACCCAGAAGTGGAACGCGTACATACGATACATCGCTTAAGGTGCAAGAAAAATTATCGGTTCTCTATACAGCTCCAGTAAGTACTTGACTCCTCGTGCTATCCTCTACGTTTAAAGAGCCAGATCAGGCCTAAAATTAAGTATTGCTGTCATATTTGGATAAGAGTTGCCCAGTCCTCACTTTCCAGACTCAATAGAGTCCAAAAGCGTCTCCGTGTCCTTGTGAGTCACAAATTATTTTCCTCCCTGCAACCCTTCTCTCAAAGAGGAAATGCCACAAGCCTCTCACTTCTCTATTGCTTTTTCCATGGAAAGTGCACAGACGAACTCCTTAGTTCCATCAGTACTATATTTCGCGGCTAGGATCCACCATACCACTCACGTTGTAGCAAACCATCCTCATTCTTTCCGTACTCCATTGGTGAGAAGTAAGTTCCACTTGAACAGCTTCTTCCCACGAATCACTGCTCTGTGGATGCGACTCCCAAGAAGATGCTTCCCCAATCACTACAATCTTAACCTATTTAAGCCTAGAGTAACTGTTATCTTCTCCATCTATCCGCATAAACTGTGACTTTTACTCTGTAACACTCTATCTCGAGTGGCTCCTGGGTTATGTATAGTATGAACCTCACTGTAAAAAAAAAAATAAAAAAAAAATCCTATACATATATAATTACATTCTCCAACCCCTATTTTCTCCTGTGTGCGTTGACGAAGCATAACCCCAAGGTCTACAAGTTTGGTCATAAATTTGTAATGAAGGCAGAAATGTTACAAGCTAGTTATTGTAACCGGGAATTTGGGTTATTTAAGAAAGATTAATCGAATAATGGACTAATGTCACCATTAGAAACGAAGACAATACAATTCACATCTAGAAACTTACAGATTGAAGGGATACAACGGTTTGGAGTGTAAGCCCTGAGGTGGGTATTTTTGTATTCCAGTCCTTTGGGGTTAGGTAAAAAAAAAGAAAAAGAACTTCGTATTACTTACGAAAAAGAAAGTTAAACTCACAACTTTCTGTTTCGTAACAAATATAGAAGTGTACAGTAAGCTGAAGTTAACTTTTTCAACTTAAAAGATCAAATGATAAAAATAAGCATACCGCGCAAGGGCTCTGTGAAGCCTTCTGGTTTCAAACATTTTTCACATTAATAAAAATAAAGAATAGATAATAAAATCAGCTCCCGCCAATAAACATAGGCATCTGGAGCCTACGCGAAGCCATATAAATCAAACAGCCATTCAACCCAGCAGAAATACTGACATCGGTAAAGAGACAAAAGTCAACCACGTCGCTCTGTCTTTCTCACCAAAGCAACAACAGACTTCCTTTGATCTCGTCTTCCAACTCCGCATTCTCTCTTCTTCATTGAAAGACTATGTTCATTTCCATTTCAGTCAGAGAGAAGAACTTTCTAAATACAAGCTTTTATTTCGTTATAGTATCAATAGTTACAGTTAAGTAATTGTGTATTTTATGTTAAATAAATATCGCCAAACCTTTCTCTCATTTTTTTATTCAACAAACAGTGACTCATGAAATCTTTCCCCAACAACAGAAAGAAAAAAAGAAACGGAGATGAAAAACTGATCCCTCATATCGACGCAGTAAGATAAACAGAAAGAAGAGACAACGACAGAAAAGAAATAGAGAGAGAAAAAAGAAAGTCGTAAAGTATTCGTATAAAATATTTGTTTTGTAGTTTCGTTGTGGTTGTTACAAGGGAAAAGGAAAGAAAAGAAACAGTAATAATTTTATTTACGCAGTGAGCGAGAAAAGAAAATATAATCAACTACAGTACACCATGACCTCTGGAAAATATAGGCTTTTAACCAAACATCCATATGTATCCAGATCAACTATCAAATATTATATTAGCATGACCCATAAGAAAATGTTACTTGAGACACACACACACACACACACACACACGCACACACACACACACTCTCTCTCTCTCTCTCTCTCTCTCTCACGTTGCTAAGAGTGAGAGATGTGGCATCTTCGGAGTGCAACCTCATACAACAAAGAACAAGCTAGCCCTGCTACGTTATAATAACCTGACATTATTATTTTTTGTTTTTTTATTATTCTTGATTTTAACTGATAGATTAAGTCTGAACGAAAGGCACTGAGGTTAGCCGAACTACCTAGGGCGCTTATATTGACCATATGTAAGGCACTGTTTTTCATACATTTGATTTGGTCAGCGGATTTAGGCGAGGTTCGAATCCCGTTAGGGCTGGGTGTTCATATTCTGGGTTTCATCAATAGAAAAAAATGGGAGGAACCGCATCACTAACAACGAGGCACTTTCTTGGACATCTTTCTCCGCTTTCAAGTTTATAATCCTTCAAAATCGCCTCCGCTGGGCGGGCCAAGTGTCCAGAATGTGTCTCACTCAACTCCCACATGCCATCCTGTTTGGAGAACGCGGCAAGAGGTTACGCGGAGGTCCAAAGCGATGCTTCAAGTATTAGTTGAAAACATCTCTGACACAGACCAACATCGACCCTGAGACCTGGGAAACGGTTGCTGCAAATCGGTCTTCCCAGCATAGGATCATCCGAGGTGGGACCGAAACTTTCGAGTCCAACCGTCAACATGGAAAGGATCTGCGATGCGCTGTCAGGAGGACGCCATCTCCGTCACCGCCACCGGAGGAGAGAAAGGAAATAAGGAGAGAGGATGATGACCCCGATGCTCGGATTCGAGCGAGTGCCGGCGACGAGTGGAAAAATGTCTATACAAATTAAGCTGTGTCGCCAATTAAGATAGCCGAGAGGTCTAATGCGATCAGATATTAAATTATAGACCGTGATTCATATTTACATTTTCTTAAGTATACGGAATGTAGGCTCGAATCCTATACCCTGTTAATTTTCATTGTATTGTTCTTCTGAATTTCATCATTAAAAAAAATAAATGTAAACTAGTCAGTAGCGTTTATCATTTGGTTAAGATGGCCGAACGGTCAAAGACGTCCGTTCAAGATCGTCGTTTGTGCTACTTTTGATCTGGCGTGGTCGTGAGTTCGAATCATGTTCCTGATATCATTTTCGATATTATACTTATGGATTTCATCACGAGAAGGAATAAGTCTAAACAAGTTAATTTGTTCACTTGATTTGGGTAGTTGAATGGTTAAGATGGTATCTTTATTAAAACATTCTTCTTGTGTTAAAGCGAGTTCCAATTGCACTCACCACCAAACTTAAATCCGTTTTTCCCTTCTTTTTATCATTAGAAAGAATAAATATAAAGAAATTCAAAAGACACTTGAAGTTGGTTTCGATGGACGATTGGGTAAGTTGCCCAGTTTGAAATGATATACTATAATTCTTCCTTATAGTTCGGTGATTGTTCTTGTTTGCACGTGTAGTTTCTGGTTCGAATCTTACGTGTAACAAGTTCTTATATCTTTTTTTTTTCCGTCTTCATTTAATGTGAAAGGCAAAAAAAAATACTTATCTTCTGAGGAACCCGGGCCTACTAACAAATTGTGGACTTGAAACCTTGTCACAGAATTACTGTTTCGACACCAATACTTGATATTCACGCACTCTGAGGTAAACCGAACCTGCTACCAAATCGCGGACGAGAAACCTCACCACGGAATTACTATTCTTTACACGATACCGACATTTACCCACTCGCCCATCCCGGCTAACCGCCATTTAATGGTTCATTTCTTATACTTTATCTCTTTTATAGATTACATCAAGAACCAGCGTCGAACGACTGAGATACATTTACCAACAGAACAATTCGAACTAACACCTATGATAGTTGATCAAAAGCATTCCAGTTTTAAGGCAACATCGTACCCAAGATTTGGCTTTTAAAGTTGCTCCATTGTTCTAACACAGAATACTTTATTTGGATTGACTTCTTTTTCCAGATTAAATCAATGCAGAAAGAGTGCAATACTGATGTCATAAGATGCCTACCCACTTGTGGACAAAGGCAGTCAACGTCCTAGTCAAAGAATTATGGGCACATAAAGAACATGTTTCGATTTATGTATGGGTGTCAACCGTCCTTAATAGGAAAAGACAATCCTTTATTTAACTCTTTTTGTCTTTTGTTGAATTTTGAACGAAAGAAACAATGTCCTTTCAATTAAATGTCTTCATCTTCTATGTGCCGTGTCTCTTCAGGACGAGGGCGATTACGGCTCTCCACAATTTCCTGTCCTTCGTAGCTCTTAATAAATTTTGTCTTTTTGTTATTTCTCCTAAACCTCGTTCCACTACCCATTTACTCAAGCTCACTAAGATATACATTGTTTTACTCTGTTTTTCTTGACTTCAGTCTGTCCCGTGAGTATCAGTTTTTCTGAACCCTCTTTCCTCATTATGTGCCCTAGAAATTTCAACTCTCTCTTCCTGGTATTAAGTATAAGTTTCCTTCTTGTTTCCATTTTCACTAGAACTTCGTCGTTGCTGACATATTCTGTCCATGGTATCCTCAGCATCCTCCTGTAGAACCACATTTCTGCCGCCTCAAGTCTCCTCTTCATCAGTGATTCACTGTCATATAGAAGGATTAGTATTACATAACAGTTCAGTATTCTTTTCTTTGTTTCTAGCGAAATTTTTTGGTTTCTTAACACTTTAGCTTTTGGTATGCATCTTTGGTTATCCCAATGCACCTTCGGATTTCAGTGTCACACTTTTCGTCCTCCATTAAAACACTCTTCCACCCCAGGTGTCTTCAGGAATCAAAGGAAAAATTACTGTATATACGAGTCAGATAAGGCCGAAAATTGTGTACTGTTGCCCTATTTGGGCGGGAGCTGACAAGTCCTCACTTTCTAGAAGCGACTCCGAGTCATTGTTGATGACGAATTATTTTCCACCCTCCAACCTCTCTCTCTCTCTCACAGGCGGGATGTAGCAAACCTCTCGCTACCCTGTCGCTTCTACCATGAAAAGTGCTCGGACGAACTATATTCCTTAGTTCCACCGGGTCTAATCTTTGCGTCTACGACTCGCCATGCCACTTACAACGTAGCAAACCACCCACATTCCCTCCGTATTCAATCAGTGAGAAGTAAGTTCCACTCAAACAGCTTCTTTCCGCGAACCACTGCCCTGTGGAACAGACTCTCAAGAGGATGCTTACCCCGATTACTACAATCTTAACCTGATCAAATCTACAGTCAACCGTTATCTTCCCCTCCTATCCATATAAACTAACCCTTATCGTAACCCTCTACCTTGAGTGGCTCCCGGGTCTTGTACAGGATGAACCGTACTGTAAAAATATATTTTTCTTTGTGAACTTTTATAACTAGAAACAGTTGTTAAGGCGACACTTAATGCAAGCCAAGAGAAAAGATGCTGGCTGGATTTAGATTTGAACCTACATCTTCATGAAACACTCGTAGAACTGGCGATGATAACTTGAGTTTGAAGTCATAGATTGTTAACTGCAAAATAAGTTTATCATCCTTTCTACATAATCAATAAAATAAGTCAATCATTGTAAACAGAGATATTCAGATTATTTTGTTTTAAATATACGCTCTTAAATAGTCGCCGGAGAGAGTCGTCAGTGGTGTAAATTGACTTGGTTCATCAGGAAGTTTCGGGTCTTTCAACATCATACATCACCAATCCAACCTAATCAGGGGAGATCAATCCTTGATTCCCCCTCGTAATCAAACGATAACAGACACTCTGGACTTTTTAATAAATTGGACAAAAATAGACCACGTTTTCCGCGCACCCGGTTGGATGTTAGTAACAACCAATCCACTGTTCAAACTGACTTTTAAAGGGTCCACAGAGGGACTGGCTTCTTTTATTTTATTTTTGGTCAGAGGATAGCAGCCTCAGTGGATAACTGAGGAGGTAATTTGACGTTCTTAAACTTAATCCTCTACGTTATTTCCCAAACAAGGTTTGGTGCATTACTCTAAAAATTTACGGTTTTGATTTCTTAATTTCTACTATAAAATTCTATAACTTAAAACTACTTCTAAACATTATATCATTTGAAATATCCATTTTTGAACGAATTAAGTTTCTGAGCTCCCGTAGGGTTTGTCTTTCTTCAGGTTTCGCTATTCTATATTATTTTCGAAGGGATTTTAATTTCGATCTAAATTGCTTAATTTTTAATTCCCTGCTATTTTCTTTGCTAATAAACTTTTTTTCCCCGCTGGTCATATCCGAATTTTTCTGCTGCAAAACTAGTGATAATTTTGGACATTGTCATTAGACGTTTATCCACAGAACCTCTCGATGTTGTTTCAAGGATCTCGCCGATGTCCACGTCGAATTCGTGCCAAACGTGTTTGTCACTGACTGGGGGCCATTTAATGGAGTATCAGACTCCTCTTGGACCTCTGCTTGGAGGACTGGGCACTATAGTGGGCTTCCCGGCCCTGCACATCACCAAGAGAATCTTCTGCGCGCTTCTGTTGGTTCAATTGCACCTGACATTTCATTTTTGCCTGATGGATTTTTAGGCTGCTCATATTCTTGCACATCTTTTCACATGGACATGTCAATCTCGTTGTCCGTAAATCTATATCTTGGTTTCATTTCCGTTTCATCCATCCTAGTAGGGATCCCCTCTCCGGATCCCCTGGGGGTATTTATTCGTATGTGTTTCTGTAGCGTTTACTACTATGCGTAAGTCGTGTTGCTAGCCCATACTTACGCTTTTTGTGATCTCTGCTCACTGTCAATTGGCTTTTCTAATTTGTCAATCAGTTGGTTCCTGGGTCGTCATCTGTAGCATTATCGGATGTCACTGCTTGGGCTGTAGAAAGATAAATTTTAATAGAAATTCAAACCCAGTTTCTTATCCGCAGAACAGAACCTCTAGAGCAGGGGTTCTCAACCAGTGAGGAATTCCAACCCACCTCTAGGAAGGAATTTCAGGGTTTCGGGGGTGGGGGAGGAATTGGAGCCACAGATGGGTAGACTCAAAATGTTAACTTTCGAACTCCCCAAGGCAGCACAACCCGAAATGCGCATCGGTCCGCGCAACTGAGAGGTCACGCTGGGTTTTCTTTCCGCTAGGTCTTGTGTTTTTTGCCGCTACAAAAATAATCCATGTAAACGTATACTTACTAATAGGGAAAATAATGAAGATTTTCAATAATATATGCATATTATTTAGAATGCACCTTTTGAGTCAGACAGTCTTGGAAAGGGGGAATGACATCCTGACTTCTGGTGAAAAGGGGGCTTCGGACAAAATAGATTGAGAACAACTGCTGTTGTGCATTGGCTAAGAAATTACAGATATAGTATAAAAACTATCTCACTTGTTGGCTATTGTGGCGTGTAGGGGTTTCCTCACTTTGCTCGATTCAGTGGCAACGGCAGCCTTGACCGAGGCCCTATTCGGCCGCTTTTTCATTCAATTTCAGCTGTTTCTGACTTCACAGCCATCTTCCATTTCAGCGGCCTCTAGATTTAAGGCTCGCTCTTTTCCATTTCTCACTTTCAACAGTCTCTCCCTTGAAGACAATTACTGAATGGCTAGACACAACCCTCGCTGCAGAAGACAAAGCATACCTTGTCAGCTTAGATTTCTCGTTCCTCTCGAGGTGACCGGCGGAGAAGAATCCCCTCGAAACACCCACTAAAGGAAAACTAAACTCAACCCTTGCTGCAAAAGATGAGGTCTGTCCTAGCAGTTTCACGCTCGGATTTCTCGTTCCTCCCGTGGAAACTAGCGGCGATATCTCTCTCAACAAAAGCAACTACTATACTTTGCTAAACCTCACTGACCCCACCCCGCAAATGCTACTATTTTGCACTCTTTTTTCAACCAGAAAATAAATGCTGTTGAACAGTTATTTTCAAGCATTGGGTTTTTGTTCATTAAACTCACACTGCTGAGGACAAACCCACACGCGACCGGTGAAAATCCCAACAGTAGTCATGTGGCGTTTCTCGTAGGGAACGTAGGCATTTGGGTTTTATTTTATTAAGCCATCACTTTCGACATATGTTTACTTCACTGAGTCACTTGGGCGGGAAGTAGACAGTGTTCCCCAATTAATTTGCCCTATCAAATTTAATACATTACCACTCTCCACTTTAGATCTGTTAATCGCAAAACAAAGATGGGTCTGGGTAGGTCATTTTTACTTGGCCGAGGTTTATTCTGTCTCTATGTGGAGAAAGAGAAGAACATTCTTCGAATAATTATGAAACATACTGGATCAGATGGTGGTTTCCCCGACAAAGGGAGATGTAGGGTCGAACCCTGCCAGAGGGTACATTTTTCTTAATAAGATTCTCGATTGTACATACTGATAGTTGTAATTCAGACTGTTTATAAAACAAGGCGTCTGTTTAAACATAAATATCCACTAAAATATAACATTTAAGACAAGGACAACTACATGGATAAATTGTCGTCTAAATGACGCAAAAATGAAAATAACATTGCCGTCTCATCTAAACAGCTATATATACTAAAATTACACAAAATATGTTAAAATACGAAAGTGAGAGTAAATTTTTTCAATAAAATCGCAATTGGCTTCAACCACGCCCTCGATACAACTTCGGAATCTCCTGCAACTCTTCTGGACGGTCTCCTTGTTTAAGTTGGTGAATGTTGCCATAATCTTTGCCTTCAGTTCATCTTTGGTGTTATAAGGAGTTTTGTTGATCTCTCATTCAACTGCGCCCCACACATAATAACCAAGGGGGTTGCAGTCTGGGAAGTTGGGTAAGAAGATGTAAAAAGGAGATATTGTTGAGAGTCAGACGGTTTAAAGATTATGTCGGTTTCTAGTTCAGTGTTTGTTTTTATTATTAATATGTCGAAAAAGGGAAGTTTTTTGTTGCTGTACTCCATAGTGAGTTGGGTTATATAGGATTTATATTATTAATGGATATCTGGAATGTCTTTAGTTTATCCAGACTTTCATTCCACAGAATGAAAAAGTCGTCTAGATATCTTTTCTGGTTTTCTTTTAAGTTGCAACTGAAATCATTCCCATAGATTTCCGAGGTTCTGTTATAGATTTTTAGTTCATGGTATCCCATGACTAGGTTGCCATATATGGTGCAACCTTTGTCCCCAGGGCTGTTCCTGATTTTTGTCGGTAGGGCGTTTCGTTTTACTAGATTAAATATTAGGTACCTTTTTTTCCCAATTCTTATTTTATTATATATATATATATATATATATATATATATATATATATATATATATATATATATATATAAAAGTTTCATTAAAAAAGACTGGCAAGGCACTGCGATTAAGCTTTTTATTAAATTTTTTGTGCATTTGTAAAAGTATTTTCTTTTTTAAACATAAAAAATACAAAAATTGTCTAAATGTTCTATGGATTCTATTGCTTTCGGATAATCTATTTTCCACTCTCAAGGATGTTCATTTAGTTGAATATGTAGATTTGTTTATATATTTATCTACAGGTATGGGATTTTTTAATCAATTAATTTCTGAACATGGTTAGCATGTTGTGTCTGTAGTCATCATCGATATTATTGAAAGTTGGCTTCTTTTTTATCATTAATGCTTCCATTATTTTTTGGCCATTTTTTGCATTTGGATGAAGCTGTTATGGTTGTATTTTCCACAAGTATGCTGTGGATATATGTTGGCATATTTCTGTGTATGTTTAGAAAAGAAAATATTTGTACAAATGCAAAGAAAATTTAATAAAAACCTTAATTGCAGTGCCTTATCAATTGTCTTCAATGATGAGATGAATTAAAAGAAAATAAAAGCCTGCAATTTCAATAAATCAGGACTGAAATGATCTGATGGTTTTATTGTATGACCGGTTGTCACAGATAGGGCTTGAATCTGATGGTCTTATTATAAAGATATTATCTTGACATCATGCACCATGCTGGTCATTTGCAAATCTATTGTCCAAACAGATTCCTAGAGCTGAATTAATCACAAAACTTATGTGAGTGTACATGAAAAGACTGTGTGGCAAATTGGTAGTGAAGTATTGCTTTTAGTCTTCATCTAATGGCACCAGTAGAAATGTTGACATCAAATTTAGATTGGTGAACTTTTACATAAAATTATAGATAGGAATGGGTTTAGGTCTGAGCATGTGGTAGTATGCCAGGATACATGGTTTCTTGGTATTTTTATAGGATTATACTTAGTATTTATATACCGGAACCTTTGAATAAAATGATCTGACTCAAGGATATTAGGTATAATCAAATATATTTTTTATTTATTTGCTTTAGAGTGAGTTCTTTGATATTAAGCATAGTAAAATATTCATTTATAAGGTGGATATTGGTAGCAGTCTGGTGAAATGTCTGTTTCAGTTCAGTAGTGATAGTTTTGAAGTCAGACCATACTAATAGTAGTAGTAAACCTAGAAATAAGTCAGTGTCAATCTACTGTGTTTTTCTTGAGCATAAGCAGGGCAGAAATATGATTATCAAATTACCTCTTAACTACTTCTTTACGTGTCAGGCATGGCTGGTTTCTCCAGTGGTCACGTTCTCTCATTCCATGGTTTCTTTTGCTATCCTCTTCACATCGAGGTCAGGGGTGTGAGTTTGTATCCTTTTAACTAGACTCTGAGACTCTGACGTGAACCTTGGTTTTGGCTAACATCAAAAGTATCTTTGTATTCCTTTTTCTGATTGGCCAAAATTATTTTCTTTTCAGGTGTTTCCTTCTTTTTCATTTTTTTATATAATAGAAGTTATGTGTGGAGCCTGTCTTATTCTGGTAGAATTATAGTCATATTTATAGCCATAAATAAGTTCTG
Organism: Acanthosepion lycidas; assembly: GCA_963932145.1. Classification (NCBI taxonomy): domain Eukaryota; kingdom Metazoa; phylum Mollusca; class Cephalopoda; order Sepiida; family Sepiidae; genus Acanthosepion; species Acanthosepion lycidas. The sequence goes on from OZ010611.1 coordinate 73,856,199, forward strand.
GCTCTTCCAGTGTTTTTTTCAGCTGGGTTCACTCTTTTCTTCTTCCTCTTTTTATTTGAGGGTTGCCTTCATGTTAGTTGAGAGAGAAGTATATAGAGTGAAGGAAAGAGAGAGTGTATGTGAGAGAGATAGAAAGATAATAAGGTTTTAAAGGAAAGTTCAAATGCCTTATTTTGAATTCTTTTTATATTTTTTTATATATTTTATTTTTATATTTTATTTTTACTGGGACCCACTACAAGCACTTTGACAGCAGGTGTGGCATTCACTGCATTGCCTTTAATTGGTAGATATGTTTCCAGCTGAGTGACACAACAGGTTTCTTCCAAGGTGTGTAAGATCCGTAGACAAAATTGTTGGCCATCATAATCCACTGGTAACTGACAAGTACCACATGGTATGATGCTCTCTGCAGTGTAGGTTGCTAATTTCTGTGACACTGATATGAGCTTAAGTTTATTGGGATCACAGCACTGATTTCTAAATGCAGTGTGACTGATAAGGAGAAAGACAGCTCAGTTGTCAATTCCTATTTCAACTTGGTAACCATAGGCTAACCTTAATGCTAACCAGCACCATTAAGGTATCGATTTTACCATTTCTGTAGAGGTTAAAGAATCTATGCTTTAAAGCAAAGTTATTACTTGTAACAGAGATGGTTCCATTAACTTTCCGAGGTCTCTGGGTTTTGGCTCTTTCAATGTTTGCCTGGGTCAAAGAAGCTGGGGAAAAATGACCAGTTTTATGGCAAAAATTAGTCATAACAGGAATCAGGAGAACATTTTCTATTGCATCACAAACACAGGTTTTGTTTGGGTTTTGTTCTTTGAATTGAAGTGGAAGAAATGTTTGCGAATGTGATCATCCAGCAATTCCACAAGCAATTCTTCTATCATGTTGCCAAATTTCATAATTTTTTTTTAGATGAGATATGAAACCCAAAACAGACTAACCTGATTGCTAATGGAACATATAGAAATTGAATCATTCGACACTAAACGATGGTGCTGGATTGAAGTGCTCCTTTTCCTTGTAGCTTTTTTTGTCATCTTGGCTTGTTTCGCAGAAACATAATTATAAAAAAAATTTTTTCTGATTTAAAAGAATAGCAATTTCTAATTTGTTGAAGCAGACAATTCCATTGATTTATGAGTTAGACAGAGAAAAACACATGAAGTAATAGGAAAGATGGTGAATTTTGGAAATAAATTAAATATATTTGAAAAAAATAGAAGAAATAAAAAAGTCTTGAATAAAAAAAAAATGGGTGACCTTGAAAGAGACAAAGAAAATGTGGAAGAAAGAGAGTGTAAGAAAATGTGGGAGAAAGTGAGAGGGAAAATGTGGGAGAAGGAGAGAGGAAGAAGATGTAAGAGAAAGAGAGAGGGAGAAAATGTGGGAGAAAGAGAAAGCATAAAAATGCAGGTGAAAGAGAGAGAGAAAATGTGGGAGAAAGAGAGTAAGAAAATAAAAGCTGAGGGAGTTGATGAGAAAAAGGAAACAAAAAGGAGACAAAAATAATCAAGTAACATGTTTGTAATTCTTATTGGCATTTGTAATGCATTGGGGGGGGAGAGAGAGGGGGGTTAATGCACAAAATAGAAACAGGAGATAAATGAAAAGAAAGAGAGAGGGTAAAAGCAAAAAGCGAGTAGGAGAGAAAGACAACTGTTGTCAAAGAAATAAGCTTAATGCTACTGCAATGAATGTGCCTCTCACTCTAGCTCATCTCACTGCAGTGTGGTCCCTCCCTTTCCCCTCGCTTGACCCATAGAATGATTGATGGTGCCTGTAAAAAGAAATGCAATGCCAAGTACATGATTGGCCCACTGCCAAAAATATTATCTCACCTCTGACCCTCTCATGTTGATTATTAGGTAGTGTTTTTCCTTACACCCCACTTTCTAGACACTGACAATAGCCAATACTTTGATTATTTTGTTCAATTTCTAATGAACTCTTTAATGTCAGGAGATACAAATTGTAGCTAAATTTCACTTTCATTTTAGATTAAAATATATTAATCTTAAATTTTCTAATAAAAGCTAAACATAAAACAAATGAGGGTTTCAGATTTGGAGAAGGCAAGAATTTTGATCATTAGTTGCAGGAAATATGTTGACAATAACAGGAAGACTAATGAAGAATGAGAAATTGTTGTAGAAAGTAAATAAAGAATTTTTAGAAAAGAAAATTTGAATGTAGAGAGATCAGGAAAAAAAAAGAGGAGAAATAGAAAAGGAAAAAGAAAAATAGTCAGGATATATATATATATATATATATATATATATATAGATAGATAGATAGATAGATAGATAGATTGGGGATAAAAAAGAGGGTACAGAGAGAGAAAAAGAGTGAAACTGAATAAAATTGAGTGGGGAGATAAATAAAGGGGGAGAGAAACAGTGAGAAAGAGAGAGTACAAGAAAGAGCAAGAGACTGGAAAAAATGAATGAGAAAAATATTAAGAGAGAGAAAAGAGAGTGTCAGAAAAAGAGAGAAAAAAAGATTGTCTGATAGAGATAGAGAAAGAGTGAGTATGATAGAAAGAGTGAGAGGGATCTAGTGAGGCAGAGAAAGAAAAATATCTCAAAGCTTTTTTCTTTAATAATTGCATAAATTCCTTTCAGGCTTCTATAATAGTATAATAGTTAACTAACCAATTTATTAGTATTTTTACTTTTACTGTTCATTGGTTAGGACTCTCTCTTTCTCTCTTTCTCTCTCTGTCCTTGTGCTAGACTAAGCTGAGTAAATAACCATATATGCCACTATGTAAAGAGGCACAGATATTTACAAGGATCAGATATTGAATGAATTTTTCTTCAGTTGCTATACAATCTTTCTAAAAGCACTTGAAGCAAAATTGACTGAGTTAAATAACATGTGTCTTTATTTCTCTAAGCACACACATGATGTTGTTCACAGGGAAATTTTTAGGAGAATAAATCAAAGTTATTGCTTGTAATTTTACAAATCTCTTCTTGTTTCTTCCTCTTTTACATTAATTTTCTTTTTCTTCGTTCTTTTCTTCCTTTTTTCATTCTTCTTCTTCTTCCTCTTTTTCAATCTTTTTCTTCCTCTTTTGCATTTTTATTTCTTTTTCATCATTCTTCTTTTTCATTCTTTTTCTTCCTCTTGTTTTTCCTTTTCATTTTTCCTTTTTCATTCTTCTTCTTCATTTTTCCTGTTTTTCATTCTCCTTCTTTTTCATTCATCTTTTTCTTCCTCCTCCTTTTCATTCTTCTTCTTCCTCCTCTTTTTCATTCTTTTTCTTCCTCCTCCTTTTCATTCTTCTTCTTCCTCCTCTTTTTCATTCTTCTACTTCTTCCTCCTCTTTTTCATTCTTCTTCTGCCTTCTCCTCTTTTGCATTCATCTTCTTCTTCTCCTCCTTTTCATTCTTCTTCCTCCTCTTCTTTTTCATTCATCTTCTTCTTCCTCCTCTTTTTCATTCTTCTTCTTCCTCCTCCTCTTATCATTCATCTTCTTCCTCCTTCTTTTCTTTTTTCTTCTTCCTCCTCTTTTTCATTCTTCTTCTTCCTCCTCCTTTTCATTCTTCTTCTTCTACTTCTTCTGTTTCATTCTTCTTCTTCCATCTCTTTTTTATTCTTCTTCCTCCTCCTCTTTTTCATTCTTCTCCTTCTTCCTCCTCTTTTTCATTCTTCTTCCTCCTCCTCCTCTTTTGTATTCATCTTCTTCTTCCTCCTCTTTTTCATTCTTCTACTTCCTCCTCTTTTTCATTCTTTTTCTTCCTCCTCCTTTTCATTCTTCTTCTTCTTCCTCTTTTTCATTCTTCTTCCTCCTCCTCTTTTTAATTCTTCTTCGTCCTCCTTTTCATTCTTCTTCTTCCTCCTCTTTTTCATTGTTTTTCTTCCTCCTCTTTTTCATTCATCTTCTTCTTCCTCCTCCATTTCATTCTTCTTCCTCCTCCTCCTCTTTTTCATTCATCTTCTTCTTCCTCCTCTTTTTCATTCGTCTTCCTCCTCCTCTTTTTCATTCATTCTTCTCCTTCCTCCTCCTTTTCATTCTTCTTCTTCCTCCTCCTTTTCATTCTTCTACTTCTTCTGTTTCATTCTTCTTCTTCCATCTCTTTTTCATTCTTCTTCCTCCTCCTCCTTTTCATTCTTCTTCTTCCTCCTCTTTTTCATTCTTCTTCTTCCTCCTCTTTTTCATTCATCTTCTTTCTCCTCTTTTTCATTCTTCTACTTCTTCCTCCTCTTTTTCATTCATCTTCTTCTCCCTCCTCTTTTTCATTCTTCTTCTTCTTCCTCCTTTTTATTCTTCTTCTACCTCCTCTTTTTCATTCATTCTTCTTCTTCCTCCTCCTTTTCAATCTTCTTCTTCCTCCTCCTCTTTTTCATTCATTCTTCTTCTTCCTACTCTTTTTTTTCATTCATCTTCTTCGTCCTCTTTTTCATTCTTCTTCTTCTTCCTCCTCTCTTTCATTCTTCTTCTTCCTCCTCTACTTTTTCATTCATCTTCTTCTTCTTCCTCCTTTTCATTCTCCTTCTTCCTCCTCTTTTTCATTCATCTTCTTCCTCCTCCTCCTCTTTTTCATTCTTCTTCTTCTTCCTCCTCCTTTTCATTCTTCTTCCTCCTCCTCTTTTTCATTCATTCTTCTTCTTCCTCCTCCTTTTCATTCTTCTTCTTCTTCTCGTTGCTTCCTCTTTTCCATTCTTCTTCTATATATTTCCTGTTTTTCATTTTCTTTCTTTTTCTTCTTCCTCCTCCTCTTCCTTTTCATTCTTTTTCTTCTTCCTTCTCTTCTTTTTCATTCTTCTTCTTATTGCTTCCTCTTTTTCATTCTTCTTCTTACATCTCCTTCTCCTCCTCGTCCTCCTTCATTGTGTCCCTAAGACATTTCTCAGTAAATTTAACATAATTCCACTCTAATCATTTGCCAAAGCAATTTTATGTTCTTGCTTTTTAACCTCAATTTGATCATTACTACTGCCATTATTACTGCCAACCTCAGCTTAGCCACACATACACCACCACCACCACCACCACTGATTTGTAAAGGAGTCAGTCAATCCTTCTATGTCCCATCAACACTATTAGCAGCATCTTAACATTATCATCATTCCCATCGTAATCAACATCATTCAAGGCAATCTATTAATTTTCTCTGCGTCATTTCTTGAAGCATTTGGCAATTTCTTTTCAGTATTATTGTTGGAAATTTCTGTTGCAAGTTGATTCTTAAATTCATTTCCATTAAAGAGTCTGTCTTATTCTGCCCACTCCTCTTCACCATATTTTCTTATTCTCCTCCCCACTCTTTCAGGTACCCATTTCTCTTTCCTACTCTTACCTATTTATATGCACCCATCTAGCAAACAGTCTTGTTCTCTCATAAGCAATTCTAATTCATAAATAATATAATCCATTCAGTTCTACTCCTATTCTCATCATAGAATTTGGCACACAACTATAGACCGAGTTGAATTTTCAAATTGGTGACACTCTTTACTAAAATGAAAGCAAATTTGAGAAAATATTTCTCCTCATGGTCAAAAAAGTGAAACCTGAAATATTAGGTTGGTGCAAAAATAATGACGTAGTAATGTCGTTTTTTTGACATTAAAAAATACGTCAAAAAACGACATTATTACGTCATTATTTTGCACCAACCTAATATCTTAGTTCATTTAAATAAATTTATCTTCAATACTTTCTGCAATGAGTCTCTCTTTGATGTCTGTCTAGTTGGCTAGATTCTTTTTATTTCACACTATTATCTTAATCTTTGTTGCTTTCACCTCAAGTGTATATTGCATCTGGAGGTCATTCAAAATCCTTTAAGTTTTCTTTTTTTTAACATGCAACAAAAGCATTACAAGTGAACAGAATCCCAGGACTGTGTGTTAAGTTCACATGGCCTGACATTAACCCTAGAAGTAATTAGCCAAGAAAGAAAGTTAGGAAATTTTAACTTCCCTCTTGAGAAGTAGAAAAAAAAAGTTAATTTTTTGGTAAAAATACACAACATTTTACAACTCTTGTCTCCCCAGTAGACATTGCAGGAAGTTCTGTGATCTTATTAAAAAGTATCATTCTTTCAGAAGAATGATGATGAGGATGATTTCTACTGTTCTGGTTGTAGACAGGAAGCTACTAGGATTTAACCTGTTGCTTGGAGTTGACATCAAGAGGCTGGGTGGTGTGTGTGTGTGTGTGAACAGCAGTGATACTGTGAGTTTTCCTCAACATGAGCAACCTTTGTGCACAGCTGTCACCATCAGTGAGCCTGACTTCCATGCAGAATATGACCTGAATAAGATCTGGTTGCATCACTTGGTCACCAAATACCATCCATGCTGAAGAACCAGATACTGAAGCAACTCGGGGAGGAGTACACACATGAACTGCAAACCTGGATAGATAATAGTTGGCACTTCCATATCCTGAGGAAGACCTCGGTCCATCCCCCAAGGACCTAATCCCACTAATGGCTGTACTGCAAGAAAATAAGCAGAAGGTCTATTCCGTTATGGATTATCAGGAACTCAATCAATATGTTGATGAATACAGCTAATTCGGATGTTTGCATACAAAAATTGATGGGGTGGCGACAGAAAGGGTCAGATGTTACTGTGTTGGATCTGTACTCAGCCTATCTTCAAATCCATGGAGACAAAAATCTTTGTAGTCCTTTCAAATGGTAGAATCAAAGGGCAAAGGCATTGCCTTACCTGTTTGAGGTTTGGACTCAATGTGGCATCATTGAGTATGCAGTCAATCTTCAACACTGTGGTTGCATAAGACAAAACCAACCAAAGTGTCACATCCTCATACACTGATGACATATTCATCATTGAGAGTGTGTGCCCTGTGGTCCATGTAATAGAACACCTAGAACAATTCAGACTGACTAGCAAGAATCCAGAGCAGCTAAAGGATGGCACCCATGTTCTGGGTCTCCATATCAGGGAGCAGCAGAGTAAACTGCAATGGGGACATGAGAGTAAGCTCCTGCCAAAAGCCTAATGTACTCACCCATTGGAGCATCTTTTTCCTGTGTGGGAAATTAACTAGAATCTGCTAGTGTGCAGTTGGCTCCACGTCATAACTGCATTTGTGAAACAGCAAGCAAATTCTGTAATGTCTGGCTGGGATGATGGTGTCAAGAAGAAGAAAGCACCTGTGGAAACAAATAAAGAGATTGATGAACCTCATCCAATGAAGAAGCATTTGTTGAAGGAGACCACCATCTCCCAGTCACTTATGTGATCATGAGATCAGGGATGAGTGTAGAAGAGCTGTAGATGCTGATGATTCGAGTGGTTGTACTTTGTGTGTGGAGTTTTGTTGTAGTCTCACTGATTGTCATCAAAAAGACAGGGATACAGCTGGTACTCCAAACAGCCGTCAATTTTTTTGACTACAATGATCAAAAGTACAAAGTAAATTTGAAAGATGTCATTAGAACCCTGCCCCAAAATATTATTCGTATGAGGTTTAAAATAAGAAAGACAAAGATAATAATTTAAAGAAGTGTGTGGCATAGTGAAAATCTTTCATATTGAAGTTTCAGAAAACAAGGTTTTCTTATATTTAACAAAGATGAACAAACCAATTTGCCTTCAAGAAATTCCCCTGACTTTTCAAACACTTTACAGAATACCCAATTCTTTCTGCACATCAGTCAATAAAAATTTAAATTAGATTAAACAAATCCAATTTAAGTGAAAGGCAAACATTTTCTTTGCAAAGAAATAAAGAATAAATGACATTATTGAAAATTTCAACAGCAACTAGGCATATGACAGTAACAAAGATGAGGATATTAGTTTAAATATAAATGAGGATAACACCTCATCCAATAATGGCATCCCAAATTTCCAGGAACCAGTTCTATAAAGGCAGATAATTTTTAGAAACCTATTCTGCTTATTTTCTTTTCAATCTGAGAATGGAAACAAATACCTTTATATTATCAAAAAGAATTAAACCATTTTGATAATTTAGTAGAAAACATTTATTTATTAAGATATTTCCAGATTGAAATTCTTTTCTATTGATATTTTTGTTCAGAAGTCTGATGCTTTTTGACTCTAGTGTCATCAGCTGTGTTATGTTTTCTTCAAAATGAAATTTCTCCAGTCCCAAAGATCCAATCAAATTTATGACTAGAAGATTTGCCACATTTTTAATTTTTTGCAATCAGAATAATCCCAGGATTGAAAATTTGTCCTTCATCTGATGTTTGAACATCCAGCCTTGGGATTTGTGTCTGGATGAGGAGGGAAGAGTTCAAAATTCAAATTTTAAAATAACTGAAAAAAAAAAATGAATGATTTTAAAAGATTTTGATTTATATTGAGTAAGACAAAATCTTTGGGAATTTAAAAAATTTTGTTTTAAATTCAGTTTAAAATAACTGCAAAACTTTGGGAATTGAGGAAATAAATTTTATTTTTTCAAAATGCCAAAGAATCAGAGTTAAAGTTAGAGGTTTTGAATTTTCGCAGAGTTTGTTATTTGAAGAACTCAGTTTTTTGTCTGAATTGGAATTTTGGCCCAAACCGGACTTTCAACCCAAATTGGTCTTTTGGCCCGAATTGAACTTCTTGGCCAAATTGGTCTTTTCACCAGAATTGGACTTATAACTTGAATCAGAGTTAAAGTGAAGTTTTGAAATTCCATGAAGTGAATTGAGGAATTCAAAGTTATTTCTTCAAAATTATCATTGCCGCTTTCTAAGCTGGACCAGAGGTTCCTTTAGTTTCAAGCCAGAGGTCCAATTATCTCTCCGCAGGAACTACCTTAAAAGTCTGCACAAAGTGTGGCTTTTAAGCTAGGGATTAATAAGAAAGAATTCATTAAAGATTAGTTCTGATTCATTTCTAATAGAACGAGATGAGATTGCAAATGAAAACTCATGAAACCATACATAAGATGTACTTCAATTTGCAGATCTATACTAATAAATGTTTGTGCATTTTTAGGTACAAATGTGCAGTAAAGTGTGACCATGGAACCAGTGCAGAATATATATGTAAGCAGATTTCTGTTTTGAAAGACAACATACACCAAATAATTTTAGAGACTATGATAGCAGTGTATAAACAAGATACTCCACCCTATTGTGATATTAAATACTGGTATTGACATTTCAAATGTGTTTGGATTTGTGGAAATAGCCTCTATTTTATTCTCCTGATTCTGACCTCTTCTCCATAAACTTAGACTTCAAGGACAGACACTGCCAAGATGATGACATATTAATGATGAGCAGTTGTGGTTGCAGTCTTCTACAAGAAAGGTCTTTATAAGTGTATCAAATGGTGAGAGAAATATGTAATACTGGGTGGAACCTATGTGGAGAAGGATTCATTAATATAACAATTTTGTGTCCCAGTGCATCCATTGCAAATAGATGCAATTAGGTCAGGATGCATTTCACTGTTGATTAGAATTGTGTCTTTACAGTAATAAATGTGATAATGACCAAAATTTATATTGAAATGATTCAACTGCAGCTCAGAACAACATTAAAAAAACCTTTAATGAATAATAAACTCACTATGAACAGCTTGATGATTAATGAGCAATTTCTCCTTTCTGTGGATGGATAACATTTTAAGGGTGATGGGGACAAATGTTGAAGGCAATCTTTCTTTTTTGTTTGTAGATTAAATATTGATTATGCATAAATAAGTATTTTTAATCTTTCAAAGTTTAACATTTCTGTAGATCTAAATTTTAGTCAGTATAATTGCAATTTTACAGTCAATTCTGTTTTGTATTTTTGTCAAAAGAAATATTAAATGTAAATCAAGTTCAGTTGTTGACTTTGTTGATGCTCTGCTCACAAGTGCAATAAATAATTGGTTGTTTATAAATGGCTGTTTCTACTTTTTATATAATTTGTGCAATGAAAGGTTACTGACTCCAGGCTTCATATTGATCACAGTGAATTATTGATTGAAGAAAAAATCAAGAAGAAATTCAATTTGATTTGTTCTTAATGATATTTGAAGATAAATTCAAAGAATTTGGGTGCATGTGAAAAGGAAATAAAGACAATAAAAAAGAAGAAGAAAAAGAAGAAACTTAAAGTAAATTTGTATTGGAAATTATGTAAGACTAGAAATTGTTGATGTGAAACTTGGTAACAATAAATATTTCTAATAAAAACAGATATTATAGTGAAAATTCATATAAATTTATCATATAAATATATTCTGAAAGTTTTATCAACATTAGTTGATTAATATGTATTTTATTTTAAAATATAAGGGTTGGCTGAATAGTTAATAAGCTGACCAAGATACTCTTATGAAGTTTATTTTTCAATATAGTCCCCCTTGCAGTCCACACACTTCTTCCATTGGTGTTGCAGTTCTTGGATCCCATTAGTAAAGAAGCTTTCATCTTGTTGGTCAAAAATTTCATCAAGAGCAGATATGTCATCATCACTGCAATACTGGTTCCCAGGCAAGTATTGTCCATGTTGGAGAACAGATGATAGTCAGATAGAGACAAATCAACAGAATAGGCAGGGTGATCAACTTGTTCAAAGACAATCATATACACCACCTACTGAAACCTAGAACTTGTGTAGTGGAGCATTGTCCTGATGAAACAAGATCCCTTTTGTCAGTTTTCCTGGGTGTTTGGTCTGGATAGCCTTTTGTAACTGCCTCAGCAAGTTGGCATATTTCTCTCCATCAATGGTATGGTCCTATTGAAGATAGTTAATAAACATAAAGCATTTTACAGCTCAAAAAACTGGCCATCACATTCGTTGCAAATGAAACGACTTTGATCTTCTATGGAGCATGTGAGGAGGGGTGCTTCCACTGTATGGGTTGTCTTTTTGTCTCTGGCTGAAAGTGATGAACCTAACACTGATCCTGGGTTAGGAAATGTTTAAGGAAACCAGCTGGATATGCCTCAAACAATGTCAGATTTTTCCACTATATAATAATTCTTAATAATTCACACTTTTCATCAGGTGTCAAAAGACATAGCAATCACTTTGTCATGCCAAGTTTATTGGGAATGTTTATTGTTCTAAAAAGTGGTTATTAGAATTATAATAAAACTTAAACATATAATGAAAATTAATTTATTCATTTTTTTGTTCTTGGGAATTTACAACAAAAATATTAAACTCTATTTATTAGATTACAAGAATAATTTTATATTTACATCATTCTAAAAAACAATACAGTTATTCTAAAAACTAATACAATTAAAACTAATGCAATGTAATATTTATCACCAATTTGTAAAGAAATAAGTATGAAAACAATTCTTTATTCATAAATTTACTAAACATAAATTTACTAACATTTGCTTAATTATTAAAATATGTGAACCAACTATAAGGAAATCCTTATTATTAACCATTTTATAAAGTTTGAATCAAATGTCAATTAGCCGGCGTTTTTGCCAACAATTCTAATAAACAATATAATAAATAAATAGTGTTTATGTATTTCATGTATAAATCCACTTTCATATGTTTAGGTTTTCTTAAAATTCATCACTTTTTAAAACAATAAACATTGCCAAGGTGTGAAGGTAGTTAAAATAATTGTGGTGTCTATCTTTTGACATAGACATTTTCAGGCACAAAGGTTAAAGATTGTCATAACTTTTTTGTCATACTAAAACAGTTAAATAAAAATTATTGTAAGAAATGTAACCTGTCCTGATTTGAAAGTTTCAGTTTGAGATAACCACTTAAATGACATTCCTACCGACAGCATACTTTTATGTCAACTGCATAGTAAAATCAATTTGCAAATACAATGTTTGGCAGAATGCACAGATACTATACTGATCCTTGCTAGAAGCACTAATCTATATGCAAATAATCCTGTCATTTTCTAAAGGTACTACACATATTTATATGTTTAATGTCTCATCATTTTTATGTCATCATTTTTTATGCCATGAGTAAACAATTTTTGTTCAAATTTTTGAGATGAGGAAATATTTTTTATTATACATTGATTTACTTGGACATGTTTTCTAAATATGGTCGTTATTGTTCCAGCATTTCAACCATTGTACCCACCAACCGTCTTATTTATGTTTGTCTATCATGGGAGGAGCCCTTACCATATTACTATTCAACTTTAAGACATGCAAATTTCTATGCATCTGTTTCCTGTCTGTGATGGTATCCACGTTCTATCTTTAAATACAGAACAATATCAAAATGAATATATTTCTTTTATTCACTGAATAATATCAAAATAAATAGATACAAAAATATATTTGGCTGCATTCTGATGTGGCAATCAGGATGCATGAGCAACAAAATTGTTTTTTAATTTCTTTGTTAAATAGATAGGTTCACCTATCGCCCAGTTCACCCTCCTTCCCTGTCTATTGAACAGCCATAGAAGTTTATCCCTTCTTTCCTGTTTAGGATTGGGTTTCCAGTTCCTTCTAAAGTTTTCTCATTCTCTTTCACTCCAAGTAACTCTCAATGGCATTATCGCCTTGCTTGGGGCGAAATGGTTTTTAAAAACTGCATGGACTGTAGAATGAGAACAATCTATTCATGTGGATTGAATAAAGTGTTTAGTTTGAAATTCTTGACTATAATGAAGGCCAGAAGGCTCGTGAGTTCATTGGCCAAATAAGATAAGGACAATAGTCTAAATAAGTCAATGTATAATTGGTAAAGTAGTTTAGTAATAAATAAGTAAATGGTTTATAATTTCACAGCACAGAATATGATTATAAAAATATATTTCACTCATTAGCACAAGTTGTATAAATTAATAGTTATTTTTGCCTCTTTTAATTTAAAGTAAAACGATTTTAAGAAAATTTAGTCCATTTTTTTTAAAAAGTAATGAATAACTCAACCTTCTTCTATATGCTGGGTCCCTTCAGGACATGGCCAATTTTGATAAAAACAAAACACATAAGCAAAAACGATGTTTACCTCATTTACTTAAAAGAACACAGATTTAAACCAATCGATTTCCAGAGAATTAAAAATAAATATCTGACTAAATAAAAATTCCGTTTTGAAGATTTCAACTCTAAAAGTAAAAAAATTCCCGCTGCTTGTGTAAGGGAGACAACTCTAAATTTGTGTTCAATTGATTTTTCTTTGATCATTTGAGAGTTTCCACTGATTCCTATTTCTCGTATTCTCTCTCTATACAAATAAATTGTGTTTTCTGTATCAGCTTTATAGTTAAGAAACTGCGGCCATCTTTAATTACTTGTCTTATTGATGTTAAAAGAAGACCGAACTTTATAAAGCTGCGTAATAAAATGATACCAAGAATCATCAGTTTCAGTTGACAAAGGATTTAAAAAACATACAGTTCATAAATTTAAAAAGACTCATTACTGTTCCAACAATTGTCTGCTAAACAAAAGTAATATAAAAAAATCAGTTCGATCGCCTGTAAAATGTTTGTAAAAATATAAAACAGCTGTTGATTGTATTAAATTTAAAATTTATAATTTTGCGCAGATTGTTTTAAATTAGTCACTGACTAGTGTTTCTCAACTTTTTTTTCTTTCTTGACTTTGGGACCAGTTTTAAAATAAGTAGAACTCTGGAGTACCGTTTAAATTTTAATAAGGAAAAATTAGTCATGAAATTAGAAAATAAGAAATTTTGTTTTGATATTCTCAATGAAGATTAGTGGTCTTGTTTTCATTTACAGGGATTTTTATGAAGAATCTGATATTTCTTTTACAGAGAGGCCGATAATGACTGAACCATTGAGGAAGACAAAATTATCCACTTCTTATTAAAGTTTAAGGAAGTTAGTATCAAGTTTAAAATATCAAATGACTTACACATGGAAGCCATGTAAAACTTTTCAAGAAAAAAAAAAGAGATAAATCTTTTAGAAAAAAAAAGAAAGAAGAAAAAACTATAAGAAATCTTTAATTCAATATGGAATTCAAAGTTGTCTCCCTTTTCCTATAAACGTTCAAGTGACATTCATTGTTTTCCTTGGAGACAAAATCATCGCTTCCTAATTACTTGTCTTATATAAATATCAGTGATACAAATTCAGTTTTCTTTAAATAAGGTATTTCTTAAAATTTTGATCTGCCATTTTGTATTTCGCTTTCTAATTCTTTCTATATAATTGTATCTCTCGATATCATTTTAAATTCTTTTTTTTTTACCAATTGAATTTGCAATCATATCAAGTTGTTTCTTTTTGTTTCTGTCAATTTTATACACTTTCTTATGGAAAAAAGAAAATAAGTCTGTTATTATTTCATTTGCAAGACTAATAACAGATCTACACCTGTATATATATTGTGTGTGTGTATTTATGTGTGTAAAATAAACAATAAAAGTGTATATATCCAGGAAGTGGTTGAAGAAGACAAGAGAAGAGATTGAGTAATTATTGAGTCCTTCCTATCAGGTAGATCCATGAAGGTCAGTGTTAATGGCCAGTTCACCCATGAGATCAATGCAGGTATCACTCAAGTCTAACTCCTCAGCCTGACTCCCTCTCTGTTTAATATTAAGAATCTGTCTAAGAACATTCTCAGATCATTAGTAAGTATCCAGATGACACCATGGTTTATTGGTGTACCTCCAAAGATCTAGATGACCAGTGCATCCTTTGAACTGGCTTGAATAGCTCAACAAGGGATAAACTGGCTTATAACATTCAGTACCTGGCTTGTAACTGTCATCATCACAGAGCAGATCATTTTTCTCCAGTCATGATGAACAGTTGTACATTGAATGAGGTTACTTACATGGAGCATCTACTGGGACTCAAGTTCACTCCAGACCTCAAGTCTAACTTGTATATATAGTCCATTGCTAAAGCTGCTGGAAAAAAGGGTCAGTTCCTTGTACTACTGAAGAAGATACTGAATTCCTTCAATCAAGCTTTATCTTTACAAGAGTCATAGTAGAACAGAACAAAAATGGATTATTGATTCTATATCTGATTTGGGTGTTGTTATAAATGTATGGCAGCATGAAAGAACAAATGAAATAACAAGTACCATTGGTGAGGTGAAAGAAAAAATTGTTTATATAAATAATAACTACTACTAATAATTATATATATATATATATTATGTATATTTAGGCAGCATCTTTTCATTCATACACGTTTCATTCAATATTATAGACAAGTGTTGTCTATTTATTTTATGCAAAATTTTTTCGTAACGTCTGATAAGTTTAATAACATTATTGTTGAACGAAGAAAGAAATTGACAATATTGATCGATATTTTTTTTTTTAATACAATCTAAGCTTTTGTCCGAAAGCTTAGATTGTATTAAAAAAAAAAACAAAAAAAAAAAAAAAACATGGATCAATATTGTGAATTTCTTTCTTCATTCAACGATAATGTTATTAAACTTATCAGACGTTACGAAAAAATTTTGCATAAAATAAATAGACAACACTTGTCTATAATATTGAATGAAACGTGTATGAATATATATATATATATATATATATATATATATATATATATATACTCGACTATCCCATCGAATTCGATGTATGAGGGTCAAGCAGATCAGTTCCCAGGAAACTGACAGCCCGACAACAGCACATGAGATTTGATTATAGTGGTGAAGGTTTCGTGCAGGACCATCCACACTTTTTGAAGTGCTGAATACAGAGACCTGGTGCACTATGTGCCACAGGGTCTCCAAAAGACCCTCCGCAGGTTTTGAATTCAGAGTTGTCCTTCTCCTAGACCAGTTGCCATCCAAGGCTATAGAACCCAGTCTGTCCTGCTATTTACCCATAGCTGGAGGGAGAAGAAGAGGATTCATACCTTTCCCAAGGGTATTAGCACGTAAGTGAATATAATGGATCCGACTGGAATTTGAACTCGGCTCTTTGATTCCTCAATCCAACCATTATCCATTACTCCACCATTCCTCCTCTCTCTCTCTCTCTCTCTCTCTCTCTCTCTCTATATATATATATATATATATATATATATATATATATATATATATATATATATACACACACACACTATAATATAGTAACAACTCTAAGCAGAATGTTATGAAGCTTTATTTGACTCATTCTGCTTTTTTAGTGATGAAAAACACTTATCTTATTGTGATGGATGGTTACAAACGAGAGGGGAGATGGGATGTGCTTATTTTATTCCCACACACACTTATATTTATAATAAAATGTAACAGGTAATTATATTGCTTTATCAAGCCCCCATGGGTTTTTGTGAACCTATCACTTTTACTGGTTTATTAACTCCATCCCAAGCTGGTCATCTTTGTATGTTTACATGAAATGATAACCTTCTCCATTTCTGAAGTAGTCCCCGTAATATTCCTTTGGCCAGTTTGGCTATTAGGACTCACATATATAGAATTTAATCTGTTCACTTCACTCTGTACAATCCTTTAATGGGATCAATGGTTAGTGAAAGGGTATGAAAGAAAGAGAAACAATATTGACTGCTATTACCTGGCCGTTATTCTGTTTTGTACAAATTTCTGTATATTGTTCTATTTCATCAAAGGCAGCAACTAGAATGGGTGAGGAAATGACAAAAGTTGGTTGAATTTTCTTTGTATCTTGATGCTTGAAATGCAGTTGAAAATGACAAAAAGCTCCTTGAAACCCCAAGTGAATTTCATTATATTAGGTCTTCTGGCAGTAACAACTTTTGTGTATTAGTCAGGTTTTATCTTTAATTCTGGAATTTCCTTCTTAGATAGGATTGTTTGGCTAGTCGAATTCCCTTTTGGCGTGATTTCCAATTCTTAATCATATCCCTCACTTATAGATGGCTTAAATTCTCCTCTCTCCAAAAATAGTTACTTTTACTGCCCCTAAATGCAGTCATCTGCAGTTGTCTGACCATTTCCAAATATAGGAATAAATTTGTACTAAGGTCATTCAAAAACTCTATTGTGATTTCCAAATTTTCATTTATTTATCGATTTCTTTTTATTTGTCTGTCCATTGATTTTTTTTATTATTTATTTTCTTAACTAAACTGCTGCCAAATGAAAAAAGTCAAATTTCACCTGTTAATTTTTTCAACTTGCCCAAACATAC